>JAZGLO010006295.1:207500-370130 GCA_036873155.1 Biomphalaria sudanica
GCGGCACTCGTATCTCACTCACAAGGAGGTCTACAGAAGCTAATGAACGCCTTAGCAGCTGCTTGTCAAGAGTTTAGCCTTACTATAAGTCTCTCCAAGACCGAAATCCTGGCACAAGACGTCGCAGAAATACCTATAATACAAATTGAGAACCACACCCTTTCAGTGGTGCAGGAATTTACCTACTTGGGTTCAACAATTGTCAGTAACCTAGACTTAGACATCGAGCTGACAACAAGGATAGGAAAAGCTATCACAGCATTGACAAAACTCTCCCAGCGCGTCTGGGAAAATGGTAAATTGACCACAGCGACCAAAATACTAGTCTACAACGCCTGTGTTGTGAGCACTCTCCTTTATGGCAGTGAAAGCTGGTCAACATACATGTACCATGAGCACAGATTGAATAGTTTCCACTTGTGCTGCCTGAGACGCATAATGGGCATCTCTTGGAGGGACCATGTCTCCAATCAGGAAGTTTTGAGATTGGCCAATATGAACAGCATGTATGCTCTCCTGACAAAAAGAAGATTACGCTGGCTCGGACATGTCACCCGCATGCAAGATGGTAGAATCCCGAAAGATATCTTATATGCTGAGGTTGTGGAAGGAGTCAGACCCAAGGGCCGCCCAAGACTAACATATAGAGATGTCTGCAAGCGAGACATGAGAGCCACAGGCATCAGCGAAAGTATGTGGGAAAACATAGCCAAAAACCGGAGTGCATGGAGACAGACTGTGCGTGCTGGGACAACCCTTGCTGAGAACAAAAGAATTGAAGCGGCCTTAATCAAGAGGGAAAAAAAGAAAGCTGCCCTGTCCGCTAGCCCTAAATCAGAGGCATACACATGTATGAATTGTGACAAAGTCTGCCGTTCTAGAATTGGCTTGATTAGCCACACCAGATTCTGCCCCGTCTCAAGATTAAGCCAAAACTAGTGACTCATTTGGGCGCATCCATTGCCTTTCGAGACAAAAGGAGCCATATATATATATATATATATATATATATATATATATATATATATATATATATATATATATATATATATATATATATATATATATATATATATATATATATATATATATTAGTATTTCATTTGTAGAAAGAAGCATTTTAAGACTAAGGCTAAGACTGCTTTATTGATCCTTACGGAGATTTATTGTGATTACAAAGACCCTTTCTTCATGTAAAGACAACACTCACTATTTTAACATTTAAGCTTTTAATACGAAATTCAAATAATAAAGTAGGCCTAATATTGCGAATTTTAGTTTTAATGATTTATTTCTGATCGCGTCTGCTAACTAAATTTACAACAACAAAAAATGCAGTGAATAAATGTACAGTATACATTTTAAGTTATTCTAACATCGAATGTAAAGTTCATGTCATTGCAATTCTAAACAATGTACATATACGCGTAGGACGTAATCATATTATGTCTCTTTTGAAGGAACTTTGTAATGTATTTATAAGAGGGGTGGGGGCAGTGCTTTAAGTTGCTCCGTCACGATCCCATACAGTAGCGCCCCCACGTGTTAAAACAAATGTTTGGGAATAAGCATCTTTTTTTTTTATTCAGTAGAAGATTAACATTGCTAAACACAGATTAGACAAAACTCTAAGTTTCATTTTTTCACAACAATTAAGGTTAACATTGTTCAGAAATTGTTCAAGCTTGATGATCATTGCATATAGTATCGTCCTTTTATTGTATAGTTAGGCTCAATGCTCTTTCCAATATCAACTAACATAAAACAGGTGAAAGGCACATTGAATAGAAGAAGCATTATCTGAACTTATAGATCTAGGTTTTAAATACGCAGTCAAGCAAGTTGCCTGAGCGCGAGGAGGAGCGCGACCTAGACCTCTGCAACGTGTAGGTCAAAGGTTAACCAGGACGTATTTTTGTCATAAACTACAAACTTTCTTACTAAAAAAAAGAAAAATATTTATTCATCTGTCAGATGTCCCCCCATTATGTTAATCTAGTCATGTTACTAAAAGATTAAACTGTAACTAGATGTCATAAAACGTGACCTCAGATCAGTGAACATCAATACTGAACATTTGGAAGACATAGCTCTAGACCGCACCAGATGGAGAGAGAAAGTGACCAATAAAGCCATGGACAGCGAAAGAACATAGGCCTCAGCCCTGGAAGAAAAACGGACAATGCCAAAAAATGGCCAGCTCCTCTACCACCGAAGCAAAAGCCACCATAACCTGCGCTATTTGTGGACGGGAGTGTCTCTCCAAAATAGGGCTCCACAGCCACAAGAAGAAGTGTGCTCTGAGATGAACCATAGTCGTTCTACGACTGAAGGAGGCCAATAAGTGGTCATCCAATTTTCATGGCTGATCACGGCGGTCTATTCCATACCCAAAGCCAATGTGCGCATACACGAATCTGTCCTTGCATATAGTATAAGAATTACGAATTTATCTATATTTTTTTTGGGGTGGTGGTGGTGGTATTGTACCAAGGAAAAAAAGAAATACAACGTAGACATTTTTAAAATTGGATAAAATTCGTTTTTTTTTATTTTTTTTAAATAAAAGTATCATACTGACAACACACACACAAACAGACATTTAATGAGGTGATATAGAATAGAAACACACACACACACATAAATACACACACACACACACACACAAACAGAAGTTTACGTATCCTGCGCGAGGTGGACACGTGCACCTTGGCCACTGTTTTTTTTTTAAGCGTCCGCCACATGACAATACCAACAAGATAGGACGTCTTGATAAGCTTGACCGCTCGATCCGTCTTGTGATCTACGGAAACAAAAGAAAGGAAGAAACAGTGACCATCTTGATGACCAGCTCTAAGAAAACAGTCCATTTCTACCCCAGCACCTCATTGGCAAGCTTTATTTGCGGTCTTTTGCGGTCGTTTGTGATGCTATTATAAACAGCAGAGCTCTTTGTTTTGTGGAGAATTAGAAAAGAGTGGGAAATAGCAGAAACAAAATGGAAGCTTTTAGGCTGGATGTATCACCATCTAATATAGAAATCCATAAATCGTACTCTTTCTCTGTTTCAGATACCAGATGAGCCTAGCCTATATCATCTTAGCATATAAGTCGAGAGGTCAAGTGCGCTTGAACTTGGCTTGTCTCGGCTACCTAGAAGGGGGGCTCGAGGTTCGACACCCGACTCGGGCAGAGTTGCGTTTACTGAGCGCCTAAAGGCAGCACGGAAAACCAACTCCTAGATACCCCCTCCCCCCCCCCCCCCCACCGGTCCACAAATGAGATTGGACCAAAGCGCTCTGAGCATGCCATAAGCATGAAAATAGCGCTATATAAAAGCTATAATAAGAGATCTTTAATAAATCATATTTGCCCCTTGTGTATATAAGTCTTCTCTCTTTTAATATACTTTCAGTTTCTCATTATAAGATTACTGACTTAAAATGATATAATTCTAGATTTCCATAATGTGACTCTAGTCTCTTTGTAGAATTGACATCCAAAATCTAGACAAACTATTGTCTACTACTAGTTCCTCTGCGTTTAAGCAAGTTAAGGAAGGTTTGTGTATCAAATATTACAGTTTTCGCACCGGCTACGCCCGATGGTTTGTTTATTACTGCTGTGTCACGACCCGTTTCTCTCCCAGTCGTTACTACGTCATTTTACTTCATTTTAACTCTTTCTCTCCTAACTGACGATACCAGCGTTGATTTTACCAGAATGTGGTAAATACTTACGGAGAGAAAGAGTTAATATATATAGGTACAAGCATATATTACATTGGCTCTTTTCGTCTAGTGATGATTCTCACTCTTGGTGCATGTAACTACTTTGTCTGCATACTTATTAGAGTACTTTGAATCTATATAAATTTAACTAATGACTGCTCTACTCTATATAGGCGGAGCCCCTAACCCACGCCTAAACTAACGCTTCTAAATCTTCTGCGTTTGTTAAATCCTACGGGTATCGAGTCGCCCTACAAGCTATATATCTAAGTGTCACACTATTCCTACCCTTTGTATTGTACTGTGTCAAGTCTGTCGGTGAGCCGTGAAAACACCTTACTTCCAATAGACGGGCCACATTTTAATGAGCTCCCTAATATACTTTTATGAGGCGCGGTGGCTGAGCGGTAAAGCGCTTGGCCTCCGAACCGGTGAAGAATCCTGGTGAAGACTGGGATTTTTAATTTCGGCGCCTCTGAGTCCACCCAGCTTTAATGGGTACCTGACATTAGTTGGGCTGGCCACATGACACCCTCGTTAACCGTAGGCCATAGAAACAGATGACCTATTGACCACAAGGTCTGAAGGGGAACTTTACTTTACTACGAATATACTGTTAGCCCGTGAATTATTGTGTCTGTTACAACGGTCTGCTGTCTGTTAAAAACATAATTCAAAACACAACTCGAGTCTGATAACGAAAAAATTTAATTGAGAGATTTTTTTTTTTGGGGGGGGGTATTAGGAATGAAATGTAACTGGCCAAAATGTACCGAAGATTAAGGATGAGTGAAGAGTTTCACATGATTGCGCAAACCCATTGGCGACCTGCATATTTTGTCACATCTGATGCATACAAAGTCGTTGTCTACAAGTTAAATCCAAACCATAGGCAAAAGATATCGACCTTGTAACCTGAGCATAAGACTTCAAGCAGTGGCCAGAGGGGTTAACTTTGCCTAATTATAATATATAATTAATGATCAATTTAAAAACAAAATTAGACTTTCAACATGTCAGATGAGTACAATATTGTCAAACACACACACGCACACACACACGCCCTAGTACCATTACAAGTAATGACTTTTATAAACAATAATTACGTCATATGTGTACTATGTGAACTAGGTCACCTCTAACGAATCATTGGTCGCCCCCTTCCCCCCCAGAACTTCCGTCATACGTCCTATTGTGTCACCATATTGAAAACCCCTTCCCGCCTCCCCCCCCCCAAAAAAAAAAGGTGGTCACCCATGTGTCCCGCTTCCGAGTGTTGGGTGGTATATAACCCCTGCCTTGGTCAACTGTCCAGCTGTTGGACTCGTCTCAACATCTACTCTGTTGACTACTTTCAATTCATTCCATTCGGACACGGACTTTTTTTTCCTTCGCATTGTTTTGTGTTAGTGGTGTGAGGTGTCAACTCAATCCTGTAGTTAATTCCTGACAATGCCTGGCTCCAGCAGAAATACTCGCAGATCTCTCCGTAGAACCAGGTTAGTGGTTCGATGATGGATTATATAGGTTACCATTATCATTACTCAATCATTAATAATCTTATTTCAAGATTCGTACGCATTAAGATAAGGGGCATGGTGGCTGGGTGGTTCAGCGCTTGGCTTCCGAACAGAAATTCTCGGGTTTGAATCTCAGTGAAGACTGAATTAATTTCCTGATTTTTTTTTAGGCCGCTACATGTTTTCACCCTACTCTATTGAGCATCTGACATTAGTTGGTTATATGACATCCTGGTTAACTGTGGGCCTTAGAAACAGATGTGACATCATCTGCCCTCTAGATTGCAAGTTTTGAAGAACTGATCTATACTTTTTTAATCTCAATTAGTCTCAATGCGTAACATCTTCGTATCTATCTCCTGGTTAGAGTGAAAGTCCAACGCTTTTTCCCACTGAAAATATTTTTTTTGTTCCGAACGGAAAAGCTTGAAACAATTTTTTAGTTCTAAAAATGTGGTCAAAATTTTTCGTATACATAGGCGTAACTTGTTAACACTTCCATAAATTTAGTACAGGGGGGCGCGTTGGCTTAGCAGTAAAATACTTGCCTTTCCGAACTGAGGTCCCGGGTTCGAATCCTGGTGAAGACTGTGGATTTAAATTTCGGGATCTTTGGGTCTACCTAGCTCTAATGGGTATCTGATATTAATTTGGGAAAGTAATGGTGATTTTGCCACATGACACCCTCGTTAACCGTGGGCTACAGAAACAGATGACCTCTACATCATCTGCCAAATACATCGCAAGGTCTGAAAGGGGAACTTTTACTTTTTAAAAAAAAATTAGTACACCAGATACACCAAAAAGTTTCCTATTTATAGTTTTTCCACCATGTATGAAAATCCACAATTAGAAATGCCTTTACATTGTCATGAAAATTGTTTCATATTCAGAAACGTAACTACCATATTTTAAAGCATTATTTTTGTTTAATATGAGTATAATCAGAGAACTGTTTTTATCTTGAATAGTTTACATGTCGTTATACTAAAAAAATAATAAAGTGTTTTAGTATAGTTTTTACCTTAAAGCTCCGAGTACGGAAAAGGCTACCAGGTTGTAAATGTCTGATCTTTTAAATTACAGGCGTTCCTTAAAAATTAGCCAACCTCTTAAACGAACCCATCTGTTATCGTAGTCGTGCGTAGAAGTATATATTATACTAAATCATTGGTTTTCCCGGTCGATCTATAGTAACCTAATTCTTGTGTCTTTAAATGGCTTTAATGAATAGAGAGTATCTAGATCTATATGAATCTGTTTTAGAATGTTGCCTAAATAGTGCCGATTTGCCAAAACACACAAAATATCAAATATGAAATATTTGTTTATTTATTTATTTGCATTCACATTCAAAGTTTGAGAGTTAACATAACAATAAAATAATAGTAAAAATAATATCAACTGACGGGACAATACTTTAAAGGCCCTTAACATCCCAAAGAAAATTCTCACTGCCTGTCAGAAGGCGTTACTGCTGCAGACCTGCCTCATCACCAGAGAATTTCTCAGTGGAAACTGAAAAAGAGACTACAATGAATTTTGTTTCTTTCTAACGAAGCTTGATCCTGGTAGCGCTAGATAATGATAACTCGTTATTTTCTATAATAATAATAATAATACTGGCTGCCTGGTCGTGCGGTTTGCGCGCTGGACTGTCGTTCGGATTCATCGATGGTCCCGGGTTCAAACCCTGCCCGCTCCCATCCTCCGTCGTCCTGTGGGAGGTTTGGACTAGGAAGTAAACTATCTTCAACTCTGAAGGAACATCCGAAACATGTAAAACATTTTTCGAACATTTTTTTATAATAATAGTAATAATAATAATAATTGAAACACGAAGATAATATGAAAATCTAAGCTTAGAGATTAAGCGATTGTGGAAGCTGTCTAAAATGACAATACACCATTTTGTTATGTCAAGCCCACGTGGGATGATGACAACTGACTTTACATACATATTCAAAGCGCTAAGTTTTCCTAAGAGGATCCATATTACCTTCCAAGGGCAGTAGCCTACTGCCACAGACCTGCTGTATCACCAGACATTTTCTCAGGGAACTACAATGATTTTTGTTTCCCTCTAAGTTCAACCCTGGCAGTGCCAGAGATTGAACATTCCTTTAATTCCGTAATAATAATCTTAATCAATCGTGAGGAAATTAGTTTTACATTTGCGCATTACCAATAAAATGTAATACATTATCTAAATGTCCAGTAACCGCTCATCTTAAATTGTTGATTAGCTTATGGAACTTTTGATGAGCGCGCTTGGCAAAACAGTAGACTGTCTATTTTTTTTAGTTGAAAAAGGGCAGCTACTATTATATGACTTTCTATTCTGTTTGTAAATCGGAGAGTCCAGTATCTAGATTTATAAAAAAGGTCACGATCTAAAATAGGTCAGTTTGTCAAATATAGTTTACAGGTGTCAAGGACGACAGCGGTCGTATGAATGAATGTTTTGGGTATTTACAAGCATTTAGAATTTAGAACAAAGAGAAATTATGGTCATGCGCAGTGCACATTCAAATCCTGACGAGAAGTAGATTTAGTTTTGGAATACATGTCTCGGGAGGATGCAGGTGCAAGGTTTTGTATTAGTCTAGATCTAGACAGAATCTATCTAATCTCTGCTTGTAAAGTGTAGATCTAGATATCTAATCTCTGCTTGTAAAGTGTAGATCTAGATATCTAATCTCTGCTTGTAAAGTGTAGATCTAGATATCTAATCTTTGCTACTATTTTTAATTTACATAAATGATTTACCAAATTGCATTAGTTCGAGAAAAAAAGACAGATTATTTGCAGACGATTGCATAATATATAGAACAATAAAAACAACACAAGACACAGATATTTTACAAAGAGAATTAGATGAATTACAGAAATGGGAATCAAATTGGAGCATGTCTTTCCACCCAGAAAAATGTCAGTTGTTAAAAGTAACAAAAAAACTAAAACAAATTAATTCCACTTATCTTATTCATGGCAAACCAGTAACACAGACTAAAAACGCAAAATACCTAGGTGTTATAATAAATGAAAAACTGTCATGGAATCCACATATTGATGAAACTATTAAAAAATCCAACAAAGCATTAGGGTTTATTAAAAGAAATTTCTATAAATCAAATAAGAACATAAAACTAAAATGTTATTTAACCTTGGTTAGGCCAATAATAGAATATGCATCCACCGTTTGGGACCCCTCAACTCAAGAAAACATTAAGAAACTGGAACAAACACAAAATAGAGCAGTGAGATTCATAACAAATGAATATTCACATTTGACTAGAGTAACACCTATAGTAAAATCACTAAATTTAGAAAGCCTTCAGGACAGAAGACTCAAAAGTAAAGTAGCAATTATACATAAAACACTGAACCATAATCTTCAAATACAAAAACAAAATTTAATAAAATACTCTGAAAGACACAAAAATAAAGGCACATTCCTCGTCCCATATGCTAGGACAAATTTGTACAAATACTCTTTCTTCCCTAGTGCTATTAGAGCATGGAATGGGTTGCCTGAGCTAGCCAGAAAAAACAGTGACTTGGCAGAATTTAAGTCATTGGTTAATATGCATGACTAAATGCATGACGCGTAGGACGTAATCATCTTCTTTTTTGAAGTAACGTCTGTATTATATAAGATAAGATAAGATAAGTTACGTCTACGATAGAAAGAGTCTATCTAATTTCTGCTTGTAAAGTGTAGATCTAGATATCTAATACTTAATGTTAAGCAGGGGTGGACTGGTTATATGGGCATTCTGGCAAACGCCCGGTGTGCTGGTACCCAAATGGGCCGGTTGGGCCACCGAAATGGTCGCATGGATACCACTATGCCACGTATTAAATTGTAATAGGTTTTATAAAAGGAGCCATTTGAGCGTCGTTTTACAGACTCTGCAGTGCAATCATAATGTAATATAACACTTCTTTTTCCGAAATAATGTAATAATCTACATGTGTTGGCAGTACTAATAGTAGGCTCCATCCCTTTAGCGATTAAAAGGAGACCTAATGCCTATGTGTCATATAAGGCAGTGGTTCTCAACCTTTTGAGATTCAAGGACCACTTAAAAATGTGTGTCTCAGCCACGGACCACTACTAAAAATTTTGCTACTGGCGCACTAGAAATTTATATAGTTTTATAAACAAAAATATAAAGTTGATATTTAAAATCATTTATTATATATTTTAATAAATGTTTCAACCTTTTCATCCTTTTGTAATGAACAAATATCAGTCTTACTGCTAACAATAGTTCGGATTAGAAACAATGCTACATTTAATTTTAGTGCGAGCCTTGAGCTTGCAAATTTGAGCACAGCTTGTCTAAACGAGGTGTAATGCTTGAAAGACTCAGTCGGAGTTCATCTTCAACTTCAAGCCGTGAACGATATTTTGTTTTAATTGTAACCAGTGCAGAAAATCCACATTCACAAAGATATGATGTTGCAAAGGGTAAAATTATTTTGAAAGCTTTCTGAGACAGTTCTGGATACTCATGCGAAGCTTGTGTCCAAAACTTCATCAAGCTCACTCTCGGATGCATCATCTTCAACGTAGTATCACTGGTCAGTTCAATGAATTGGTTTAATTCCGATGGTGGTAAATTTAATGAATCAATGTGTGCAAGAAACGGACTGGAAACCCACGAAAAACTCTCAACGTTCAAACCACCAAAGTAGAAGTTAAATTGATCCAGCAATGATTGAACATGTTCAGAAATCAATTTCACCAACTCGGGCTTGTTGATTTCAGCATTTTCTGGTTTCTCGGTGAATTCATGCAATTGATCAAACATTTCAAAGTTACCCTGAAATAATCTTGTCTTCCACAGAGCAAGTTTTTTCGTAAAAGCAGACACTTTATCACTGAGGGTAATTAAGTTTGTGTGCTTCCCTTGCAGAGATGAATTGAGTTTATTCAGCTGTTCAAAAATGTCGGCCAAGTAAGCCAGAACAGCAACCCATGAATTTTCATTCAAATGAACAAGCTGTGAATTTTTACTAACAAGAAACTCTCGCACAGCATCACGTAATTCAAACAGTCTGTTAAACACTTTTCCCCTTGATAACCAGCAAACTTCAGTGTGCATCAGTAACTGCTCATGATCAAAATCCATATTCGAACATAATGAAGCAAAGAGACGAGAATTCAATGGATGAGCCTTGATGAAATTAACAATTTTTATGGCCTGATCAAAAATAGATTTCAAGTCCACGTTCATTCTTTTACTCGCAAGACTTTCCCGATGAATCATACAGTGCTTAAATGTGGCAGTTGGCACATTAGAACGCACACGTTCCCACAAGCCTGTTCGTTTTCCAGTCATTGCTGCAGCACCATCCGTGCACACTCCGATACACCAGGACCATTCGATGCCAATGGCTGCCATAAAATTATCAAGGATAGCTAAAAGTTCTGCACTTGTTGTGTGACCTGGACAAGCTTTACAAAACAAAAAATCTTCTTCAACTTCATCCATCCAGATATATCTGACATAAGCCATTAATTGGGCCTGGCCGGAAACATCCGTTGATTCGTCCAATTGAATAGCAAATTGTTTAGAATCTTGCAGCCTTGAAATCAACTGCCGCCAAAGCTATACGTCGTTGAATTGTGTCGTTTGAAAGTGGAATTGTTTTCAGTATACTTGCCAAGGCATCACCAAACATCTCTCGACACATATCTATAGCAGCAGGCATTATCAGAGTTTCTGCAATTGTGTGAGGCTTTTTGGTCTGTGCAACTCGGATAGCCACTAAAAATGATGCTCTTAAAGCCTTCTAATTGACTTTAGTTGCTTGGAGTATGCAAGACTTCTGAATACCAAGTGAATGTTTCTTGCGCATCAAATATTCCAATGGTTTCTCCGAGCAGTCACTATGATTCGTTTTAAGATGTCTTCGGAGTTTCGCAGGTTTCATCGCTTCATTTGCAAGAATTTGTGAACATATTACACACTGTGGTCTGGGTTGATTATTTACTAAGACGCATATAAACCCAAAGCGCAAATACTTTTCATCATACCGTCGTATGGGAGTTCGTCTTTTTTTCTCCGGAACTGCATTTGATTCACACTCAGATTGTGAAGATGAGTCAGAGAAATCATCATCGTTGTCCTTATGTTCGGTTGCTTTCTTTATTAAAAATGTATCCATGTGTTCAATCAATTTAATTATTTTGATTAGTTTTCAAATAAAAAAGCGTATTTTTGAATGTCAATATAAACGGGAAGACGCCAGGGCCCATCTGATTTCCGGTGTAACTAAAACTTAGAGTAAACATAAAATCGAAACGCACTTTTGCGCTATCACAATCTAGCGATTTAAAATCAATAATTTTAAAACTGACTTCATATATTCTTTTTCATGTCTTTAATTCTATTATTTTTCATATTTTTTATTTTTTTTTAAAGCATGCAATTCGGGTTTTGCTCGCGGACCACCAGGCAAATGTCCGCGGCCCACTAGTGGACCTAGACCTAGAGTTGGATGTCCATCATATAATATACAATTTATGGGCCGGATGGTATTGCAAAGCCCAGGTCCATTTAGACACCCAGTCCGCCCCTGAAGTTCAGTCTAGATCTAGATTTCTAGTCTTTGCTTTAAACTTTAATAAAATATGAGCCTCAATATTAAACTTTATTTTGGTCTCAATTTTAAGCTTAGTGCACTAAAAGATACGGTTACTTGGTCGAGTCTGTCTTAGATCTAGAGATCTAAGCATACAGTTTTTTAAGCGAAACATTTTTATGAAAAGCATAACATTGTTGAATTAACTTGAAAAACTTTTTTTTCTCTTCAGAGATGGCTCCGTCCGTCACAGGCTTCCATATGCTCGGGCATTCAGGGTTGCATTAAGTCTAGGATCAGGGCAGATCTTCACCTGGAATGCCCGTCTGCGATATGCCCAGACCTATGATCAGCGTCAGCCCCTTACCTCTGGTCATGTCGACAACCAGACTACTAACCATCCCCAGTCTTCCAGTGAGCCCCACCCACAGTCTTCCAGTCAGCCCCACCCCCAGTCTTCCAGTCAGCCCCACCCCCAGTCTTCCAGTCAGCCCCACCCCCAGTCTTCCAGTCAGCCCCACCCACAGTCTTCCAGTCATCCCCAGTCTTCCAGTCAGCCCCACTCCCTGTTTTCCAGTCAGCCTCACCCCCAGTCTTCAAGTCAGCCCCACCCCCTTTTTTCCAGTCATCCCCACCCCCAGTCTTCCGGTCATCCCCACCACCAATCTTCCAGTCAGCCCCACCACCAATCTTCCAATCAGCCTCACCCCCAGACTTTAAATGAGCTCCATCCTCAGGCGCCCAGGCGGCGACGACTCCGGTCCTCTAATCAGCAACGTCCCCAGACGTTTATTCAGCGACGAATCCGGTTCTCTGGTCAGCAAAACCCCCAGACATCTTTTGAAGCGTTCTCAATAGTGGATAATATACATCTCACTGAAGCGTTTCTGACCTACAGAACAACAGGTTACTATTTTTGGTGTTTAAACTATAGTCGTGATAGTTATCTTTTGAATTTACCGTTTTATTATTTTCACACCACAGACAAAATAGGTCTAGGCCTATATGAATATTATCAACAAATTAGATTTGATAGAAATATAGATATAATTAAAAAAAAACCTTCTACCAGTTCAAGGTCTAATTTCTATTTCTCTAACCTCTAATATTGTAAAAAAAAAAGTTCAAGTAATCCCTTGACTCTTGTTGTATTTCATTTTGTGACAATGAACATGATGTCCCGCTCTGGTTGTTTTCCTGTAACTATAAGCCTTTTGACTCTTTATCTCGGTAGAACGGTGAAAAGTGAGGTTGAGACCTATGCCAAGATTCCCGCCAAAATCATATTTTAAAAAACCAAAGTGCATAAAACTGAACAAGTCCACCTGTTTAATGTACGGTGTTAAAAAATGTAAGATAAAGGATGAATCATTTATTTTCAAATCCACAACACATCGGCCTGAAATCCTACAATGTTTGTGTTTTTCACTTTTGAATTGGGATAGCATATAGAAATGAGCAAATAAATTGGTTCGTTTACCTTATCTTATCTTATAATATACAGACGTTACGTCGAATAGAGATGATTACGTGTCCCTAGGTCAATCCGGTCATGCATGTCAATCAATGACTTGATATTCTAAATTTCCTGGCTGACTCAGGCAACTGCTTTAATAGCACTAGGGAAGAAGAAGCATTTGTAGGAATTTCTTCGCCAAGGAATGTGCCTTTATCTTTGTGTCTTTCTGAGTATTTTATTAGATTTTGTTTTAGTATTTGAAGATTATGGTTCCGTCTTTCATGTAGCAGTGCTATATCCCACGCATTCCGGTTTGACATGTTTATCACTTTTATAGTCCCCCTTTTATGCGACTTTATAATCTGCTTTATCTTAGAGGTATCCTATATAGTAAAGGCAACACAGGGAGCCCCTAATTAATCTAGAAAAAAAATTTTTTTTTTTAATCTCCCGTACATTTAACAAAAATTGTTGAAACATTTTTTTTTTCTTGAGCAGAAGAGGAATCCGAATCTAACTCTGACACCTCTGTGGACAGCTCAGACTACATCAGCTCAGATGACAGCTCAGATGGCAGCTCAGACGACAGCTCAGACGACAGCTCAGACGACAGCTCAGATGACAGCACGGACGACGACGTGGTGGTGGAGATGACGGTAAAGAAGTCGCAGATCTGCCCACCGGTCTCAGCGAGGAATGAGTCTTTCAAACCTGAACTTTGCGCCAAGGACGCTGTGGGTGAATGTCACGACCCTGCCTGCCCTTTATCCCACTTCCAAGTTTGTGACTTTTGTAAAAAGCCAAAACGTCACCCAACAAACAGTAACCAGAGGTCCCAGCATTTAAAGGTAATTGTTTTGTTTGTTTAACATGTTGCATATGTTCCTTCAGAGTTGAAGATAGTTTACTTCCTAGTCCAAACCTCCCGCAGGACGACGGGGGATGGGAGCGGACAGGGTTTGAACCCTCGACCATCGATAAATCCAAACGACAGTCCAGTGCGCAAACCGCACCACCAGTATGCGAACTAAGATACGCTTTTCCCGTGCTTTAAGCTTGGACCAAACACGATAGCTATAAATAATTATAATAATTATAGAAAATTTGGTCTGTCTTGCTCAGCAAGTCGTCCAATGTTTATACCTTGTTAAAATACCTCCACCTTTTCCTTGTTACTTTGTTTCTGTCCAAAGATTTTTTAATGTTTTCCTCTGAAGCTTTAAACAACACAAAAATTATAAGATTCGCAAAAAGTTACATTTAGATTACACTGCAACCACTATAATGAGAGACATAAACCAACAATTACGTGCTATCATTTGTGTAGTTTATTTGGTTGCTATCTTCTTGTTTAAAAATGTCTATTTTTCATACATTGTCTACACAAAGCAAGTTTCTGCATGATCTCTTTCCAAATCTAGTCTTTTTATTTTTGTTTCGCCGTGTTGTATGCAAAAATGAATTACCTGAATTAGAATTGAAACTTGTGTCTTTGTAGTGGTTCAAGCCACTTCACAAAATTCACACTTACAATACACAGAGCATACTTTCATTTTTGTTTCATTCTGCAAGCAAACTGTTTTTAAGAAATCCTTTATTTTTTAAAACAAAGCTTATCTAAGGGGGACAACTCAATACTTCCAACTATATTTCTCAATAATGTATGTTATTTCTCTTATTCGATATCAAATAAAATAATTAGTAGCCAATAATTAATTGAGTACATCAGTAAATTTTAAATTCATTCATGTTTTGTAAGGTACATAAAATAAATTGTTTAAAGTTAACACTTGGTCCCATTTATATAAGAAGACCAAAATCTATATATTTAGCCATACTAGTGAACACTGAAGGACTCATTTCCCTTGTTGGTATCAAACAAAAACACTAATCGCCCTGTAATTATTTTTATATTTGGTTATTTTTTTTTATAGGCGCATGTGTTATTTTCGCCAATGAATAATTATGCGAAATTTGTATTTGATCCGAGAATGGTTGTGAATGAACTAACGTGTACAAACTTTTTTACAGTCAGAGTTGATATAAGCCTTGTGTAAACGTGGATTTAACTAAAAGAACTAATGTTAAGATGTGATCTAAACCCTGAAATCAAACCAAAATTGAAGGATAGTAAACAATTTCTGGCTCACATTTTTAAATTTACAGTTACTTAATCTGGGCATTTTTGAGATGCTATATTCAGATTTTAAACGCTGTCATGGGTTCATTAGGAACACATACATACATTGTATAAGCCTATGTACTGTATAAGTCTATGTAGCGTGCAACTTCCAATATATAAAGAGCAGCTAGACTCTTAAAAAAAAACAACACTACACTATTCGCATTGAGCATTTTATAGTACATACAATGCATAGAATGAATATGTCAGTGTTTAATAATGATGTATAGGTCAGTGTTGACATAGAATGTATAGAGTGTATAGGTCAGTGTTGACCTAGAATGTGCAGAGTGTATAGGTCAGTGTTGACATAGAATGTACAGAGTGTATAGGTCAGTGTTTCCATGATTACTCTCGTTCCAGGATTGTCTATTTGAGCAAAGCAAAGACAAAACGTGCGAAGTGTGTTTGGAGACAATCTTACAACCTCAATCAGAGAGCAGATTTGGGCTCCAGCAAAACTGCAAACATTGTTTTTGCTTTGATTGCTTAAGGAAATGGAACCAAAACAAGAAAATGGCCAATCACAAGTAAGGTTACATTTGATTTTTTCCATTAGATTCAAGTATTACTGGCAAGATGAATGGAGATGTTATATAAGATAAGATAAGATGTTAAGTTTATTATTGGTAAAGTAATTGGTTGCGTAATCATCTATTTGGAAGTAACGTCTGTATTGTATAAGATAAGATATAGCTGGTTTATTTCTTGGTTGGTGCCGACATATTTGCTTTGGAAATAAAAACATGCCTGCCATTGGCTTCCACAGAGCCTGTCCTACGTGCCGCACAGATTCAGGCTGCATCCTGAGCAGCAGGTATTGGATTGAGCCAGCAGAAGTCAAGGGCCCAATCATGCAGTATGTTAAGGAGTTATTGGAGGTAATTTGACTACACATCTGTAATCATTTCTATTCCTCATGTTTCGGGCGTTTTTGTTTTTTTTTAGAAATGGATATAAATATGGATATCAATATGGTCGTGCGGTTTGCGCGCTGGACTGTCGTTCAGATTTATCGATGGTCCCGGGTTTAAACCCTGCCCGCTCCCATCCCCCGTCGTCCTGCGGGAGGTTTGGACTAGGAAGTAATTATATTCAACTCTGAAGGAACATCCGAAACATGTAAAACAAAACAAACATGCAATATGGATATTAATATAAATATGGACATGAATATTAATATGGACATGGATATTAATATGGACATGGGTATTAATATGGATATCAATATGGATATTATGATGGATATGATGAATGGGTAATGAAACTTTTTCACTGAGACATTTCTTCCCAACGGTCCCACAGACAATAAAATATATAGTTAAAGGTGAAAAATGAATCTGATGTTATTCTTTGAGCATTGATTTTACAGAAGTTATGCTCCCTTGTCCACGCTAGTTATGTCCCTTGATTAAGATGTAGTCGAGCATTCAAGAGGTTAATTGATTAAAGACTGTGTATTTATACAATGCTATTTAACTCTTTCTCTCCTAACTGATGATACCAGCGTTGATTCCACCAGAATGTGGTAAATAATTACGGAGCGAAAGAGTTAATATTGTGTAATTTAACTTTAAATAGACCATTCCCCCCGGCGGACAATGGCTTAGTCTGGATGGAATGTGAAAAAATATTCATGTCGCAACAAGCAGGGCCGGCCTTTCGAATTGCGGGGCCGTATGTAATTAATGCTTACGAGGCTCCTCTATAACTATTAATTAGATCATTATGCCAACGTGTTATTATACAACATGCATAGGAAGCGCTTCAAATGCAATAAGCGCAAGTGGGCTAAACTTACGTCAGTCGTACGATAGGCCCACAGTAAATGTGTTAACCCTTTAAGTCCTACACCTTTGAAAGCCTGTGACTAAAGCCTAGATCAGGAGTTCTCAACCTGTGGGTCGCGATCCCTTTGGGGGTCGATTGACGATTTGCCAGGGGTCTCTAAGACCATCGAAAAAAATGGATCGCTATTGTCTACTCTTCTATTGCTGTGTGTGTGCGCGCGGGGGGGGGGCTGTCGCGGCAGACTGTGGGATTGTAAAAAGGGGTCGCCGAGACTAAAAGGTTGAGAACCGCTGGCCTAGACCAATCGTTGTAGAAGACCTGAACACTGACCTGCAACGTCACAACCTGTTGGCAGTTTAGACCAATAGCTTGTTGCCACGTCACATGTCTGAACCAAACACGTCATGTAAAACACTTCATTTATCCTAAATCTTTCAAATCGAAGACATTGCCCTGACTTACTTTTAATATATATATTTTTTTTTAAATTTAATTTCAGGATACAGTCAAACCAAACTCTACTGTCTATGAAATCATAGAATTAATTTGTTAAATCCTCACAAATGTGTAATCAGTCAATCATGGCCAGCGAGAGATAAATGTTTATTGCATATATATATATATCAGTAATAATTCAAATAAAATATTGAGACCCACTTAAAACAATGTGTGTTTATTTGTTGTGTTAATATTTAAATGTGTATGCCCATGTGTCAGTTATTTCTGTGTTATAATTTAAGACTCTGCAAGAACTGAAAGAAAAATATTTTTAAAAAATGCAAATGCTACAAAACAAATGTAGACCACCTATTGCAAGGCAAAACAATTTTTTAATAGGGCGCTTTGCACGACTTGGCAATGAGCTATTGGTCTAAACTGCCCACAGGTCGTGACGTTGCAGGCCGATGTCGATGCCTTCTATATGGATTGGTCTCGCTTCACCAGGATTCAAACCCGGGATCCCCCGATTCGGAAGCCAAAGCTTGTGGAAGGGGGGAAACCAGAGACAATTTTGGTGAGATGATCTGAACTGGATTAGCCCAAAGCGCTCTAAATATTCCCAGACAGCTTTTACAACAGTCGTATAGAACTTGAACAGTGACCTGACCAATCCCACTAGATGTTGTAGCTTTTGAAGGCCAGAATGGCGTTCTTTGTTGTTACTTGGTTCAGTAGGGCTACAACTATGCTTGTTTATTCTCTCTTAACAGATCTGTAAAGGTCTTAATAAAATCCGTTTACCGGAGATGTGGGTGCGGCCAACGTAGCACCTCGTGGCTATGCACCAATGAAATGGCTCTAAGGCAGATGAAAGGGGCGGGGCGTGGGCTAAGTGTGCTGTGAAAAGGATGTGTGTTAGACCGAACGAATGGTCTCGCTTAGACATTTTGTCACAAAAAGCAATGCATTCATGGCACAATTTATTATTATAGCTTTTATATAGCGCTACTTTCATGCCTATAGCATGCTCAGAGCGCTTTTTGTCCATCTCGTTTGTGGACTAGTGGGGGCGGGGGAGGGGGTATCTAGGAGTTGGTTTTCCGTGCTGCCTTTAGGCGCTCCGTAAACACAACTCTGCCCGGGTGTCGGGTGTCGAACCTCGAGCTCTCTTCTAGGTAGCCAAGCCAAGTTCAAGCGCACTTGGCCTCTCGACCACGCTATGTTAGTTGGTTAGGTTAATACTACCACGAATAAACACTAGAGTTAGAATTGGCACCATCTTGGTTAGCCAGTCAGATAATAATAGTTTCTTGCTATAATAATCGATGCCTTGGTTAGGCCAATAACAAAATATGCATCCTCTTTTTGGGACCCCTCAACTCAAGAAAACATTAAGAAACTGGAACAGACACAAAATAAAGCAGTGAGATTTATAAAAAAAAAAATATTCACGTTTGACTAGAGTAGAGTAACACATTTAGTAAAAGCAACACATTTGGAAAGTCTTCAGCCTGGAGTTCAGGATTGAAGACTTAAAAGTAAAGTAGCAATTATACTGAAAACATTAAACCATAATCTTCAAATACAAAAACAAAATCTAAAAAGGCTACAAAGACAGTTTGTGTGCAAACACAAACTCAAAATCGACCCCCGAAGTGGTCCACCCAGGCAGTTAAAAAGGCAGGTTTCAATATTTTCAGCATGAATATCAGAATGAAATTATATCAAAGGGAAATGACAGAGAAGAATGGAGAAAGAAGGTTGACAGATCAAGTGTGGTGCCCCAACGGTCTAGCAGACCAAGGGATAGGTGAAAGTGAGGATGAAGTTGGATGTGAACCTGGCCTAAGTAATGTCATACAATGATTATCTAATTGATCTAATTGTTCTGTAAAGGGTCAATCTCTTATTCAAAGGATCAAGAAAAAAAAAATCCTTTAGTAAAGTGTCCCACTGTCATGGTGTCGCACTGCAGTTCACGCGGTAATATGAAATACTACTTCGTAATAGTTGTTTTTAATAATGTTCCACTTATATACATACCAAATAGATTTTTTCTCTTAAAAAAAAAGTATTTTTTTTGTGTGTAAATGTAGTAGTCTTTATGACAGAACTTACCAATATAAAAAATCTAAAACTGTTTGCATAAATGTGTTGAAAATATGCTAAATGGTAAACTCCCTCACTAAAAAGTTTCCCGTGTCTGTTACTATTAATAATGAATAGTTATAAAAATGGTGTATTTTTATGGTTGCATTATTGATTTTGAAAATTAAATTTTCCGCTTTCAGAAAAGAAAAAAAAAGTAGCCATTTCATCAGAACTTTGAATGGTCTGAAATATCATGATGTCGGATTTTCAATATCTTTTCTAGTTTACTAGATCTAAACGTAACGGACGGACGGGCAGTCAGGCCACACAAAAGTAATAGCGTCTATTCCCCTTTCGGGGGCCGTTAATAAAATACCCAGAAAGACACACAGATAAAGGCACATTCCTAGTCCCATATGCTAGGACAAATTTGTACAAATACTCCTTCTTCCCTAGTGCTATTAGAGCATGGAATGGGATGCCTGAGTCAGCAAGGAAAACCAATGACTTGGCAGAATTAAAGTTATTGATTAACATGCATGACTAGATGCATGAAGCCCCGGGTTAGAATCCTGATGAAGACTGCGATTTTTAATTGCGGGATCTTTTGGGCGCCTCTGAATCCACCTAACTCGAATGGGTACCTGACATTAGTTGGGGAAAAGTCAAGGCGGTCGGTCGTTGTGCTGTCCACATGGCACCCTCGTCAACCGTAGGCCACGGAAACAGATGACCTTTACATCATCTGCCCTACAGACCGCAATGTCTGCACGGGGAATTTTGTGTCTACCTTGCTATTGTTGTGTTTGTGTTTGTAATGTTATTACAGCGCCTTGAGCCTACATTTTGTTTGTTAACAGCGCTTTATAAATACAATTATTATTATTATTATTATTTGTTAATTATATATGAAAATTCCTCCTTTGAAACTGTTCAATTTCATATATACTTTTGTATATGTATTCACAATAGTTTCAGAAATATTCACATTAAACAAAATTGCTTCACTTGAAAAAAAAATTCTTTATATAAAGTCAATAAGATATCAAAATGCTTTGATCTAGATCTATGTAGTTATAGAACTACAGAGTAGATTAAAAAAAAACAACAAGTTTAGGCTTTAGATTTAGATCTATTTAACTATATTTCTAGATATACATAGGTAGCAGACGACAGAATTTAGGTCATTGGTTAATACGCATGACTGAATGCATGACGCGTATGACGTAATCATCATCTTTTTTTTTTTTTTTGGAAGTAAGATAAGATAAGACGAGACGTGATATAATATTGAATTCAACACATTTTTTTTAAGGCCAAGGAAGTCAACATGACACACCGCACTGTTGGGGTGGGTTTGTTTGGGCGGGGGGGGGGGGACTATACGCGGAAGAGTGCAAGCGTTACCTCTGTGGCCATATCAGAGGTGCCGCTCCAAGCAAGTGAACAAGGAAGATTGCATGACTGGAAGACAATAATACAAAGGTGGCGACGGAAAGTCATTGTCACGTGACGCTGTGTTGTGTTTAGGGGCGGGGAAAAAGGGGAGATAAATGGTAGAGAGATTTATCAGTGTCAAACTCCCAGAGGCCCATCTTGGTTTTGAAATGTCTGATGACAAATAATCTCTCATGTGTGGGACTTCAGAAAAGCACTACTTGTCCTCAGGTATCAAACTCATCAGGACACACTGGTTAAAAAAAAAATGCTAGGATTCTGGCCTAAGCAAAGGTCAGTTTATGATTCAGCTTTATAGAGTAGCGATCTATTCCTTTGGTTGACGAGCAGGGTGTCATGTGGTCAGTACAACGACCAAACGCATTTACTTGACCCGCAACTTAAGTCAGGTAACCATTGGAGCTGGGTGGACTCAGATATCCTGATATTAAAACTCCCAGTCCTCACCAGGATTCGAACCCGGGAACCTAAGGTTCGGAAGCCAAACGATTGAACTTAACATCATCTGCTCTATAGAACGCATGGTCTGAAAGGGGAACAGGGGAACTTTCATTTTTACTTTTAATAATATAGAGTTACGACGAGAGGGAGGGTGGCAATGGGGGGGGGGGGGGGTAATTGAATTGGACACTAACATGGAGATGAATTACAAGGAAGAAAAATATGTTTATATTCAACATGTTCTACACTCTTTCCAGATCATTTTTATTCCATTGTTCTGGAGTAGATCCTCAATGATTGAGATTGGGCATGGAGTAAGAAAATCCCATGCCAAACTGGGAGCCGACCACTTAGTGAGGTGGTCGCATGAGGGTTGCGGGACATGTTATCCGACATAACCTGGCGCCACACTTTCATGGAGGAACTCTGAGAAGTGACGTCAGGTGGTAAGGGGCCTCTTATCTTATTTTATATAATACAGACGTTACTTCAAAAAAGATGATTACGTCCTACGCGTCATGCATTTAGTCATGCATATTAACCAATGACTTAAATTCTGCCAAGTCACTGGTTTTCCTGGCTAGCTCAGGCAACCCATTGCATGCTCTAATAGCACTAGGGAAGAAGGAGTATTTGTACAAATTTGTCCTAGCATATGGGATGAGCAATGTGCCTTTTTCTTTGTGTCTTTCTGAGTAGTTTATTAAATTTTGTATTTGCCAGTGACAGATCTTTGTGGAGACAGCATGCCACCCAATCCGCTAAACGGCGTGGGAGGATCTAAGTCTAAGTTCTCATCTGTTTGGTACAAATCATGTAGCCTACAAACTTTAATACAAACTTTAAGCACAAACTTTATATACAGACTAAGTAATAATGTATTCCAAGGCTCAAGGCACTTTGATACTGAGCCGCTTTGATATATTAACTACCATAAAACAATTTGTGCATATTGTCATGGGCTAATTCATTCGTGCATGCCAATTAGAGACTTAAAATCTATTCAGTCAATGTATTTTAAGTGGACCACTCCTAACTCTCATAGCAAAGGGTAATTTTCCTAGCATAAGATTGCCTTTGGAGTAGTTTAGAGAAAGGTGTAAAACTAAAAAAAAAATTTTTTTAAAGTGGAATTTTTAACATTTTTTTACATTGAAAATTATTCTTATAAAATTAATGTTACCATACTATCAACAATTTTATTCAACATACACACATGCTAGGGTGCTCCGGCTGCTGCCGCAATTTAGAAACGGATTACTTTCTCTTAATAATATTTATAACAATCCTCTTTTTGGTTTTGTAAGTTTACATATTATGCGCGAGCTTGACACTTGCATCCTATTATGTCTCGGCCGCTGTTTGTTTAGTGTCCACCACTGGGCAGTATCAACAATAGGGGACGTCTCGATACGCTTGACCACAAGTATCTACGTCTCACTGGGGTTACTGGGTCAAGACAAATAACCATTGTCCAAACTAAAGGCCGGCGCTAAGATATCAGTAGACTCCCTCTCTACCCCAGCACCTCATTAGCCAAGCTTCATTTGCGGTCTTTTGTTGATGGCGGTGTTGACAAAACGCGGTGGAAACTAGTAGAGCTCTTTGTTTTGTGGAGTAAAGAAAAGATTGGGAAATAAAAGCAGAAATAATATGGGGCAAGGAAGGGTAGCAGACGATGAAATTTTTTTTTTATTGGGTATTGGTATATAATCTAACAGGGGCGGACTGGCCATATGGGCAAACGTGCAAATGGCCGGTACCAAATGGGCCGGTCTGGTTGCGACCAAAGATTTTTTTTTTAAATGCAGACAACTAAAAAAAAAAAATGGGACAGCAGTAAGACACAGATGCCAGAACACTTTTTCTTGTGTTTCTTTTTTTAAATTATTATTACTACAATTAATTTTGTTTGAAATTCAACAAGAATATCAACAAATGTACACTATACACTGTATATCATTAGCGAAACGATAGACCGTACGTTTTATATTTAATATATATATATATATGTATTGCGGAGGGGGTAAAAAAATCACCCACTCCCCTCATCGAAAAAAATTCCGGTTACGCCCATTATATGACATGCCGTTTGTTGTGGGCCGGTTGATATGGTAATGCCCGGGCCGATTTTGATACCCAGTCCGCCCCTGTCATCTAATATAGAAAACCAGAAATTAACTTCTCGTCTTGTTTCAGAGAAATGTTGAGGGTAGCCTGTTTCAGCTTATTATAAAATAGGTCTATAATATACAATGCTTGTCACTTATACAAGTCTCTTCTCTTTTCCTTTAGATAATTAGTGACTCTTCTTTTATGATTCTGGGTTTTTTCATTTTGTCATTTTAGTATTTTCTTAGGCACGATGGCTGAGTGGTAAATCGCTTGTGGTTCTAGTATTTTTCTTAGGCACGATGGCTGAGTTGTAAATCGCTTGTGGTTCTAGTATTTTTCTTAGGCACGATGGCTGAGTGGTAAATCGCTTGTGGTTCTAGTATTTTTCTTAGGCACGATGGCTGAGTGGTAAATCGCTTGGCTTCCGAACCGAAAAAAAAGGGCCTCAAAGATAACGTTTACATAGAACAATGTCCTCGTTTAATGTTAGCGAAAAGGCCTTGGCTATGTTTTATCACGCTCACATCGGCAAGTTTTAATTGCACTAACTGGTATGGCAATCTGAACATTAAACAATAGAAATAAACTTCATAGAATCCTAAATGGTGTTGGTAAAGTCATTGGGCAAAACATACAACCCCAATGTGCAGCCGTTTGAGACAAACAGTCATAAAAAAAAGTTTTAAAAATTCTAGAAATACAAAATCACCCTTTGGGTCAGCATTTTGTGATTTTACCATTACAAAAGAGATACAAGACACCGATAGCATAGACAAACAGACGCAAACACTCTTTTCTTCCCTGCCTGTCCGCTGCATGATATCAAATACACATACACTTGTATCATTACATTTATTATCTTCTTTTTAAAATTAGAATCTCTAATAATTTACTATTTTAAAAAAAAAAAAATTCAACGAGTCTCCATTACCAACAGTTGCTATTACACCACCTTACCCTTTTTAAAATCTTTCCTCACCTGTCTTATTGTGTCAAAGTAATGAAGACTCCACCCCCTTCGGAATAAAGGTCACCAATGTATCCCTCGCGGAGTTTTTTTTTTTGTTTTTTTTTTTGGGTTGGGGAAGAGTATATAAGCCCGGCCTGGTCAAGTGTACGGCTGTTAGATCTGTTTCACACATCTACTCGCTTGATCATTGGATTACTTTCTGCTCGGACTTAATTTCGTGTTAGTGCTGTGTAGTGATAACTTTTTCATATAGTTCCTAACCATGCCTAGATCAAACAGAAATACTCCAAGATCTCAGCCTAGTTCCAGGTAAGTGTAACCTACATTCCTACACACAGTTAACTCTTATTTAAAGATACTTACTGAGATGGCTTCTCCAGTCTCTTATCTTATCAACTAAGGACGTTAGATGAAATCAGAAGTTAATTATTTAGAAGTGTTTTTTGCCTTACAGGGCCACATGACCTACTTATCAGATGTTATTGCGTTATCAAATGCTTGATTGTATAGTCTCTATTCATTTTCATTCTATGTGTATACCGATGATCAATTTATTTAGATATATTTGTGCTTAGATTTTAGATGTATACCCCATTTTCGGCCATTTAGATAGATCTATAAATTTAAATACCACTTACTTCCATTGTGTCTAAATGTTTAGAAAAAAACTGCTTAAAATGTTTCTTCTGAATGTTACTTACAATTTGCTTACCTTAAGGGTAAAGGTGTAGACGGTGGCAAGCTAAATATTTTAAACCGTGTCTACAAACATTTAGATTTGCCTATTATTATTATTGTTAAGATTGTTCTTAATTGATTTCTCGTCAGCTTTTAATACCATACAATTTCATTTACTTATTGACGATATGAAAGTATTGAAGATTAGTCCATATTTACCAATACGGGTATGGGCTAATCAATTTTTGACCCAGAGACCTCAGAGGGTTAGTGTAAATAAAGCAGTATCAAATGCAAGCATAGTTAGCACAGGGGCGCCCCCAGAGGGGGATGCAACATTGCCATTGTGGTTCATTATGTACACCAATGATTTTCAATCTGACAGTCCTTTTTGCTCCTTCACAAAATTCGCTGATGATGCGGCTCTTCTTGCCCTGCTCTCAGAGAGCTCAGACGTAAATGAGTATATCAGAGAAATTGAACACAATGAAAAATACTGTAAAGATAATTTATTATTATTTTTATTAAATGTAAAAAAAAAAAAACACAATACACTGAAATGATAATAGATTTTCGTAAGGAAAAAAAGGAAAATGATTTTATTTTCTGTAGCTAAAGACACTATTGAATTAGTGCAAACTTTTAATTAAATACCTTGGTACTATCTTGGACAATATATATTAAATTTTAATGCAAATAATGATTTTATCACCAAGAAAGTGGATCAAAGATTACGATTACTTTGCAAAATGTCCTTCTTTAGGGTTAGCGAAAAGGCCTTGGCAATGTTTTATCAACAATATTTTAAGTTTTAATATTACTGCCTGGTTTGACAATCAAAACATTCAAAATAAAGATAAATTTCATAAAATCATAAATGCTGATCCCCTGGCAATGATTTCATTCAATGCAACTTAACTATCTGGTATAAACATTTCACTTTTTTTTAACAAAAATGTTTACATGTACTAAGATGTGTTATAATAGGGCCGGACTTAGTCATGGGCGGCAGTCTAGGACCTCCAATATTGTAGGGGCCTCGCACAGTTATCAGAATATTTTTCTAGAGAAGAAATAGCGGCGCCAATGTTATTGTTGCAGTGGCCTTCATAAGTGTTATGACCAGATAAGACTCTTCTAATTATACACCAGCACAAGTTGTAGACTATGAGACCTTTACTCCTGCTTTCTTATCTTATAAAATACAGACGTTACCTCAAAAATGATAATTACGTCCTACGCCAGTCCTTAAGTCAATCTAGTCATGCATGTTTACCATTGACTTAACTTCTGCCAAGTCACTGGTTTTCCTGGCTGGCTCAGGCAACCCATTCCATGCTCTAATAGCACTAGGGAAGAAGGAGCATTTGTACACATTTGTCCTAGCATATGGGACGAGGAATGTGCCTTTATCTTTGTGTCTTTCTAAGTATTTTATTAGATGTTTTATGTAATTGCTTCATTACTTTTAAGTCTTCTCCCGTGAAGGTTTCTAAATTTAGTGATTTACTAAAGGTGTTACTCTAATCAAACGTTCAACGAATAATAATGTCAATAATATCCTCTAATCAAACGTTCAACGAATAATAATGTCAATAATATCCTCGTTCACTGTGCTCCATATTTCCAACCATCCCTTCTTTCTCTTTTAATACGCTTTAGGACCATTCCACATTCCCAGCACTCCACATTCCCAGCACTCCACATTCCCAGCATTCCACATTCCCAGCATTCCGCATTCCCAGCACTCCACATTCCCAGCATTCCACATTCCCAGCATTCCACATTCCCACCATTCCACATTCCCAGCACTCCACATTCCCAGCATTCCACATTCCCAGCATTCCACATTCCCAGCATTCCACATTCCCACCATTCCACATTCCCAGCACTCCACATTCCCACCATTCCACATTCCCAGCATTCCACATTCCCAGCATTCCACATTCATACGACGCTGCGCATGTAATAACTAAGTTTTTTAAAATTTAATTCATTGTATTTTTTCTGTGCTTGCTTTTTTATTTTTCTATTTCATTTGGGTCCACCAAAGTCATTAAAGCCTCTATTTATCTAAGGCCGGCCCTAATGACATTGTCGGGGTCGTAATTTTAACCATGGCTCGTCTGCCCGGGCACCCCTGACTGCCTATCAGTTAATATATTAAGTAATCAAGTAATGGCAATATGTTAACAACGAGAGTTTATAAAAACAAAAGGTTGAAAGATTCAATGATAGGATAGGACAGAAATGATGATTATACATTTATAATTAATACTAGGTCAGCGCGCCTAAGTTATGTGCAAATATACAACATAGTTAAAAAGAAAGCACACCTTAATCACAGGGCCAACAGTCCACCCTGGGCTAGCGATGCCCACAACCCGATGCCTTGAATAATGGTCAAGTAGGGTCCATGTAAATTCAGATCAGGATTGACTTAAGCAGAGTCCCAAGCCTGAATCCTTAAACAAGAAAATATGCATCCATTGTGACCGCCATTCACATGATTATAATGACATCGACTTTACAGCTACCAAAAAAAAAAAAAATAATAATTTATAATAACCTAACTTATCCAATACTGGGGAAAAAAAAAAAAAAACAACAAACAGAAAGCTCCAGCCAAGATCTGTTACCCAAACAAAAGAAAACAAAACCCAGCTTTATATGCGCTTGACAGACATATTTATCTAATCCAGTTTAGATCTAATAATAGATTTACCATAAAACCTTTTTTTTTTTCAGAAATGGTTCCGTTCGTCATGGACATCCATATGCTCGGGAATACAGGGTGGGGTTAGATCTCAGAGGAGAAGTTCCTCAGCCTCATTCCCAGACCTACGATCATCACCAGCCCCTGACCCCTGGTCATGTCAACACCAGGACTACTGACCACCGTTCACAGGCTTTTGGTCAACCCATCCCAGAGTTTTTCAGTCAGCTCCAACCCCAGACTTCTGGTCAGCTTCACCCCACGACCTCTGATCACCCACATCTTCAGTCCTCTATCAGGCGTAACCTCCAAGCCTACAGTCAGCTCAATCTTGAGGCAACCAACCAAATACTAAGCACCACATCAATCAGTGAGAATGATAATGATGATCGGACTGATGATTTCTTGACCTACAGAATAAGAGGTTAGTATTTTAAAGTTCATTTTTTTATGTTTAGTCAGCATTTGTGTTTTTAGAGTCGATTAACTGCTTTGATTCAGACGCATCCTAATAATTGGCAGTATATAAAATAAGTAGACATTAATACATTTAGAAAATATAATATCTTTTTTTACATTAACAAAAAAGAACTTGTTTGAAAAAATTTTCTTTAAGTTTATATACATATTTAAATACCATCAGAGGACTCAGTTATATATATATATATATATATTTTACCATCAGAGGAATCAGAAACAGACTCTGACATCATCGAGGTCATCTCAGATGACAACATTGCTGTCAGCACAGATGACAGCTTTGATGACTACATTTATATCAGCTCAGATGACAGCTCAGATGACAGCGCAGATGACAGCGCAGATGATAACTCAGATGACAGCTCAGATGACAGCACGGATGACATCGTGATTGTAGAGAAACCCACCGAGAACAAGAGAGAGATCTGCTCACTGGAAGGTTTAGAAGGCTCGTCCCTTTCTTCAGAGGATGAGTCCCTAACACCGGAAATGTGCTCCCGGAACGCTGTGGGTGAATGTCACGACCTTGCCTGCCCATTTGTTCACGGGCATATCTGCGAGTTTTGTAAAAAGCCAAAACTCCATCCAACAAATGTGAAACAAAGATCCCAGCATATGCAGGTAAATAGTACGTATAAAAATTTTTAGAAACACTATCCCTTAGTCTGATGGACCATTGGGGTACAACACAAGATCTTTTGACTGTCTTTCTACATTTCTCTCTGTTTTTGCCTTGGATAGAATTATAGAATCTCTTTCAATGGCAGGCCAGTCCATTCTTGTATGTTATCTTCCCATTGCTTTCTCTGTCTGCTTCTTCTTCTTTTTCCTACTAATAAAAATTGTCTCATTGGTCAGTCTATACATTTCAATGTCTTCTGGTATCTAAATTGCAGATGACTTAAATAAATTAAAGCAGTATACCATCTTTTTTTATTGCTTAGAGTGTATAGGTCAGTGTTAACATAGACTTAATTGAATGTACAAGTCAATCTGTTTCCATGATTAATTTTTTTTCCAGGATTGTCATACAATGTCTAGAATGTATAAGTCACTTTTTATATTTGATGTATAGGCAAGTGTTGACATAAAATGTACAGTGTGTATAGTATATGTGTTTCCATGATTACTCTCTTTCAATTCAGGACTGTCTCCTCGAACAAAGCAAAGACAAAAAATGCGAAGTGTGTTTTGAGACTATCTTACAACCTCAGTCAGAGAACAGATTTGGGCTCCAGAAAAACTGCAAACATTGTTTCTGTATGGGCTGCCTGAGCACATGGGGCGAAAACAAGACAATGGCAAATCACAAGTAAGTTCTATTTGATTCTTTCCATTAGATTCATTATCACTGGCAAGCAGTGCTCAGATTAAGGGAAGGCAGGCACGGAAAATAGAGATAAAAAATAATCCATATTTTGTTTAGCATTTTTACCGACAGTACTTTAAATCTTACAGTTGGCAACACTAGTGTGATTAATAAGTTTCTGCTCCTAATATACAAAAGAAGCTCCGTTTTTTTTTTTACAGTGTGTAAACAAAAAACTTTCTATGTAAAATTTTCATATTAAATAAATTTAATTTTTAATATGTGGCGAGTGCTTTTTTTTGTTAGAATATTATCAATAACATTGGTAATCATGCCCTGAATGTGGCAAAATTTGTAGGTCACAGCTGGGGATGCGTAGCCATGGGTAATACTGCATTCCTCATCAATCTTCGGACTCAAAGTCAAGCCTCAGTATTATTATTTATCCACAACTATAATCAATAAATCCAATAAATATAACTTCACCCATCCTGAACGCATGAAAGGAATATCAAAGATAACATCTTAATTGAATCGTACAATAATTAATGTTATTAAACTTCGAAACAATATATATATATATATGTTCTTAGTTCTTCTAGAATGTAGTGAAGCATATATATAATTTACCATTACATTTTAATATTTTGTTTGCAAGAAAAGGGGGACTACTAAAATAAAATACATTAAAAAAATATTTGAATGATTACTTCTCCTTTTTAGGTTAAAACTCTATTTTAATTATGTTAGTAAGCATAGACCTGTTTTAAACCTAAATACATACATGTATTTGACTTCCGCAGAGCCTGTCCTACATGCCGCACAGGTTCGGGCTGCATACTAAGCAGCAAGTATTGGATTGAGTCGGCCGAAGTCAAGGACCCAATCATGCATCATTTTGAAATCATATTTGAGGTAATTAGACTATGCCCCTATGTTTATTATACACATATACATGTGGCCAGCACAACAACCACAACAGCCTTTACTTTCCCCAACTAAACTTAGGTATCCATTAGAGTTACGTGGACTCAATCCTAAAAATCACAAAATTCAAATTCTAGTCTTCATCAAGATTTGAACCAAAGGTTCGGGTGCCAACCACTGTGCCAACGAAGAAATTTTTTTTTTAATATAGCCTCCCACTGAACTGAACGCAAAAGAACTTTTTAAACTTATTTAGGCTAGTTTTTTTATTTCAGTTTTGAAGATTTGGTTACATGGGTGTAATTCTTTGGGTATTTTACATCTTTATTGATGTTAGTAATGTCCCTTGCATATATTGCAGTTATTCATTCAAGGCAGTAGTGTATTTATAGAAAATAATTTTTAGCGTGTGTATTTGAAATATTTTTTTTATTTCAGGAAACAGATGAGCCGTACCAAGCCAGCCCAACAGTTTTAGAAATGATGGAAATTATTTTTTGAATATTTACAATGTGAATTTTCAATAGCTTTAGAATACATCAGAGCATTTGATATGGCCCCAGTTGAGATGAATATTCATTGTATATATTTTAAATATATAAATAGAATAAAATAACAAATAAAAGAACATTGTTTGAGCCTATTTATTTGTCATGTCAAAACTGAATGTCACAATGTCATTTGTGTGAATTTGAAGTTTGAATTAGGATTGATTTTATTTTTAAAATACAATAAAAAATTAGGAATAGTAATAATGATTTCATTTTTAGAGCTCTGTCAACAAACATGATAAATATGCTTAAGGCGCTTTGATACATTACAAACATAATCACGGCAGCTAAAATGACAAACTAATTTTGTAAAAAAGTTTTAAATAGATAGGTCCTAAGTTCTTCTTGAATGTAATGTAGCATGTTGTCTGTCTGAGATCAATGGGGAGTGAGCTCCAAAACCTTTAAACTTTACTATAGAAATATTTTTAATTTTTAGGCTTAAATTTAACAAAGTGTATGTTCACACGCGCACGCGCACACACACATAGCGACAAAAATGTTACTTTCTTTTCTTTATTCATTATTACGTCGTCAGATAAGATCTTATCTTATCTTATCTTATCTTATAAAATACAGACGTTACTACAAAAAAGGAAGATGATTACGTCCTACGCGTTTTCCAAGGTCAAGGTAGTTATGCGTATTAATCATTGACTCAAATTCTGCCAAGTCACTGGTTTTCCTGGCTGACCCAGGCAACCCATTCCATGCTCTAATAGAACTAGGGAAGAAGGAAAACTTGTACAAATTTGTCCAAGCGTATGAAACAAGGACTGTCCCTTCATCTTTGAGTTTTTCTGGGTATTTTATTAGATAGATTATTACGTTGTTACAAATTATACTTAGCCCAGGCAATGTGGCTCAATTTAAACCAATTTGAACAGTAAACACGCCGCACCGTTTTGTGGGGAGGGGCTCCCCTCGGAGAGACCCCCAAGCAACTGTACTCGGAAGACTGAGAACGGACAATACTGAGGTGGCGATAGAAAGTCGTTGTCACGTGACGCTGTGTTTTTGTAAAATGTTTGTTTGTTTGTAAAATGTTTTACATATTTCGGATGTTCCTTCAGAGTTAAAGATATTTTACTTCCTAGTCCAAACCTCCCGCAGGACGACGGGGGATGGGAGCGGGCAGGGTTTGAACCCTCGACCGTCGATAAATCCGAACGACAGTCCAGCGCGCAAACCGCACGACCAGGCAGCTGTGTTTTGTTTAGAGGCGGGAAAAGGGGGAGATAAATGGTGAAGAGAATATCTATGTCAGAACTTCAGAGGCCCACCTTTGCCTTTAAATGTCTGATGACAAATTATCTCTCTTGTGGGGGGACTTCAGAAAAGCACTACTTGTCCTCAGGTATCGAACTCATCAGGACAAACTGGTTAAAAAAAAAATGCTAGACTGATAGGCCCAAGCAAAGGGGAGTTAATGATTCAGCTTCAAACCGGAACCCTAAGGTTCAGAAGCCAAACTATTAGTTTTAACATCATCTGCTCTATAGACCGCATTGTCTGAAAGGGAAACTTAATTTTTTTTTTTTTTTTTTTTTTACAATAGAGTTACGAGGAGAGAGAGTGGCAGGGGGGGATAATTGTATTGGACACTAACATGGAGATCAACTACAAGAAGGAAGAAAAATATTTTTATATTCAACATGGTCTACACTCTTTCCAATTCATTATTGTATTGTTCATAAGTAGATCATATTTACTTTCTTGTACCATGCATGCTAAAAACATAGTCTCAAATAAGGAAATCCTATGCCGAATTTGTAATCAACCAAACATTGAGGTTGTGACAGAGAGTCGCATGAGGTTTGGGCGCTATGTCCTCCGACAAAATGAATTACGCACGCCAAGAGTTGCAATGACATGGAGGACATTATGTGGAAAGCTCAAACAGGGACGTTATCAGATAACTTGGCGCCACACTTTCACGGAGCACCTCAGAGCAGTGGACTCCAGGAAGTAAGAAGCTTCAGACATTGCCAGTGACAGATTTATGTGGAGACAGCTTGCAGCCCAATGCGCCGAGTGGCGCAGGAAGATCTATATCTTAGTTCTTGTCTGTTACTTGTTTGGTTAAATGTTTATTAAGCTCTGTCTGTCAGTTCGGTACCAATCTTGTACAAGTCAGGTACAAACTTTAAGTACAAAATTTAAAGTACAAACTTTAGGACATACTTTAAGTAAAAACTAAGTAATAATTATCCAAGGCTCAAGGCACTTTGAAAATAATAATAATAATAATTTATTTATAAAGCGCTGTTAACAAACAAAATGTAGGCTCAAGTAGCTGTAACAACATTACAAACAAAAACACGAGAGCTAAAATGACAGTTAATCTTAAAAAGTTTTAAACAGATAGGTCTTAATGTTCTTCTTAAAAGTGGTGTAGCATGTTGTCTGTCTGAGATCAATGGGGAGTGAGTTCCAAACCTTTGGTCCGTGAACTGAAAAAGCCCGCAGACCGGAGCTTTTGAGGGAGAAACGTGGCACTACTAAAAGCGTTGTCCATTGAGCGCAGGGCTCTCTGAGGGACATATGGAGTAATCAGTTCGCTAAGGTACAAGGGCATCTCGTTGTTATATATACACTGATGACAAAGTGTGGCGACCTTGTAATCGATTCTCGCTTTCACGGGAAGCCAATGGAGCGTGCGCAAGAGCGTAGTAGCAGAATCTTGTCTAAGGAACATGGCAGTTCGTGATAAAGAGAGAATCTGTGCTTTCAACTTTTGAGACATTGTTCCTAGTGCCAATCTTAATCATTTCTGTCTTGTCTTCATTCATCTTGAGTTTATTTTCAACCATCCAATCGCTCACCCTTGCAACGGTACTACTGATTTTCTCTGCCAGATGCGACACCTCTGAGGGTACTGATGAATAGTGAGTCATCGGCAAAGAAATGGTATAAGATACCGGTTTGCTGTATGACACCGCTGAGTGGATATGTGTACATAGTGAACAGTACTGGGCCTAGAACTGATCCTTGGGGTACTCCGTACTTCAAAACTAAGCTTGTTGATTCCGTCCCGCTAACAACGACACTTTGGGTGCGTTCTGTCAGGAAGAATCCAAGCCACTTTAGGACGACTCCTGCTAAACCAAAAGTTCAGAAAATCTGGCCATCATAATTTCATGGTCTAGCGTATCAAAGGCTGCGGACAAGTCCAGCATTGAAAGAATTGATATGTGGCCTTTGTCGGAATTGTGAAGTAAGTCGTTTAGTACCCTGACCACTGCTGTCTCTGTGCTACGGCACTTCCTATATGCAGATTGAAATTCTTCCAAGAGACAGTACTGTTCAAGATGAGAAAGAATTTGCGCTAACACGATGCGCTCCAGAGAGCTTTGACAGGAAGGGAAGATTTGATACCGGGCGATAGTTTTTTAGACATTCCGGGTGAAGACTGGATTTCTTTAATAAGAGCCTGACAAGTGCATGCTTAAATTGCTGTGGTACAATGCCTGAAGTCAGTGAAGAGTTCACAATGTTAGTAATTGTAGGTACAAGCTCATCTAAACATTCAAGGAGCAAGGAAGTTGGAATGGGATCAAGGTCACATGATTTATTTGGCATCTTTAGAATAGTACTTTTGACATAATCTTCAGATGCACGCTGAAATTCGCAAAAAGGAGTATTTTGAAAACTTGGCGAGTGGTCAAGCTGTGATGAGGGATGGCATGTCATTTCTAATCTGCTCAATCTTCCCAATGAAGAATCTATTGAAGGAATCAGGAAGTTCAGATACTGGGATAGATGACGGCAAACGTTCGTTATTTGCTCCACCTAATATTTGAGCGGTGATCCTAAATAGCTCCTTTGAAGAATCAGAAGTTTCGATTTTTTGTCGAATATGACTAGCTTTTGCGTCTCTAATCATACGGTTAACCTTGTTTTTTTCTAGTATGTATATTTGTCGATGTATCGTCAGACCTGTCTTTTGAAATGTACGTTCGGCACGTCGATACGTTGATACTGAGCCACTTTGATATGTTAACTGACATAAAACAATTTGTGCATATTATTCACGTGCTAATCTTATCGAAGCAGAAAGAAGGGTGAAAATGGAACTCCGCCTGGTGATTATATATGCCCAACCTGCGATCGCAGCTGTGTATCAAGGATTGGCCTCTTTAGTCACACAAGAAAATGCAAAGGGAAAAGATCGTCTCTCGAGACGTAAAATGCCACAGAATCTTATCGTGTATGCCAATTAGAGACTTGAAATCTGTTCAGTCAATGTATTTTAAGTGGACTTGCTCTTAATTGCACAGGGGAAGTTTTTATTGGTATAAGAATGCATTTGGATAATTTTATTAAGAGAATGGAGTTGAACTAAGTAAAAAGGTATACGTTTTTAAAGTACATACATTTGTTTACTTTGAATATTATTCTTTATAAAATAAATATTGCCACACTCCCATCACTCACACATTGGAGTATTGTGCATATAAAGTAGATACTGGTGATTTGCTCTAAATAGTATGATAACAAGCCTCTTTTTGATTTTGTAAGTTTATAGGTCATGCCGAGCTTGACACTTGCATCCTATTATGTCTCGGTCGATGTTTATTTAGTGTCCGCCACTGGACAGTGTCAACAATAGTGGACGTCTCGATACGCTTGACCACAAGCACCTCCGTCTCACTAGGATTACGGGGTCAAGACAAATAACCATTGTCCAAACTAAAGGCCGGCACGAAGAAAACAGTAGACTCCCTCTCTACCCCAGCACCTCATTAGCCAAGCTTCATTTGCGGTCTTTTGTTGATGGCGGTGTTGACGAAACGCGGTGGAAACTGGTATAGCTCTTTGTTTTGTGGAGAAAAGAAAAGATTGGGTAGTAAAACAGCAGAAACAAAAATAGATCGCGTGGGGTAGACAAGGAAGGGTAGCAGACGACTAAATATTTTTGTATGGGTATACTATCTAATATAGAAAGCCAGAAATCGTTTTCTCTATCTGTTTCAGAGAAACTATAAGGGTAGCCTTTTTCAGCTTATTATATAATAGGCCTTTAAGATAAAAATCTAGTCTAGTGTTTTGTCTTTTTTTTTTCATTACATAATTAGATACTCTTATTTTATGACTCTGGCTTTTCATTTTGTAAATCTAGTTTTTTTTTTTTTTTAAGCACAATGGCTGAGTGATAAAGATCTTGGCTTTTAAACCGGGAGTCCTGGGCTCGAATCTCGGTGAAGATTTTAAATTTCGGGATCTTTAGGGCGCTTCTGAGTCCACCCAGCTCTAATGGGTACCTGACATAAGTTGGGGAAAAAAGTAAAGGCGGTTGGCCGTTATGCTAGCCACATGACACCCACGTTTTAACAGCAGGTACTAGAAACAGGTGACATTTACATCATCTGCCCTATAGATAGCAAGGTCTGAAAGGGAAACTAGTAGGCCTATCCTTTTAGAGATCGTCTAAATATCATTTATACAACTTTTATTTATTTATTTATTTATAAACCATGTTGGTGAGATGTGTACGCCGACTCGTCGAATATGCAGCTTAACTCTGTTTATTACAATTATGTGTAAAGTAGTGATAACCGTTAATTTTATGACAAAGAAGAAAAACATGATATTGTTTCTGTAGCTGGAGCGACCATTGAAATAGTGCAAACTTGTAAACACCTTGGTACTATCTTAGACAATAGATTACATTTTACTGCAAATACTGACTATATCAGAAAAAAAGGCCTCAAAGATAACATTTACTTAGAAACATGTCCTCGTTTAATGTTAGCGAAAACGCCTTGGCTATGTTTTATCACGCTCACATCGGCAATATTTTTAATTTTAATATCACTACCTGGTATAGCAATCTGAACATTACAAAAAAAAAAAAACTTCATAGAATCCTAAATGATGTAGGTAAAGTCATTGTCAAAAAAATAACAAACTTATATGGGCTGCTTTTTGAGACAATCATCCATAAAATTTAAAAATCCTAGACATACAAAATCACCCTTTAATTCAACATTTTGTGATTTTACCGACACAATAGAGATACAAGACAATGATAGCAAAGACAAACAGACACAAACACTCTTTTGTTTCCCTGACAATCAAATCATTCAATAGAAACAATCTGATATAAAATTTTCGCATGTAAATTATGAGTGTGTCTGCTGTGAATTGTATATTTTGGTTTTCTATAGTTATGTTTTGTTTGATGTAATGCACAAACTGTAAGACAATTTGATTATCGATAATTAAGATTATTATTATTATTATTATTATTATTATTATTATTATTACGTCATAACGATAATTAGATCAAGAAACATTAATGTCATTACACTGATCTAGTATTTTAAACGAGTAGACATTGCAGCGGTGTTTAAAGCCATAGGTTTGACATGTTAAAGTTACATTGCTAGTCAAGTTTACATGATAGAGTTACACGATAGAGTAACAGGTTAGAGTGACATGTTCGTCACATTTCACAATTAAATCCAAATCATTATCTAGGTTAGTGACTGTTTTCGCTGACTTTAAAAAACAGTGACTAGAATTATTAAGTGGCTTAATTATAAATTTACAATTAATATTCAGTTGTTTTTTTTTAAAGCAAGACTGTCACCATATCTGCTGCATGATATCAACCACACATAGACTTGTATCATTACACTCATTATCTACTTTTTTAAAATTAGAATCTCTAATAAGTCATTTACTATTTTTAAAAAAAATGCTTCAACTAGTGTTCATTACCAACAGTTGCTACCACTTCAACCCACTCTTATTTAAAACTTGAATCACCTGTCTTATTGTGTCCATATTGGAAGACTCCACCCCCCCCTCCGGATAGAAGGTCACCAATGTGTCCCTCCGGCACCTTCGACACGGAGGTCACGGTCCCTCTCGGGAATAGTTTTTTGGGGGGATCGTGGGCGTGGAGAGTATATAAGCCCGGCCTGGTCAAGTGTACGGCTGTTTCACACATCTACTCTCTTGATCATTGGATTTCTTTCTGCTTGGACTTTGTTGTTTCTTGTTAGTGCTGTGTAGTGATAACTTATTCATATAGTTCCTCACCATGCCTAGATCAAACAGAAATACTCCAAGATCTCAGCCTGCTTCCAGGTAAGTGTGGTTACCGTCCGTAAAATATACACACAGTTAACTCTTATAATTATCATTAAGATGGCTTCTCCAGTCTCTTATCTTATAAACTAGGGACGTTCTATCAAATCGGAAGATAATTATTAAGAAAATCATGAGAGACAGTAGGTGCGCCTCACTGGTGGTACATTGTTTCTTCTTCCGCGTCCGAAAAATTTTAAAATTCAAAATCTTAAGTGTTTACCGCGACACGAACGCGAGGCCCCTCGCTTTACAGCTCAACCACCACAACTCCTATGTCCTTGGCGTACTGTTAGTATAAAGTTATGGTTCCAATAAACAAACAAACAAAAAAAAGGGTAGTTAAATAGACGATAAATTGAACAAAGTCATGTTGTAAGGTGTAAGTAAATAGAATGATCGAATACCATTCTGGCCTTTAATAGATATAGAAAAACTTTGATTTACAAACTAGTTTTATTCTGTTCAATATTTGTGTCAATTGTCATGTTATTTGTACTAAAATAGGCAGTTAGAATGGACAATTAGCTTTACAAATTTAATACTAAAGATCCAACAGTTAAACTCTACACAGTTTGACCACGCGTGTTCCATAGCTTAACGTCCCATGTCTTCTTTCAAATCTGCAATACATTCAAGCGGTAATCAAAGTCATTTTTTTTCACATTCAGATGTCGAATAAAGTTTATCAATAAACTAGTCACTAGATACTTTTGAAATTTTAAATCAATTAAAAAAAATTATGTAATAGATTTTTATAAAGCTCAGCGTTTATGATAAAATATAAACACTTCAAATAGAACACACATATTTTATTTAAAAGTTATTTAGTCCAAATATTTGTATTGTGCACTACGAATCTAAGGCATTGTGATTTTCTATTGATTAAAAAAAATTAATCACCTGCCCCTATCAAAGATCTAGATGTAGATATAAAGCACTGATGATGTATGATACATGTACATCTAGGCCAAATGTAAGCAACATAAACATGCACAGGAATCAGAATAATTTTTGTAGAGAAGAAATAGCGGCGCCAATGTTATTGTTGTAGCGGCCTTCATTAGTGTAATGACCAGATGAGATTCTTTTAATATAACACCAACACAGAACCACAAGTTATATATTATGAGACCTTTAATGCTGCCTTATCTTATCTTATAAAATACAGAAGTCACTTAAAAAATGACTATTACGTCCTACGCCAGTCCGTAAGTCAATCTAGTCATGCATGTTAACCAGTGACTTAAATTCTGCCAAGTTATTGTTTTTTCCTTACTGGCTTAGGCAACCCATTCCATGCTATAAGAGCACTAGGTAAGAAAAAGCATTTGTACAATTTTTTCATGCATATGGAATACTGTGTAAACATTTCCTTTGTGTCTTTCTAAGTATTTTATTAGATTTTGTTTTTGTATTTTAAGACTGGTATACTTTTAAGTCTTCTCCCCTGAAGGGTTTCTAAATTTAGTGATTTTACTAAAGGTGTTAGTCTTATCAAACGTTCAACGAATAATAATGTCAATAATATCCTCGTTCACTGTACTCCATATCTCTAACTATCCCTTTCTTCTCTTTTTAACATTTATTCCCACCATTCCACATTCCCACCATTCCACATTCCCACCATTCCCACCATTCCACATTCCCACCATTCCACATTCCCACCATTACACATTCCCAGCATTCCACATTCCCAGCATTCCAACCATTCCACATTTCCACCATTCCACATTCCAACCATTCCACATTCCCAGCATTCCACATTCCCCATTCCAACCATTCCACATTCCCACCATTCCACATTCCAACCATTCCACATTCCAACCATTCCACATTCCCACCATTCCACATTCCCACCATTCCACATTCCCACCATTCCACATTCCAACCATTCCACATTCCCACCATTCCAACCATTCCACATTCCCACCATTCCACATTCCAACCATTCCACATTCTAACTATTCCACATTCCAACCATTCCACATTCCAACCATTCCACATTCCCACCATTCCACATTCCAACCATTCCACATTCCAACCATTCCACATTCCCAGCATTCCACATTCCAACCATTCCACATTCCCAGCATTCCACATTCCAACCATTCCACATTCCAACCATTCCACATTCCCAGCATTCCACATTCCCAGCATTCCCAGCATTCCACATTCCAACCATTCCACATTTCCACCATTCCACATTCCAACCATTCCACATTCCCACCATTCCACATTCCCAGCATTCCACATTCCAACCATTCCACATTCCCACGACGCTGCGCACGTAACAGCTAAGTTTGTTTTTATAAATTGAATAATTGTATTTTTTCTCTGTTTGCTTTTCTATTTTTTTCTATTTCATTTGGGTCTACCAAATTCACTTCACCTAGGGCCTCTATTAATAATATAAGGCCGGCTCTGGATGACATTGTCGGGGGTTTAAATTTTGGCCATGGCTCGTCTGCCCGGGCACCCATGACTTTCAATCAGTTAAAATAAGTAATTTCAATATTTTAACGAATACTAGTTAACAACGAGAGTTTATTTAACAAAGGTGTAATGATTCAATGAGAGGTATCACAATCATCAATTAATGTGGATGTCAGATGTCAAGATCTATGAAGATGCAATGATAGATGTCACGTTGAAGATTATCTTGACCTGTATCACACTAACGATGATCGTGATTGCCGAGGATCTTGAAATCTTCTTTTAATAAGATGATCGTATAGAAGTAGTCAGATCTAGTTGATAATACGATCATTCAAAATGTTGCCAGTTGATCATCTAGAAGTTGTCATTCGCTAAGTCGATCTAAGTATGTTACTATATTCAATGAAGAAACTTCTCTTCGTCTAAAACAATTACTTTAATTCAGAACTTGAAAAAGCTATTCACAAATAATTACAATGGTTAAACGTACTTGAATAAAATGATAGATCTACACAATAATATAATTGAGTTCTAATACAAGACATTAGTAGATGTTTCTACTTCCAAGTTCCATACAATGAGTGACTAAAAAACAGAACTTTTCCCGGGCTCCAGCTATGTCACGTCTCCCAGGCAGCTCATTGCAGTGCCAACCAATAAATGCAGCCCAAGTTACACTAATTAACATATCTCCACGTGAGAAAAAACCCGAGGTACTTGACGAGCTAAAAATAGATACTGTGTACGTGACAAGAGGATAGGACATAAATCGTGGTTTTACATAATAATTAATACTAGGTCAGCGCACCTAAGTTATGTGCAAATATACAACATAGTTAACATGCAAGCACACCTTAGTCTTAGGGCCAACAGTCCACACTGGGCTAGCGATGCCCACAACCCGATGCCTTGGATAATAGCCAAGTATGGCCAATGCAAATACAGATGAGGATTGACTTAAGCAGAGTCCCAAAGCCTGAGTCCCTAACCTAGAAAAATACGCATTCTTTGAGACCGCCATTCTAATAACTATAATGACATCGACTTTTAAGCTACGAATTGATGAAGAAATTATATTAACCTAACTTACCCAATACTGAGGGGGGGGGGGGACAAGAAACAGAAAGCTCCAGCCAAAGATCTGCTACACAAGCAAAACAACAAGAAGCAATGACATCATCAAAGCGCGTCCTTAGAAACAGCGCACAAACTATTATGATGCACAACAGAAAAGCACCTAACAAAGAACCAGCTTTATATGCGCTTGACAGACATATTTATCTAATCCAGTTTAGATCTAATAATAGATTTACCATAAAACCTTTTTTTTTTTTCAGAAATGGTTCCGTTCGTCATGGACATCCATATGCTCGGGAATACTGGGTTGCGTTAGATCTCAGAGGAGAAGTTCATCAGCCTCATTCCCAGACCTACGAGCATCACCAGCCCTTGACCCCTGGTTTTGTCAACACCAGGACTACTGACCAGCGCACTTCACAGGCTTTTGATCAACCAACCCCAGAGTTTTCCAGTCAGCTCCAACCCCAGACTTCTGGTCCGTTTCACCCCCAGACCTCTGGTCAACCACACCTCCAGTCCTCTATCCGGCGTTACCTCCAAGCCTACAGTCAGCTCAATCTTGAGGCAACCAACCAAATATTAAGCACCACATCAACCAGTGAGAATGTTAATCATGATCGGACTGATGATTTCTTGACCTACAGAATAAGAGGTTAGTATTTTAAAGTTCCTTTTTTTTTTTGTTTAGTCAGCATTTGTGTTTTTAGAGTCAATTAACTGCTTTGATTCAGACGCATCCTAATAATTGACAGTACATAAAATAAGTAGACATTAATACATTTAGAAAATATAATATAACATTTTTATTATCTATCGCACCATTAACAAAAAAGAACTTGTTTTAAAAACTTTTCTTCTAGTTTGATATATATATATATATATATATATATATATATTTATATATATATATATATATATATTTATATATATATATATATATATATATATATCTTATCTTATTTTATATAATACAGACGTTACTTCAAAAAAGAAGATGATTACGTCCTACGCGTCATGCATTTAGTCATGCATATTAACCAATGACTTAAATTCTGCCAAGTCACTGGTTTTTCTGGCTAGCTCAGGCAACCCATTCCATGCTCTAATAGCACTAGGGAAGAAGGAGTATTTGTACAAATTTGTCCTAGCATATGGGACGAGGAATGTGCCTTTATTTTTGTGTCTTTCAGAGTATTTTATTAAATTTTGTTTTTGTATTTGAAGATTATGGTTCAGTGTTTTATGTATAATTGCTACTTTACTTTTGAGTCTTCTGTCCTGAAGGCTTTCTAAATTTAGTGATTTTACTAATGGTGTTACCCGAGTCAAATGTGAATATTCGTTTGTTATGAATCTCACTGCTCTATTTTGTGTTTGTTCCAGTTTCTTAATGTTTTCTTGAGTTGAGGGGTCCCACACGGTGGATGCATATTCTATTATTGGCCTAACCAAGGTTAAATAACATTTTAGTTTTATGTTCTTATTTGATGTATAGAAATTTCTTTTAATAAACCCTAATGCTTTGTTGGAATTTTTTATAGTTTCATCAGTATGTGGATTCCATGACAGTTTTTCATTTATTATAACACCTAAGTATTTTGCGTTTTTAGTCTGTGTTACTGGTTTGCCATGAATAAGATAAGCGGAATTAATTTGTTTTAGTTTTTTTGTTACTCTTAACAACTGACATTTTTCTGGGTGGAAAGACATGCTCCAATTTGATTCCCATTTCTGTAATTCATCTAATTCTCTTTGTAAAATATCTGTGTCTTGTGTTGTTTTTATTGTTCTATATATTATGCAATCGTCTGCAAATAATCTGACTTTTGTTCCTGAACTAATGCAATTTGGTAAATCATTTATGTAAATTAAAAATAGTAGTGGACCCAAGACTGTTCCTTGAGGAATATATTTAAATACCATCAGAGGGCTCAGTTTTATATACATATATATATATATTTAAATACCATCAGAGGAATCAGTTTTATATACAATATATATATATATATATATATATATATATATATATATATATATATATATATATATATATATATATATATATATATATATATATATATATATATATATATATATATATATTACCATCAGAGGAATCAGAAACAGACTCTGACATCGTCGAAGTCAATTCAGATGACAATATTGCTGTCAGTACAGATGACAGCTTTGATGACTACATTTATATCAGCTCAGATGACAGCTTAGATGACAGCTCAGATGACAGCACGGATGACATCGTGATTGTAGAGAAACCCACCGAGAACAAGACAGAGATCTGCTCACTGGAAGGTTTAGAAGGCTCGTCCCTTTCTTCAGAGGATGAGTCCCTAACACCGGAAATGTGCTCCCGGAACGCTGTGGGTGAATGTCACGACCTTTCCTGCCCATTTGTACACGGGCAAATCTGCGAGTTTTGTAAAAAGCCAAAACTCCATCCAACAAATGTGAAACAAAGATCCCAGCATATGCAGGTAAATAATATGTAGAAAAATTTTAGAAACACTATTTCTTAGTCTGTTGACTGTCTTTCTACATTCTTCTCTGTTTTTTTGCTTAGATAGAATCTCTTTCAATGGCAGGCCCATCCATTCTTGTATGTTATCTTCCCATTGCTTTCTCTGTCTGCTTCTTCTTCTTTTTCCTACTAATAAAAATTGTCTCATTGGTCATTCTATACATTTCAATGTCTTCTGGTATCTAAAGAGCAGATGACTCAAATCAATTAAAAGAGTATGCCATTTTACTTATTGCTTAGGATGTACAATGTCTAGAATGTATAAGTCAGTGTTTACATAGGATGTATAGGTCAGATTTGACATAGAATGTACAGAGTCTATAGGTCAGTGTTTCCATGATTACTCTCTTTCAATCCAGGATTGTCTCTTTGAGCAAAGCAAAGACAAAAAATGCGAAGTGTGTTTTGAAACAATCTTACAACCTCAGTCAGAGAACAGATTTGGGCTCCAGAAAAACTGCAAACATTGTTTCTGTATAGGCTGTTTAAGAACCTGGGGCGAAAACAAGAAAATGGCAAATCACAAGTAAGTTCTATTTTATTGTATATACGATAAAAAATTACGTTGCCCAACCTGAACACATGAAAGGAATATCATAAATTGTACCGTAATTGAATCTTGCCATTGTGTATCTTATTAAACTTTAAAACAATTTAAACTCATATATAGGTCTTACGTTCTTCTAGAATGTAGTGAAGCATAAATATGTTGTTTGTCATTATATTTTCATCTTTTATTGTTTTTAAGAAACAAGGGGGACTATTAAAATAAGATACATTTGAAAAAAAAATATTTAAAAAATTACTTCCCCTTTTCAGGTTAAAAATACTATTTTTATTATGTTAGTAAGCATAGACCTGTTTTCAATCTAAAGGCATACATGTATTTGACCTCCACAGAGCCTGTCCTACCTGCCGAACGGACTCGGGCTGCATCCTGAGTAGCAGGTATTGGATTGAGTCGGAGCAAGTGAAGGGCCCAATCATGCAGCATTTTGAAAACATATTTGAGGTAATTAGACTATGCCCCTATGTTCATTATATATATTTATTGGGCCCAATACATGAAGGGAGCCTCTTTTTTTTTTTTTGTGTTCCATGAGAAATGATTACACCCTAGTCCAAACATCCTGTAGGACAGGGTAATGGGCAAGGACCATCACAGCAACTGTCTGAAATGCGCACCTGTCATCCTTCTGTCTGGGAAACATTTTTTTAGTTCTTATTGTGAATTTAAAGAAAAAAAGAAGTAAAGTTTCCCCTTTCTGACCTTGTGATCTATAGGGCGGATGATGTTAGGGTCATCTGTTTCTTCGTCCAATGGTTAACGAGCAGGGTGTCATGTGGCCAGCACAAAAACCAACAGCCTTTACTTTCCCCCAACTAAACTCGGGTATCTATTAGAGTTTAATGCACTCTATCCTAAGGATCTCGAAATTCAAATTACAGTTTTCAACAGGATTTGAACCTAAGGTTCGGGAGCCAAGCGCTTAACCACTGGGCCACCCGTGATATTTATTATTTACTTATATTCTCCTACTGAACTTAACGCAATGGACGTTATTACTTATTTACATTAGTTTTGTTTTAATTTCAGTTTTGAAGATTTTGGTTACATTGGTGTAATTCTTTGGGTATTGATTTTACACAAGTTATGCCACTTTGTCTATGTTAGTTATGGCCCTTGCATATATTGCTGTTCTTCATTCAAGACAGTTGTGTATTTTTAGAATAGACTTTTAGCGTGTGTATTTTAAATATTTTTGTTATATTTCAGCCAAACCAAGCCAGTCCAACCGTCTTAGAAATCATGGAAATTATTTTTTGAATATTTACAAGAATACATCAGGGCATTTGATATGGCCCCAGTTGAGATGAGAATTCATTGTATATATTTTAAATATATAAATAAAATAAAATAGCAAATTAAAAAAAAAAAGCATTGTTTAGGCCTATTTATTTGTCATGTTAAAATTTAATGTCATGATAGTCCTGAAGACTATTTGTGCTCTGAATACGTTGCAGCTTAGCTATTTTGTCATATGGTATACCCGCTAGCACTGCGTTGCAGTAGTCAAGGCGGGAGAATATGAATGCCACAGCTAGCTTTTTTGTTGACTCTGTCGTCAAGTATGGCCGGATATGAATTCTAAAATTTAAATGTTAAAAAAAAAAATATTTTAAATGGTGCCTTGATGAAATCTGAGTATAAAACGTTAGGACTGAAAAACAAAGCTCCTGTTATTGGAATGTTTGGACACTGAAATATATAAACGCATATAAGATGTAAAGATGTAGATCCAGCCCCAACATACATTCACGAGAAAGGTGTTTGTAGTGTAAATATTAATATTTGATAACCGGAAGCTTTTGTTTACTAAAGAAATATTTTCAATTTTAGGCTTAAATTTTAGCAAGACGAAGAGTAAAGTGCGAAGTTCGAGCGCATTAAGCCCGCTGGCAGCAATTTTCAAGTTTGGATTTTTATAGCACCGTAACGGTCTGACCTATGAAAAAACTGATAGTATCTCTGAATTCCTCGTCCTTTTTTCTATGAAAATAGATTGGATTTAATGTATCACTAGGCTTAGTTAAAATTAAATACGAAGTCAAAGAGGTGTAGGGTAAGTATCGCCAAGCGTACTTTTCCTCGAGCGGATTTTTCCCCAGTTAGTAACCTCGATCGGGTTGGTGGAAGGTTCGAACAGATCAAAGGAAATATATCTAAAAACATGTTTTAATATTTTATTTTTACTACAAAGTCATTTTCTTTTTACTCCAGCGCAAGAACACCATCCATTGCACCATTTCCCACCCTCCACAACTTCAAATAGTCTCTTTAAGCTGATGAGCAATCAGACTTAAAAATACCCTTAAGCCCATTGCCCATTTCCTTCACTACCGGGTAGTAAAAAAGAATAACTCCACACCTCCTGAGTTTGACCTCACCATGAACTTAGCCTTTACAAGGAAAAGAAAATAGTATGTGTCGGAAGTAAAGAAAAAAGGTGCATACGGATAAAGCCCAGTACCTTCCCAGGGTCGACATTATTGAATAGTGTTTTTAGATTAGTGGCTCTAAAATATTTTTCCCTGACATCCTGGTATCTGGGGCAGTCGATGAGGATATGTTCCACGGTGAGGCGAGAGTCACAATACTCACAAAGTGGGGGCTCTTCTTTCTTCAGCACGAAAGCATATTCTGTTTGGGATCCCTCAACTCAAGAAAAGCATAAAGAAACTTGAACAAATATAAAATAGAGTAGCGAGATTTATAACAACGAATTTAGAGACACTTTAGGACAGAAGAATAAAAAGTAAAGTTGCTATAAGGCCTAATACACAAAACACTAAACCATAAATTACAAAAAGAAAACAAAACCTAATGAAATACCCAGAAAGACACAAAGATAGAGGCACATTTCTTATCCCATACGCTAGAACAAATTCGTACAAGTGCTCCTTCTGCTCTAGTGACATTAGAGAATGGAATGGGTTGCCTTAATCAGACAAGAAAACCAACGACTTAGCAGAGTTTAAATCACCGATTTACATGCATGACTAGATTGACACATTATATGCGTAGAACGTAATCGTATTATTTTTGTGAAGTAACGTCTGCAATATATAAGATAAGATAATTATGATAAATTATTATGTGGTATGCGCGCTGACTTGTCATTCGGTCGTCTGGATAGCCCCTGGCTTCCGAACTGAGGGATCTGCAGTTTGAATCTCAGTGAAGACTAAGATTTTGAATATCTGGATTATTAGTTGGGGAAAGTAAAGGCAGTTGGTTGTGAGATGGCCACAAGACACCCTTGTTAACCATCGGCCATAGAAACAGATGACCTTTACATCATCTGTCTTATTGATCCCTATCTTTATTTTATTATTAAAATTTATTTGATTATCTCCTTTTTTAATTACTTTTGTAAAGCCTTTAATAGTTGGTAAAAAAAACTAAAACTTAAAAGCATACTAAATGTCCTCACTGAAACTTTATTTAACAAGTGTAAAATAATTGAACTTGTTTGTTTCTGCTCAATTCAATCTACATCTTGACCATCAGCAACATGCAATAAATTCTTATGTGCCCTGGTCTAGTTTTATTTGGACAAGCCAAAACTGCTAACTTCCTAGATAAGTATGTAACTAAGGATTTACTGAGGTTATTCTTATTTTTAAATTTTCTATTTCATGAATAACTATAGTTATTACTGAGGTCATTCAGATCATTTTGAAAGTAGACAGCACTCATGATTCACCAAAATGGAAGCTATCTTATGATCTATAAATAAATATATATATAATTACAAGTTAATGACTCCAGTGACTCTACTATGTTGGCAAATGCACTACTTCTGGAACAGCAACAATTTGTATCTGAATCTGAAATGATTTGAACATGTTACAATTTTATTACAATGATTTAAGAGAAATAAAGAAGAAAAAAAAGGCTTCTCTTTAGACATTGTTTTTATTTACTTAATGAAAATATTCTTTTTAATTCAAAAAAAATTATTCACAAAACACTTTCCTTAAAATCTTTGCTATACTGTTATGATATGTATTTACCTGGGTTGTCTGTTGCTTTAGAGTTTTGGTCTTCATCAGTTCTTCCAGTTTAGTTATGTATGCTCAGCATTTGAAATAGAAAATGTATAGCTATTAAAAAATACTGTAATTACTATACAAAAGATCTAGTCTAGATATTTAATGTTATCTTTCTATATCATTGTATTTTGTACAAAGCTAGTATTTAGTATTATTATTGAAATAGTTCTGTATATGCTCTGTTAATCTATGGGAGTTTTATCAAAGTTTTTTCTCACCAACATACAAAACTAATAATTAAAATAGTTATTTTAATTCATTTGAACACTGGAAACATTAATTGGCATGCATAAAACTTGAAGAAAGCAAAAATAATTAGATTGCATGCTTCGCTGGTTTACCTGTAGCTTCATAGCTGGTCTATTCCATATTATGCATATATATCAAAAGAAGCAAATAATTTAATTTTAAATAAGCTAAATCAAAGTATTTTAAGTCTCTTTACAATACAACTTCAACTAAGCAACTATAAGACATCTTGCTGTACAGCTCTTTATATGTAGCTTTCAAGCTCTACCTGTTACTCATAGGAGATGGCTTCAGTAGTCTTTATGATACTCTATTTCTAGAGCAATGTGATGTACTGTTGATCTCCAACTGAAAAATAAAAAAATTAAGAATTCGGCAGCCAAATGAAAGAGAATGAGTTGAAAGTCTTGGTGATACTGAAATGTACTAAACTACTGATTTATTCTAGCTCTATGTTATGTAGGGAGAAGTTAGACCAAGTAAGAAAACTAATTATAAAAACATGTTGGCAAAACTGAAAAATTATTCTTTATGTTATTTGAACAATAAAATATTCTGAACTTGCATGCGAAAAAAAATATGAGAAAAACAAAAGATTACTTGCTTTGCTGATGTTTATGTGGAGTCTCTGCATACATAAAAAACAGGTTTATACATCTAAAACATAGCATTTTAAAAGACTACTTGCCATTTATAACAAAACTTCCTTGCTTGAGTTTTTATATTTTGCTTGTATCTATTAGATGATGATTTCATTAATATGAATACTGTTGGGTTTTTTTTTCTTGATTTATGCATCATTTAGATCTCTGCAACTTGATCTGAGGAATATTATCAAACAAATTAAAAAAGCATTGGGCTGTCTAACCAAATTTGTGTTTAAGTCTTAGTTGATATGAATTTGAACTAAGGTAGTTGTATACTGAGGAATAAATTATGCTCTAAAAATGCTATGTCAGGAGATGAACTTATTATCAAACTTATGCAAATGTGGAAAAAAAATTACCAAGCATTAGTAGAAATATTCTTAAAATGTTATTGGAACATAATACATATTCTCAATTAGCATGCATAAATCTAAACAAAAAATAAAGGATGTTACTTGCTTTGCTGAGTTTTATCAATAATTTCATTTCCTATGTTATGTACTATGCATTGGTCGAAAGAAACAATAAATTTAATGTTTATAGCTAAATTATAGTACTTTGGAAGATTACTCGCCTTAAGGAAGAAAATTTTTTGGACATCTTTGCTGCAATTCTCAACATGCTATCTCTTCTTGTATATTTTGCCTGCCCCAATTAGATGGTGGTTTTATTCATCTGAATGCTGCTTTAGAGTGCTAGAATGTACTCTGACACTGCAAAATTCAAAATGTTATGATTGTAATGATAAATGGATAAAACATTAGGCAGTCTAACCAAAGACGTGTCTAAATCCTGGGTTAAGATGATGGAGTTTTTACTAAGCTTGTTAATTACTCCTAAATTATTGTAGCTGAATGAAATTGTTATTCTTCAAATGTTATTGGAAAAAATAGCATTCTCAATTAGCATGCGTAAAACAACAGATCAACAACAACAGCAACAAGAAAAGTAAAATTATACTTGCTTTGCTCTATTGTATAATCATTTTCATAGCTTGCATGTTCAGTACTATGAATATATCAAGAAAAAATACAATTTTGCTTATTTTTGATAATTATTATTAATTTAAAAGACTACTTGCCTTCAAGGGAAAAAAAACTTGTGGACATGTAGCTTCTATAGTTTGTTCTAAGTAGATAATTGTTCCATTCAACTGTATGCTGCATGCTAAAGATCGATTGTGCTCTGCAATGTGATCTGAAAATTTTTTAATCTAATGATAAATGGATACAGCATCAAAAATGAGTAAATTTTTGTAGAGATAATGGAATATGTACTAAACTAGTTTGGCCACTTGAATTAATCTAGCTCTATTAATACTAAGTGAAATGAACCAAGTTATTTTAAAATTATTAATACCAAGTGAAAAGAACTAAGTCATATCAAAGTTATACTAACAAGAAAAAAATACTGAGAGAACTAACTCACAAAATTATTCTTAAAATGTTAAGATAATTTAAACATTGAAAACAAACATATTTTTTGCATGCAATAAACAACAGATTAAAAAAATTACTTGCTTTTCTGAGGTTTATCTGTAGTTTTATACCTAGACTGCTGTGTATACATAATGAAGCTAATTTAAAAATAACTAAATTGTTGAATTTAGGTTGAGTCAAAAGAATAAAATTTGGACACTGTTTTTGATAAATAGCTCCAAAGTCTTGCCTGTTAGGCCTACTCAAAGGAGATTTTTCCATTAATCTGAATGCTCTTTTAGTCTCAGAGTGCTACGATGTACTCCACAACTTGACCTGAAAAGATGAGATAATTGAATAGAGCATTGGACTACTTAACCAAACAAATTGAGTTTAAATCTCTGTATGGATACTGAAATATATATAATAAACTAGTTTGAACACTCTTGAACTAATCTATCTCTCTCTCTAAATACAAAATAAGAATAAAATATCAAATGTATACAAAAGTAAAAAATAATTACTAAACATTGAGAGAACTAAGAAAATTATTCTTAAAATATTATGTAAACATTGAAACTGAAATTCTCAATTAACATGCTTAAAATATTAGTTAAAAAATAATTTAAAAAATACTTGCTTCTCTGAGGATTATCTGTAGTGTTATAGTTTGCCTGTACTGTATTATATATACATCAAAGGAAGAAATGAAGTTAATTTAAAAATAACTAAAGCATTTAGAAGAAAAACTTACCTCATACAAATATTTTTAGAGATACACTTGCTGCAGTAGTTTTTAAGCCCAAAGGTGCTGGTTTCATTCATCTGTAGGATGTTCTATTTCTAGAGCAATAGAGTGCATCACCATCTAAAAAAAATATAGAATGGAGTGTTGTGATGCCATACCAAAGATATTGAGTTTAAGGCTATCTTGAGAAATTGGAATTTTTACTGCTATTTCTAGATTTTCCTGAATTATTCAGGCTCTATAAATGATAAATGCAATGTGAAGTGACAGGTTGTATTAAGATAATATGATCCTAAGTTTTGACGTTAAAAGCTTCAAATGTAGATCAACAGATCAGGTAAGGGCCTACTTCAAAAAATAAGATAATTAGAATTTATATTGATTCTAGATCTAGAGTAGACTAAAGTCTACATCCTACGCATTTCGTGTATAAATCTAGAGTCATGCATGATTTAAATTGCTAACTGGTTGTTTTTCCTGGCTGATTAAGGTTTAATGCATCCACTTCTTTATTTAATGGCACTAGGGAAGAAGGAGCACTTGTACAATTTGTTCTAGCATACTTAAAAACAATTTTTGCATCATGATCAATTCATTCTTGAATTAGGCCTACATAGATCTATATCTAGATGATCTAGATTATATCTAGATTCTCTATATTGAGTAGAATCTAATCACGTTTGTCATATACATGATATTGGTATGTCCCTACCGTGCATTTCTAAGCCTTTAGACTTAATTTAATCTAGTAAGAACTATTACTAACTATTATACCTAGACTATAGACATAGATTGTCTTATATAATTCAGACATTACTTCAAATAGTTAAAAAAAAAGATGGGTGAGATAATTAGATCTAGACTAGATAGAATCTAGATATAACGTCCTACTAACCTACTACGCGGCAAGTAGACTAGATTCTAGATTTTGACTAGACTCTAGACTGACTAGACGAAACTAGATGATAGAACCAGATTTACTTTCTCCATTAAATTAGATTAAACAAAGATTAAGAAATCGAGCTCAGATGACTAGATCTAGATCTAGTTTAAGATATGTGGACTATTCTTATCTTATATAATACAGACGTTACTTCAAAAAAGAAGATGATTACGTCCTACGCGTCATGCATTTAGTCATGCATATTAACCAATGACTTAAATTCTGCCAAGTCACTGTTTTTTCTGGCTAGCTCAGGCAACCCATTCCATGCTCTAATAGCACTAGGGAAGAAGGAGTATTTGTACAAATTTGTCCTAGCATATGGGACGAGGAATGTGCCTTTATTTTTGTGTCTCTCAGAGTATTTTATTAAATTTTGTTTTTGTATTTGAAGATTATGGTTCAGTGTTTTATGTATAATTGCTACTTTACTTTTGAGTCTTCTGTCCTGAAGGCTTTCTAAATTTAGTGATTTTACTAATGGTGTTACTCTAGTCAAATGTGAATATTCGTTTGTTATGAATCTCACTGCTCTATTTTGTGTTTGTTCCAGTTTCTTTATGTTTTCTTGAGTTGAGGGTTCTGGATATATAGTATTAGATCTAGATTATTCTAGATTCTTCGTGTGTTTTTTTTTCTAAGGTAGCGATTTAAAGTAATGAGCACTGGTTACTTAAATTCTGCCGCAAATAAGAGCTACACACCAACACATGTGCTTCTACGTAGCTTGAAAGTAAAAGAAGATGTGATTGGTTAGTCTGTCACACACCTTCCGGATGAACACCTTACCACAATAAGCTTTGAAAAGATGCAATACGTGAATATTTTGGAACCCGCCCCACTGTAGTGGTAGGGGGCGTTGACTTGACAAAGGGGAGGGGCGCGAAGTAGTTTTTTTTTTCCAATGACACAAAATTAGTTATTTATTTGTAAAACAAATCATTTATTTTTATGCAGGTTTAGATTAAATTGCTAGCATTTTTTTTTTGTTTTCATTGTAAAGATAGTAGGCTAATAAGATTTTTTTTTCTAAACGATAAAAATCGTCCAATACTAAACATTCATTCTATAGCAGGGTCGGACTGGGAATAAACATCGGGAATTACCAAATATAATCCAGTCCACAAATAGCATTTTCTTCAATATATATATATATAATATAGTTTGATATCGCATTAAAAACTGGATAGGATTACGTGATGTATTTTATTTATAGCCTACATGAAGGCCTATGTAGCCTGAAAACTATTAATTGTAAATAGCATAGTTGATAATGAATATTTTATTAAATGTTTTGTAATCTTTTTGGTATTACTTATAGATTACCGCGAATAAATATGGTAGACAAAACGTGTCCCCTTTCCCCTTAGTTTTGAATGGAGATTTCTCCCCCCCCCCCTTCACCCCCTCCCCCCCGCCTTTTAAAGTAATTTATTTATTTTGGTCATTACATCTTTATTTTGATATTTGATATGAAACTAGCGCGCTGTATAATGTGCGTGTCCATTTTCCAATAATTCTGACCCAATTTCATTCCATTTAGCTGTCTTTTTATGTAAGAAAACAGAATTTCAAATTTGTGGATCTTAGAATTGAGTTAATATTAATATAGAATTAAAATATGAGTTTATTGATGCCAAAATATAGAGACTGGTTGGAATAAACTTTGGTGTTTCGAATCAAAGTGGGAAAATATTTGTTTGGATTAGAAGAAAACACATTATGGCCTCTTTTACCTTAAATATAATAACAAATATAGGTTATGTCCTTATTCTTCTTAAACTAAAGAAGATTTTGATTCTTCAAGAAAAGGGAAGCAATTGTTATAGATGAACTATCAATTTCATCGATTCTGCATCTGTGACCTAATATAAAACCAAATTTCAAGACACAAATTGAATTTCTTGCATATCTTATATTTTTACACATAAAGTATATGATTCTTTTGATTAGTCCAGTTATAAGTATATAGTGTTGGACTTAAAAACATTAGAACAAGAGGAATTCGTACTGATCAGTCAGCTGGTAAACGCACCAACAAAAATAATTCGGATTGTGTTTTAGGATTTTTATTTTCTTGGCTCCCAGGCTTCCATGGAAACTGGAGACGGCTGCCTTCGGAAGAATCCGTTTGGCATGTGAGGACATGTATCTACATCCGGAAAATAGGATAACCAAATGAACTATCAACAATTTCTGGGGTTTAAGTAGCACTTTTTGAAAAGTATAGGCCTACCATATTGAAGAGATGAGTCTGCATCATTTGCTGCTGAAAACGTTTTGAGGACATTTCAGAACGTCCCCGCTAACGTGATTTTTCATAACTGGTGTCATGACCGTTGTAAATCGTTACGTTCCAGGACATTGGTGGTTGGACCAATAACACGCAAATTATTTTTAAAATCCTTTTTTTTTTTTAAAAAAAGGGGGGGGGGAGAACTCCGTCCTTAAAAATTTATCAACCAATAATGTGCAAGTTATTTCCCTTATTCTATATCAAACAAAATAATTAATTCCGAACAATTAATTGGGTATTTTCGTTTGTTGATTCATGTTTTGTTAGGAACAATAAATAATTGTTAAAAGTATCAACTTGACAGGGCCAGGCATTCTATGCAATCCGGCCACAATATTACGTGCCATTTGAAGGGTATCGAATTATACATATCCTTAAACTCATTATGTTAAGTTTGACATTGTGACGAAAACTGGGTTTATGTATCATAATGCATTTCTAATAGTAGGTAGCCAGCATGGTTTTAAAAAAAAAGTAAAGATCCCCTTTCAGACCTTGAGATCTATGGGTGTAGATGATGCAAATGTCATCTGGTTCTGTGGCCCACGGTTAACGAGGGTGCCATGTGACCAGCATAACGACCAACCGCCTTTACTTTCCCCCAACTAATGTCAGTTATGTCAGGTACCCATTAGAGCTGGGTTAAAAATCCCAGTCTTCACCAGGATTCTAACACGGGACCTCGGTTCGAAAGCCAAGAGCTTTACCGCTTAGCCACCGCACCTGCTTGGTTTGCTGTATGAATAATTCCTTTCATGATTTTTAAAACTATTTGATACTACTTAATAACATTTGAAAGGAGATTTTTATTATAACGTGAAAAAATAAATACTTCTATCATATAGGCCTTCATGTTCACATACAAGGCTCGTTAAGATCCCCCATCAATGAGCTATTTTGAGTGTGTTCAAATAGATTACTCGCAGAATGTCCTTATCAACAGCCATCACCATGAAATTTTCTGTCTCTTTTCATGGTGCTTTTCAACCTATTTAAAAAAATATTTAATATATATTTAATATTCAGTGACTTCGTTCGTTCGTACAAGACAGCATAATTAAAATATACATCCCTGTGAATAAACTTTACATCTTTAAAATTCTATATTTATCGCATCATCTGCGTGTTCTCATCGGGTTCAGTTTCACTCCTAACTCCTATCCATGTTCTCGGGCATATGGAATTAAATGGACAAATCCAACTCTTCATCCTCAATTCTTTTGTCTGGCAACCTCACCAAGTCGTCTGCTGCTTTTTCAATCACCTGTAGATCCTGTTCGAGTGTCTACATCTTACAGTTGGTCACACACACAATTTTAGGCTGTATGATCTCAGAGCATCACGTTCGTTTGTTTAAAGGTAATTCAATATCTTTCTGAATAACAAATAGTGTCAAGATTGCTTCATATTTGAGCAAAGTCTCTTTGTACTTCCGGTTTAACTCTTTATCTCCGTAATTAGTTTTCCACGATCTGACAGAATTGTTCTTTTCTGTTGTTGAATATCTTGTGTATGCCCCTATGAAGGATGAAGCCAACTAAAAGCACTGAATACGGATGTAGGCTATTACATTATTTCGAAAAATGCGTAGCCCTAATACTCTGTAAATCACGACGCTTTGAGTGCTCCTTTTATAAAAGAATATTATTAAATCTTGGCTAGCAAAGGGAGAGAACAAAAAAGTCAAGATGTAAATTGATAATCTCTTTATTATTTCCCTTGCTTCAACACTGCTACTTTTAAATCCATATATGAGTATTAATTTTTTTTAAAAAAAAAAACGACATTGTTCCCAACGTAAAATAAATATATTAATTTATTCAATGAAGTCGCGAGACGCCCGTACGTGGTCCGAAGAAAGGTGAAAAATGTACACAAAATAGTTTCTTCGCTAAAAGCCAGTTTATTCGAAATGATACAATATTAACCACACAAAGACTCGACAAAACTGTCCGGACAATCGGCTAATAGTTTTGGTCTCTCGGCAGCAAGGATATTTCTCGTGTTATGTAATGTGTCCTTGATCATCTGAGCAAAACAAATAAACATCTTAAAAGATGTACACGACTTAATGATGTTAATTTTAGTTTTTATTTGTACTGGACATTGAAAATTTATTGTAAAAAAAAAAGGAAAATGGTGGTGACCAAACGTTGTGCTAGGTTCACGGGGCATAGGCATATTCGTAGTGCTGACCGAACGTCGTGCTAGGTTCACGGGGCATAGACCTATTCGTAGTGGTGACCAAACGTTGTGCTAGGTTCACGGGGCATAGGCATATTCGTAGTGCTGACCGAACGTCGTGCTAGGTTCACGGGGCATAGACCTATTCGTAGTGGTGACCGAACGTCGTGCTAGGTTCACGGGGCATAGACCTATTCGTAGTGGTGACCGAACGTCGTGCTAGGTTCACGGGGCATAGGCCTATTCGTAGTGGTGACCGAACGTCGTGCTAGGTTCACGGGGCATAGGCCTATTCGTAGTGGTGACCGAACGTCGTGCTAGGTTCACGGGGCATAGGCCTATTTGTAGTGGTGACCGAACGTCGTGCTAGGTTCACGGGGCATAGGTCTATTCGTAGTGGTGACCGAACGTCGTGCTAGGTTCACGGGGCATAGACCTATTCGTAGTGGTGACCGAACGTCGTGCTAGGTTCACGGGGCATAGGTCTATTCGTAGGCAAGACGTAGGAAGCTGAAAAAAGGAAAACGAAAGCAAGGTGGTCTAGTTAGGCCTCAAAGACTTGGAGGAGGAAGGGGAAACTTGTCTGTTTACTAGAAACCTCAGAGAGAAAGATTTACAACTAGGTTTTGAGGCTTTTAACTGCGCCGCATCTGGAAGTCTAGTAAAGCTAATCATCTTTATTTGAAGTGACGTCTGTATTATATAAGATAGCTTGTGAAAAGACTTGAATGGGAACGCAGCGACGAATATGGTTGTTGATAAGAATGAAGTTATGACCTGCTTTTAGATGCTGCATAATTTTTAAAACTACACACGTGTAAAGCTGCTTGTATAGTTAGGACACTACTTTTCTAAAGGTCCAGGAGAGAGTTATAAAGCATATTTTGAAAGGCTTGCCTGGCCGTGCAGTATGCGCGCTGGAGTGTGGTTCGGTATAGTTTCGATGGTCCAGGGTTCATACCCTGCCCGCTGCCATACACTCGTCCTGTGGGAGGTTTGGACTAGGAAATAGATTATCTTCAACTCTAAAGGAACATCCGCAAGGTGTAGAACTGTCGTTGACCTGTGAGAGTGAACAACGAAGTGGACCTGTGTTGAACACTTTTTCGGAAAAGTTTGGTACTACTTGACTTTGGATCTAGCGACCACAAGGAAACGATGTGTATTTATTTGATCTGGTCACCAGTTTGCTGTGAATAGAGACTTTTTGTTCTTGTTTTCTTAACGTCTGACACAAGTTTATGTCACATGTCACCCTTGAGTCACTCCTGGGTTTATGTGGTGCACACTAAGTGTGAGAGAAACACTACAACTCATTGCAGAGTAATTGTCAACAGTTTATTTCGCAAAGACTCAGAATTGTTACCCCCCCCCCCCCCATATTGGTTCAGATTGCAAAGCATTGTCAACAGTTTGTCCCCCCAAAAACTCCAGAATTGTAACCCCACGATAGGCCTATTTGATTTTCTTTATGTGGGAAGACATTTTTTGGAAACCTGAGCAATTGAGACTGCATTCCTGGAACATGCCTACAACACCAACAGAAAGATGACGATTTACACTTGGCTATGTCAACATTGGTGATACTGTTAGAGAATACAGAGATAGTGAAGAAACAAATTGAAGTCTAACTGTACAAGTCTGCTGGTGAGACATCTTTCCAACCCTACATCCTCAAGACATTTGGTGCCATTCACGGCGTCTTTCCAACCCTACATTCCGAGGATGTTTGGCTTCATTCCTAGTGTTTTGCCAACCCTATATCCTCAAGACATTTGGTGCCATTCACGGCGTCTTTCCAACCCTACATTCCGAGGATGTTTGGCTTCATTCCTAGTGTCTTGCCAACCCCATATCCTCATGACATTGAACTCCAACTAACTCCCTACAATAACATGTCTTTTCAATCTGGTATTCCTTAAAGTTTTCTCCCCTACCTAAGACCGCTAACAACAATGCCACTTATCCTGCATCATTCACACTGCATAGCTAACCTGTTCTCACTGTCAACACAAAAACACACGACTGTGTTTATGTCGTAATAAGTTGTCTAAATTAATATCAACAAAATAGATGACCTTTTCACCTTACAACTTCTTTTGTGACCAGAGAGGCCAAATTCTTAAGTCACAGCAACAGGTTGGATTTCAGGACCCTAGGACCCTTGTGATGACAGTCAGTACCACATAGCATACACCCAGGCAGTTTTGCAGTTCTAATTCTCAAGGAATAACTACATGCTGCCTAGAAAGCTTATAAACAAAGGGAAATCATTAACTTCTCATAAAACAAATAACTGGTGGACATCAAATGAATCATTGATTAATAGATTTAATTAATCAAACTATTTAATAATCCCATTACTTTGGTAAACAGCCAAGCGGGGATGATGGTGGTGACCGATTAATTGTATCTATTAATGGTATCATTTTATAAATTTTATCTACTAATGGTATATGTGGCTGAGAGGAATAAAACAGTTTGCCACCTATCAAGGGGGCTCAGGTTCAAATCCTACTCAAGCTATGTTGTGTTAGCCGAGTGCCTAATGACAGTATGGAAACCTTCAACTTAATAAGTCGAATTCAAAGAAAGACAGGAAGTTACAATTCTTAAGTTACGGCGCATGCGTTATTTCCGAACTTTCGCTTTTTATCAAAACGTAAACAAAAGTTAGAAACAAATCCGTATGGCCCCAGCCTGAGACGCCCTAATTTAGTAAGTAGATCTAGATATACATCTAATTCTAATAAGTTTGATCTGCCGGCATAAAAATTGAAACCAGACCTAGAGGCTAGATCTAGTCCTGAGATCTAGATCTATTCTACCTTGGTTAGGCCAATAATAGAATATGCATCCACCGTTTGGGACCCCTCAACTCAAGAAAACATTAAGAAACTGGAACAAACACAAAATAGAGCAGTGAGATTCATAACAAACGAATATTCACATTTGACTAGAGTAACACCATTAGTAAAATCACTAAATTTAGGAAGCCTTCAGGACAGAAGACTCAAAAGTAAAGTAGCAATTATACATAAAACACTGAACCATAATCTTCAAATACAAAAACAAAATCTAATAAAATACTCTGAAAGACACAAAAATAAAGGAACATTCCTCGTCCCATATGAGGCATATGCTAGGACAAATTTGTACAAATACTCCTTCTTCCCTAGTGCTATTAGAGCATGGAATGGGTTGCCTGAGCTAGCCAGAAAAACCAGTGACTTGGCAGAATTTAAGTCATTGGTTAATATGCATGACTAAATGCATGACGCGTAGGACGTAATCATCTTCTTTTTTTAAGTAACGTCTGTATTATATAAGATAAGATTTCAAATGATTTTAGAAGTTGAACGTATTTACCCGAAAATGCGAAATTACCGTACCGGGCGTAAATGATAGATATCTAAATGAATTAATAAATTGCGCAATCATCGCCGTGCGTATGAGTATGAATAATGATAGTTATAAAACTTATTATGACTTATAGAGTCTAGATCTATTTATATAATAATATAGTCTTGCCTTTTTTAATCTACGGCTAAGATTTATGCCACTTACGGTAGACTACGCTGATTCTGCCCAGGGACTAAGTCTAGAGTGTAGACCTAGTGACCCTAGTCTGGTAGTCAGGCTAGTGACTAGTGGTATAGTCTAGAATAGATCATCTCAGTAGATGATAATGACTAATGATAGATCGATAACAATGAGTATTAACTATTAGATCTAGATAATTAGAATAATTAGTTAGAATCTTGCAGTTACAATCTACCTGACTAGGTCTAGTCCCTGGGCAGAAGCAGCGTAGATCAAAAGTAGATCGAATCTATTATAATCTATTATCAGATATAATATTTGACTAGTAAAGTCTAGATCTAATTAAATCTAGATCTAGTAATAAAAAACTTATTTAAAAAAAGACAAGACTCTAGATCTAGTACATGATTCTAGCCATTCTATCATCTAGCATTACTAGATTAGTGTCTAGATCTAGATCTAACTTCAAGATCTAGAACTAGATCTAGAGTATATAATTTTGGATTTAGGTCTAGTCTAGACCAAATATCTAGTTAACTAGTAGCTCTAGTGACACTCTATTCCTAGACTAGACAAGTTAAAGTCTAGACTTAGACTCAGAGACTATTGTGAGTATGTCTAGATCTCTAATACTTACTAGTTTCTTTATTATACCTAGATATAGATAGGTGTAAATTGATGGATCTACTCTGTTACTATTATCATAGAATTAAAATGACATCTTGACTAGATCTAGATATCTAGTATAAAAATCAGTCTAAGTACTCTAAGTAGAGTCTAAGCTACTATTAGTTAGAAGATCCAGTTAACTAGTTCTATATTTGGTAAGATCTACTGACTACTCTTGTCAAAAATAAATATTTAGATCTTTTATTTGAAAAAGAGTTAACTTTTAATATAGGTGCTACAAAGTTTGATTTATACTAATATAGTAGTAAAAGGTAGGCCTATCTATGTGCATATTATATATATAAAAAAATGAAATGTTCAAACATACATGTAGATTATAGTAATTAAGAAAAAGCTTAGAATTTATAGTTTGTATTTAAAGATATATATATATATATAAAGATGTATATATATATAGCGGTAAATGTTTTATTTATGTCATGAAGATATAAGAGGCATCATGCTTGCAGTTTTTTGGGGGTTGCCAACCCCCCCCCCCCCCCCCCAATCCTTGCAGGCAAAACGGGGCTCTGTTGCTTGCATCCATGCTGACTGTGTATAATAAGGCTTGCAGCTTTAAAATCCTTAACTGTTGCCTCCATCCAGTGTTTTAGCCCCTTTGCAGCAGCATCAGAGTTGCCTCTCTGGGGCACATTCCTGATCCTTAGTTAAAGTCTCTCTTGATCTTGCTAACTAGATCTCTAGAGTATATATATGCGGTAAATAGATCTATAGAGTATATACATGCTGTAAATAGATCTATTCTAATTATTATAGTTTTTTTTTTTTTTTAATAAATAGTGCTACTTTCATGCTTATAGCATGCTCAGAGCGCTTTTGGTCCAATCTCATTTGTGGACCAGTGGGGGGGGGGGGGGGTATCTAGGAGTTGGTTTTCCGTTCTGCCTTTAGGCGCTCAGTAATTACAACTCTGCCCGAGTCGGGTGTCGAACCTCGAGCCCCCTTCTAGGTAGCCATCTCTCTCTCGACCAAGCTTCCTACAATTAATACTTGTTTGATTGTTTCTTTTACATGTTTTGGATGTTCCTAGTCCAAACATTCTTCAGGACGACGGGGGATGGGAGCGGGCAGGGATTGAACCCCCAAGACCATTGACAAGTTCTAACGACAAGTCTAGCGCGCAAACTGCTCGACCAGGCAGCCATCTTTAGTTTGATAAATTAATTGATTCTAGAATACATCTACTAAATGTAACTATAGATCTATAATCTAGATCTGTTCATAATTATTTCTAGATAAAATGTCTTATGTTGTTTTATTATAAGTCTAATAGATCATTAACCAAGACAGTCTCATCGTATCAACTAAAGATCAACCATGTCAACCTGGGTATTGTTGGCTACTGTTATAATTGGTTTCAACGCAGTTTCCCTGGCAGCCATCTTGTGTGTTTATCTCTTATACCCTCATTACATTATACTTTTCATTTTCTGGTAAGTTGTATAGGCTAATGAACTATACTCATATCTTAAAAGAGTTAATAGCTAAAGAATGACTAAATAGGAACATTTTCTTTGAAACATATTGTATGTTTTTCCTCAAACACAATTGCTTCATGACTTTTTGATTTCTCAAACACAATTGCTCCATGACTTTTTAATTACTCAAACACAATTGCTTCATGACATTTTAATTACTCAAACACAATTTCTTCATGACTTTCTCAAACACAATTGCTCCATGACTTTTTAATTACTCAAACACAATTGCTTCATGACTTTTTGATTACTCCCAAGAAATAATGCTGATTTACAATAACCCTTTACTCTTCCTCTGAGCCCCCCTCCCCCTATAGCATCTATGCAAATTTATTTTAAAATCTAATATTAAACTATCAAATGATTAGAACCTTGTTGTGGCTCTTCCGCGGTGTCGAATATAATCAATGACATAATCCGGAGGTAACTTTCAATCTAATTCAGGTACACCGGCGAAATGCCAAAACAATCAGTAGAGGTAGTCAACACTGTTGTTGAAACAATAACCACTTTAAATACGCAAGAAGGGATCCATCTAACGTCCCCTGTTACTAGCCGTCTGTATATTACTTCTTATTTCGTAGTTTCTTAATGAAAAGCGCCCTGTTGATAGTGTAACTTAGAGCATTCTTGTTTTTTAACAAACTTTATGTCATCGTCGCTAAGTTAAACTTTTCCCCTATTCCCAAAACAAATAACTAAACCCTGATCATGTCATAACACCCATTACTTAATCTTCCGTTACCAATGTTATGTGAATTGATGACATTGCAGGGTTCAAGGCTACATTGCAGGTCTGAAAACAAAAAATATGTCAGTGATGGTCAAGTGACTTTCTGCTACGGGGAGAAGAATAAACCCAGATCGGGACAAACCAAGCTTGGTTTTCATTCATGGTTTTTACTGCAAATAAGGAAAGCTGGAGTCAAAGCATTAAAGTAATTCATCTCCCTTTGGTTGATTATTATAACGCTTATTTTGTGTGTCCACCAGAAGGGCAGATACAAACGTTGGCAATCATTGTTTTAAAGCAATGGGATCAATTGAAGTATTTGTAATAATGGCCATGTCTTTGATTACGAACATTAAGGATGAGTGCAGTGTTTCACATGACAATGCGAACTAAGTTACGGCCTGCTTATATATCTCCACGTTTGATGCAGACATAGCTGTTGTCAGCCTGGGGTCTATTTAAGTTCTACTGATAGTTCTAGATGATGCTTCTATTGAATTAGTTAATGTTATATTAACAATACATTTTTTCCATTAATCTTTTTCTGTACTAATATTTCGGACTATAATTATAATCTTAGTTGTAGAAACTCCCTCTAGAAGTGGCTATTACAAACTCATTACTTATGTAAATCTCTTTTTTGTTCCTGATAATAGTTCTAGATGATTATCATCATCTTTCCTTTGAGTTCCTCATGGAACATAGGACCTCAGTAAAAACACACCACTCTTCATGGTCTCTTGCTAGTTTTTTTAATGACTTCCCAGCTCTTTCCTGTCCTCTCGGCTTCATCTGCAACATTCTTTTTTTTTTTAATATAGATGATGCTAATATTGAAGAATAAAACAACACTGTAACAATGAATGCAAAATTTTCCATTCCAACTAGTTATTACCTAAGGATCTTCACATTATTGCAGTGGACCTCCTCGGACATGGTCACTCGAGTGTGCCAGGGGAAGATGTGGAGCTCAGTATGGACTATATGATGGACACTTTTCACAGAGTAAGTGTATAGTACATTGTGTGGTGGACCATAATAGTTTGGCACACAATATGAATTTCTTAATGATGCAAAGAGACTTCACTCAAATTAAATTACTTTATCACAGATGAACTATGTGGTTAATTAATATTTATAAATAGTGGATCAGATAGATGAGTAGGAAAGTCTCGTGCTAGAAGATAATGAGGATGATAGCTAGTATGTTATCGTTTGATCATAGAAGGAAGTGGCCATGGTGTTTTGGGTTGAACGAATGAAGTGATCTAAGTTGAAACAGTTTTATTTTATTGACCAAATTCCTACACAAAGGGATTCATTATAAAGTGTAGCAGCCAAAGAAATTCTAGGCTGTTACATAAGTGGTATCTGATAAACCAAAACTTAAAAAAAGAAAATATAAATAAGTAGATATAGAGTCCATACAATCGGTTACTGTTTGGGCTGTCTTGTGTAAGGAACATGGATCTTAGCTGTCTAAAAGGGGGTCTTGTTTTCCTTCCCTATTGGCCTAGTTGTCTTCTCTATTGACAATTACCACCTAGCCACCACTTTGAGGCAGGGTCCAGTTATACCAAGTTTCTAACTTGATCTGCCAGTGTGATAGGTTCCATACTAATGTTTTACAGACAAACCCTACATGACAAATGGTTCAACAAATAAGGCAAGTTTAGAAAAAAAATAATTCTCATTTACTGTTGCCATGCTTTAGAAAGATTAACAAACAAACTGGAATCATGCTCGATCTTCTGCTGAGCTGCCAATAGAAAATTCTTGGAAATAATGGAAACAAAATTATAACAACAGAATGTAATATCAATGTGAAAAAATTAAACAATGTTACTGTCCTGTGAAATAATTGTCACCCATTATTTGTGTGAACCATTTGTCAGGTGAACCAATGACTGTGTGTCTGTTTTGCTGAACCTAGGGATTAGTATAATTATAACTCAAAAGAAAAATGCTGGTAATTCTTCTGAAAAATATACACACAGATATTGTAATTTGAATCATACTTAGCTATGTAGACATTTAAGAAATCTAATGATATATAACTTAAAAGTCCTAACATCATCTTTCTCCAGTCCTTTTTGTCTTTAGCCAGCATTAGACTCTTTAGATGTCCATCCTCGAAGTTGTCTTCCCATGGTACTTCTGTCTCTCTTTCTTTTCCCTGGTTCTGTCCCCTGATGAGCAGTTACCTATATTTTAGTCAATTAACTCTCCATTACTTGACAAGATGTTTTCTTCTCATGGCTAATTCTTCATCTCCTTCTTTTTCCTGGTTCTGTCCCCTGATGAGCAGTTACCAATATTTAATGTAACCAATGAACTGTCATTTAATACAAACCATGCCTGTTGTTTGTATTTTGTGTCTCTACGTCATCAATGTTGATGCTCACTCTTTGTTGGCATAAGTTAACAAATTCATGAATTTCAGTTTTTAGAGTTGGCAGGTTTGTCTTGTGTCAAAGTTCACCTGATAGGTATCTCTCTTGGTGGCAACATTGCTGGCCATTACGCTGTCAGACATCCAGACACAGTGGCTAAAGTGACCATGATTTGTCCTGCAAGTAAGTTATTAAGCTCCCTTTTTTTATTTTAGCCAGATAACTGGACATGGCTGCCTACAATGGTGTGCAGTTCAAACAATAGCGTAGGTTTTGGGTTTTTGTGATCTCTTGACAACTTTTTGTTTGCTTACACTGTTAGGTATCTTCATGTGTTGGGGAAAGCTTAGGCTATTAACTAGATACACATGGCTTATGGTCTTCTTGCTTACCATCTTAATGGCACATATCTTATACCTTAAACTGGGACACATCCATATAAGTGATCTTTCTATCCTAGTGCCATTAGAGGATGGAACAGGTTGCCGATAACTTGTTAGAGTTTAATTCTCTAATTACCATGCACAACTAGATTACTAGATCAATGCATGAATACTTAAAAGGCTTAATTATCTTTTTTTTTTATGCAACATCTGTAACTTCTAAGGTATCATAATTGCTTCATGCATGTTACAGCACTAGGTATAATATTTTTGAATAATAGAAAGTTATGTACAGTATCAATCAACTTGTGCTGTGCTGCTGCTAGGTGGAGTTGAAGTCTGCGGTTTTCGCCCTGGTCAGGACTTTCCTTTTCTTTCATCATATTTGACTATTTTCTCTTTAAAAAATATTGTGCCTAGCGGAGTGGAATTTGTGTCAAGTCCAAATGTGGACTTTTAATTTGAGACAACATGCTACACTACATTCAAGAAGAACATTAAGACCTACCTGTTCAAAACTTTTTTAGATTAGTTTGTCATTTTAGTTTTTGTGTTTAGGTTTGTAATGTTATTATAGTGCCTTGAACCTACATTATATTTGTTTACAGGGCTTTGTAAATAAAATTACTTTTATTATTAATATTTGCCTTGAGCTAAATTGTGTTTACTGGGAAACCTTTTACCAGATATCCCTCTTTCCCCTCTTATATCCACTAAAGAGGATGGCTGCCTGGTCATGAGGTTTGCGTGCTAGACTGTCGTTCAGATTGATCGATGGTCGAGGGTAAAAATCCTGCCTGCTCCCATCCCCCGTCGTCCTGAGGGAGGTTTTGGACTAGGAAGTAAACTATCTTCAACTCTGAAGGAACATCCGAAACATGTAAAACATTTTACAAACAACAAACAAAGAGATTGGACCTGAGTACACCGAGCATATTATAGAGGCATAGAAGACATGCTGTAGAAAAACATTTATAATAGAAGATTTAAAAAAAAAATGTAGCATGTAGGCACTAGTCATTGTTTCAACATTTTGCTGAAGTGTTTTGAAAGAGATTGTTTTGCATGTTAAAGCAGCAAGTGTTTTAGAAGGCCTGTGTCTCTGTATTTCAGTGTTTACGCCAGTAGATTCTGAGCTGGCACGTGGCTTGAAAGAAAAATTAGCAAAAGGCGTAGAAAATCTGACCCTTGACGACTCCAAGCTACTGGCTCGTGATGTGGATGGATTGAAAGATTTATTTCAGACTTTGTGCTATAACAAATCAGCTCTTCGTATCAACCAACAGGTAATTTTTTATTTTTTTTTGAGTTTCTAGTAACAAAACTACTGATCACATCAGTGTGGGTGGTAATAATCTATGAAGTACAAACACCACTAATTTGATGGTGTTAGTATCTAAAGAATGCAAGGGGAGGATTAACTTTGAAACTGACTATTTTGTGCCTACACTGTCCTTACGCATCCAGCCCTTTGGAATCTATAACAATAATCTTAATTATCCATGAGTAAATTTGACTTACAATTTGTGCATTACACAAAACAAAACATTATAACTATAGAAAATGAAATATGCATCACATCTATCTCACTTAAACATTACATGTGAAACATTTTCATGGGATAGATCAATTCTAACTCATGAATTGATTGCCAGGGGAACAAAGGATTTTTGATATTTCAATTCTAATTAATGATTTGATTTCCAGAGGAACAAAGGATTTTTGATAGGTCAATGCTAATTAATGATTTGATTGCCAGGGGAACAAAAGAGTTTATGTGTATGTTTGTCTAATCTGTCTTATATCTCCTTTGTGGGGGTGTTTTTTTTACTTTTTAAAATATGTTTAACCTTCTTAAGAATGTTTCTCGTAAATAGTTGTCAAAACAGGGTTAGTTTGTTACCAATGAATGTTCATAAGGCAATGTAATGTCTCTTGTGTGTCATATTAGATACTATACTCATCTTCAACAGTCTTACTGTAGTCATTGATGACTCTTAACTAGTCTTAAACTAATCTAGACATTGTCATTGTATGTTCTTGCCCTGTTAATCTTTTTTTTTCTATTTCTTTGCTTTTACTTGGTGAATGTTACTGGACCTAAAGAATATTTCTTGAAGGGACTTCAGTTGGTTTTACCTCTAAAATACTTTTAAACATTCTTAGATTAGATAATGGTGTCAATGTGGCGATCATACACTAGGCTCAGACCCATTCATGTCCTTAAATAACTATACAATAAAAACATATTACTGTCAGGACTGAGTTCTGGTCAGCCTGGGTCTCCTGTTTACTGTAGAGGAGAAGGGGGGCAATTCAGGTTGTTGACTTTAAAACTGTTATTGTTTTGGGTTGTTTTGATTTGGTGAGATGTTTTTGTTGAAAATAATGTAACTCATAATAGGGCAGTGTGGTTTTGTTCCTAGTCCAGGACAGTTGGACTTTAGGATATAGATATAGTCGAAGTGTAGACTCTAATTATTTCTCTGTGTTGTCACTATTCAGTCTATGGAATATTAAGCTGATATATTTTTAATTGATACTGGATATTTCAAATGTCTGAACTGATTCTGTATTATAGTACAGATAATGTAATAAACATGTTATATGTCTGTGAGTTGACATTCTGAATATTTGTTCTATCTTTGTATGTGTCGTTGTGGTATTGCCCAGGACTTGGGTACATTTAGTAATACACATACGTATATTAGAGAAGAAATGGGTCTTGACATTTTGGGGGCCTGTCATCACAAACCCCAATGACAGTAGACGGTATAATTGACCTGATAATGAAAGACAGACTTTACAGTGTGCTATCTTCTGAGGCCCTGAAAGATATTTTGCTACGAAAGCCTACTTCAGCCCAAGAGGTCTTAGACTGTATTGATCAATTTAGAGATGCCACGAAAGGCTCTACACATATTGTAAAGGGAAGTAACAAAGTAACTAGTAACGATATCCCATATGTAGCATTTGGTGCCACTGGTCAATCTAACAGTCGTCGCCCGAATAATATAAACACAGAGGGGACACAAGTGATATGCTATAGATGTGGAAAGGGCGGACACATTGCTCGATGGTGTCGGGTAAAGATAAATGAGAATAGAGGTCCAACACAGCAATGACTAAGAGTATTACCAGAAAGGGGGCAACAAGTGGGATTGTTTGCATGTCACACTGATACATATAATTTTTTAGATTATAAAGATAAATCAGTTGGTGGATTGAAAATAGTTGAGGGATTTTTAGGAGATCGAAGGGTATCTGTTCTACGAGATACAGGGGCGAGCATTATTGAAGAGTCTCAATCGCCCTATGCATTTCCTGTTGTTTTGGTTAAGAAAAAAGATTCAACAGTACGTACTTGCATAGATTTTCGGAAATTAAACGCGGTTACCAAATTTGACGCGGAGGCTATTCCAGACCAAGAAGATCTTTTCTTACCACTTAATAGTGCCAAATTTTTTACAAAGATAGATCTAACAAAAGGCTTCTGGCAAATACCAATAGAAGAGAATAGTAGGAAGTACACTGCATTCAGGGTACCAAGTGGTCACTTTCAATTTAAATATCTACCGTTTGGTCTGCTTAATTCTCCTAGTTTTTTTAATCGCACTGTTAGGACCATTCTTAAAGGACTGGAAAATGTTGTGTTCTATTTTGATGACATTTGTGTATTCGGGCATGATTGGTCATCACACTTAATAGCACTAGAGAAAGTGTTGTCCAGGCTAAAAGAATATGGGTTTACTATCAAGCCAAGCAAACTTGAAATCGCGTATCCTAAAATAACTTTCTTGGGTAATATTGTAGGTGAAGGAAACATATACCCAGAACCCAATAACAGAGACAAGGTATTGAATATAAAAGCACCAAAAACGAAAAAAGAGGTTCGATGTTTGCTAGGTATTACTAATTTTTATAGCAGATTTATTCCAGCGTTCGCGGAAATAGTATTTCCAATTACTGGATTGTTAAAAAAAGGGACACCGACGAGGGTCAATTGGACTCCAGAATGTGACCGGGCATTAAGAAAAATTCAAATGTGCATGACACGGGATCCTATACTGAAATTACCAGACGTTAATAGACCATTTGTTGTGCAAACAGACGCGTCGGACATAGCCATATCATGTTGTCTTTTGCAGGAAGTAGAAGGAACATTCCATCCTGTAAAGTTCTTAAGCAGAAAACTGTTGCCCAGAGAACAACGGTATTCAGTGATTGAGAGAGAATGCCTTGCCATTGTTTGGGGGGTGCAACGCTTGTCCAGATATTTATATGGCGCTAAATTCACAATTCAGTGTGACCATAGACCACTGGCCTTTTTGAAGAGCGCAACATATGGGAATAATAGAATTTGTCGTTGGGCTCTACTATTACAATCATTTAACTTTGATGTAGAACATCTAAAGGGCAAACTAAATGTAATTGCTGACTTTCTATCTAGACTAACAGAATAGACCAACATAACATTGATTACAGATAACTGAAATTTAATATTTATTCATTTCAAAGTTATTTGTTTGCTAGGATTGGGGATATGTAATTAAACGCCTTTTACAAAAGGTAGAATATATGTTTGCACACTAATTTTTTTTTACATGTTGATATATATATATATAAGTATAATTATAATTGCTTAGTATGTTGTATATAACATTTAAATATGCTTGTTCCACTGACTATTTGTTTTTGTTTACATGCTGATATATATATATATATATATATATATATATATATATACACATAATTATTATTGCCTAGCAGGTTGTGTATAGTATTGACATTTCATGTGGATACATCGTTTTTTTTTTGTTGTTTTTTTTACAAACTTTAGGCTATGTTTTAGTACCAAGATCACTTTTGTTTGCATGTTGATATATGTACGTTTTGGAAATCTCTTTATTGGAAGTTTGTCTGTTTTAAATGAACCCAGAAACAGACAAAAGTTAGAGGGGGGAGAAATGTCAGGACTGAGTTCTGGTCAGCCTGGGTCTCCTGTTTACTGTAGAGGAGAAGGGGGGCAATTCAGGTTGTTGACTTTAAAACTGTTATTGTTTTGGGTTGTTTTGATTTGGTGAGATGTTTTTGTTGAAAATAATGTAACTCATAATAGGGCAGTGTGGTTTTGTTCCTAGTCCAGGACAGTTGGACTTTAGGATATAGATATAGTCGAAGTGTAGACTCTAATTATTTCTCTGTGTTGTCACTATTCAGTCTATGGAATATTAAGCTGATATATTTTTAATTGATACTGGATATTTCAAATGTCTGAACTGATTCTGTATTATAGTACAGATAATGTAATAAACATGTTATATGTCTGTGAGTTGACATTCTGAATATTTGTTCTATCTTTGTATGTGTCGTTGTGGTATTGCCCAGGACTTGGGTACATTTAGTAATACACATACGTATATTAGAGAAGAAATGGGTCTTGACATTTTGGGGGCCTGTCATCACAAACCCCAATGACAGTAGACGGTATAATTGACCTGATAATGAAAGACAGACTTTACAGTGTGCTATCTTCTGAGGCCCTGAAAGATATTTTGCTACGAAAGCCTACTTCAGCCCAAGAGGTCTTAGACTGTATTGATCAATTTAGAGATGCCACGAAAGGCTCTACACATATTGTAAAGGGAAGTAACAAAGTAACTAGTAACGATATCCCATATGTAGCATTTGGTGCCACTGGTCAATCTAACAGTCGTCGCCCGAATAATATAAACACAGAGGGGACACAAGTGATATGCTATAGATGTGGAAAGGGCGGACACATTGCTCGATGGTGTCGGGTAAAGATAAATGAGAATAGAGGTCCAACACAGCAATGACTAAGAGTATTACCAGAAAGGGGGCAACAAGTGGGATTGTTTGCATGTCACACTGATACATATAATTTTTTAGATTATAAAGATAAATCAGTTGGTGGATTGAAAATAGTTGAGGGATTTTTAGGAGATCGAAGGGTATCTGTTCTACGAGATACAGGGGCGAGCATTATTGAAGAGTCTCAATCGCCCTATGCATTTCCTGTTGTTTTGGTTAAGAAAAAAGATTCAACAGTACGTACTTGCATAGATTTTCGGAAATTAAACGCGGTTACCAAATTTGACGCGGAGGCTATTCCAGACCAAGAAGATCTTTTCTTACCACTTAATAGTGCCAAATTTTTTACAAAGATAGATCTAACAAAAGGCTTCTGGCAAATACCAATAGAAGAGAATAGTAGGAAGTACACTGCATTCAGGGTACCAAGTGGTCACTTTCAATTTAAATATCTACCGTTTGGTCTGCTTAATTCTCCTAGTTTTTTTAATCGCACTGTTAGGACCATTCTTAAAGGACTGGAAAATGTTGTGTTCTATTTTGATGACATTTGTGTATTCGGGCATGATTGGTCATCACACTTAATAGCACTAGAGAAAGTGTTGTCCAGGCTAAAAGAATATGGGTTTACTATCAAGCCAAGCAAACTTGAAATCGCGTATCCTAAAATAACTTTCTTGGGTAATATTGTAGGTGAAGGAAACATATACCCAGAACCCAATAACAGAGACAAGGTATTGAATATAAAAGCACCAAAAACGAAAAAAGAGGTTCGATGTTTGCTAGGTATTACTAATTTTTATAGCAGATTTATTCCAGCGTTCGCGGAAATAGTATTTCCAATTACTGGATTGTTAAAAAAAGGGACACCGACGAGGGTCAATTGGACTCCAGAATGTGACCGGGCATTAAGAAAAATTCAAATGTGCATGACACGGGATCCTATACTGAAATTACCAGACGTTAATAGACCATTTGTTGTGCAAACAGACGCGTCGGACATAGCCATATCATGTTGTCTTTTGCAGGAAGTAGAAGGAACATTCCATCCTGTAAAGTTCTTAAGCAGAAAACTGTTGCCCAGAGAACAACGGTATTCAGTGATTGAGAGAGAATGCCTTGCCATTGTTTGGGGGGTGCAACGCTTGTCCAGATATTTATATGGCGCTAAATTCACAATTCAGTGTGACCATAGACCACTGGCCTTTTTGAAGAGCGCAACATATGGGAATAATAGAATTTGTCGTTGGGCTTTACTATTACAATCATTTAACTTTGATGTAGAACATCTAAAGGGCAAACTAAATGTAATTGCTGACTTTCTATCTAGACTAACAGAATAGACCAACATAACATTGATTACAGATAACTGAAATTTAATATTTATTCATTTCAAAGTTATTTGTTTGCTAGGATTGGGGATATGTAATTAAACGCCTTTTACAAAAGGTAGAATATATGTTTGCACACTAATTTTTTTTTACATGTTGATATATATATATATAAGTATAATTATAATTGCTTAGTATGTTGTATATAACATTTAAATATGCTTGTTCCACTGACTATTTGTTTTTGTTTACATGCTGATATATATATATATATATATATATATATATATACACATAATTATTATTGCCTAGCAGGTTGTGTATAGTATTGACATTTCATGTGGATACATCGTTTTTTTTTGTTGTTTTTTTTACAAACTTTAGGCTATGTTTTAGTACCAAGATCACTTTTGTTTGCATGTTGATATATGTACGTTTTGGAAATCTCTTTATTGGAAGTTTGTCTGTTTTAAATGAACCCAGAAACAGACAAAAGTTAGAGGGGGGAGAAATGTCAGGACTGAGTTCTGGTCAGCCTGGGTCTCCTGTTTACTGTAGAGGAGAAGGGGGGCAATTCAGGTTGTTGACTTTAAAACTGTTATTGTTTTGGGTTGTTTTGATTTGGTGAGATGTTTTTGTTGAAAATAATGTAACTCATAATAGGGCAGTGTGGTTTTGTTCCTAGTCCAGGACAGTTGGACTTTAGGATATAGATATAGTCGAAGTGTAGACTCTAATTATTTCTCTGTGTTGTCACTATTCAGTCTATGGAATATTAAGCTGATATATTTTTAATTGATACTGGATATTTCAAATGTCTGAACTGATTCTGTATTATAGTACAGATAATGTAATAAACATGTTATATGTCTGTGAGTTGACATTCTGAATATTTGTTCTATCTTTGTATGTGTCGTTGTGGTATTGCCCAGGACTTGGGTACATGTAGTAATACACATACGTATATTAGAGAAGAAATGGGTCTTGACAATTACCATAATGAATTAAAATAGCTAACAGTTTAACTGTTTAAAATATATATATATATATATATTATAACATAAGATCTACACATCTATAAATATTGAATGATTTTTGTCAAATTTGTTGGTTTTATTTTATATGTTTTAAAAAGGAAACTCTGAATTGTGATCATCTTATTTATGACTTTCTGTGCTTCATAAGTTAATTTATTAAATAGAAAGTTGTAGCCTGTTGTCAAGTAAATATTACATTCATGTCTTTTTTTTAGTTCCTTGTTGGTTTGTTGGCATTGCGGCAGCCAAGACTGAATTTCTTCTTGAGATGTATGTCATTAGATAATGTCACTTTTTGGTTTGCTCATACAAAATTGTCTGTTATTGGTTTATATGGTAACACACACTCAGGACCTGTAACACACACACACACACACAAAGTTAATGGGTATATAACATCACTTATGTTTGAGGGTACCAGTATTTTTATTGATGGTAGAAAATACCCAAGTCTGGGGATATATTTAAGTATTGACATCGCTTAAAGAAGTAAAAAGAAAATATCCAATCATTGATTTTTACAAATATTGTTTTATTTTTTCTGTTCTGCAAGTATACAGAAGTTCATCTTTACACTTTCTGCCTTCGTTGAGCAATGTAGCGGCAAGCATAACTCCACCATCACAAGTTATCTGGGGGAAACAGGACTTGGTAAGAAAACTGAAATTTTACATGTAAAAATTGACATTTTATTTAATGACATAACCAATGAGTGAATTTGAAATATGAATCTGTTAGAGTTTGTAGGGTGAGCCTTAATGTTCCCCCCTTGGTTTAATAGAAAGTTGTGTTATCTAGCATGCATGTGAATAGCTGCCTGTTCATGGGGGTATGATCTCTGGTCTTGATGGTCACACTATTAGTCACAGGGTTCAAACTGTGCCCACTCCCTACCCCTGATGTCCTGCAGGAGGCTTAGGCTAGGATGTAATAATCTTCAGTTCTGAAGGAGAATCCAAACATGCCAACAAGGATGAGATTATCAGAACTTTTTCAAATATGTCTAATGCTTAGTTAGAATTTTTTTTTAAATTTGCTCTTTCTGCTTGTGGATGGCTAAAAATTAGATGGTCTTTCCTCATGTGGATGGCTATCCAAGTTTAACATTAGCTGGCATTGCTCATTTAAATCTACACATTTCTTTGCTTACATGTTGTGCCTAGGCCTTCACTTGTGTAGTACTCAATTTACGCTGATAATTTATATTTTTGTCAAGTTTGTTTAGTTTTTATGAATGGATGTGTCCTCAGTTGAGTTGTTTTCACTTGTCAAATAGGATTCAGCCACTTCGTGTTCTCTTAAAATTTTTATAATATAATGTGGTTAAGCATGCTTCTGAACCTTGGGTCCTGGGTTTAAATCTCCATGAAGACTAGTGGTTCTCATTTAGAAAAGTGGAACACAGTACATAGTGGATAGATTAGTCGTTTGATTGAAATCGTCTTTTAAAGAAATCATTGATTAGTGAATGGTTGATAAGTAAGTCTTGAATAGTAAGTTATAAAAGTAATCGCTGATTGGCAGAGCTAGAGATTAGTGATTGTTTCATAAGTAAATCTTGAATAGTAAGTTATAAAAGTAATAGCTGATTGGCTGAGCTAGAGATTAGTGATTGTTTTATAAGTAAGTCTTGAAAAGTAACTGTTTAACAATTCTAGTTTAATGCCCTTATGTTTCGTTTGTATTTGAACAGATAATAGATGTCAGTGGAGCCGAGTATTTAAAAGCTAAGTTACCTGACTGCCGCCATGTTGACATCATCGACAAATGTGGGCATGCCCTAAATTTAGAGTATCCAGAACTTTTCGCCAAACACATTCTGAAGTTTATAATGGAGGACAATGATAGCAGCAAGAAATATGATTAGAGGACCTTCACCTATCCATTGGACCGTAACTTACATTTTAAAATTGCACTTAATACAATCAAAATTTTTACTTGTTTTCTGTATTGAGTTGTTTTTAAACAACACATGCCTTCTATGTAACACATTCCATGGGAACAAGGAGCTTGCTATCTGGTGTGAATGTACATTTTGGTTTTTATAGTTATAAAGTATTGTTTGGTGTAATGCACAAATTGTAAGACTTATTTCCTTATGGACAATAAAGATTATTATTGTTATTATTATTATCATGCCTGATATAGAGGCCCCACAATTTGTAATGGAAGTAAAGAGATATATTCCACATTGTAACTTTCTTTAAATACTTAGAAAATTTACATTTCTAAAGGAATATGTCCTAAAGAAAATCTTTATTAAGGAAAACATTGTAAAAGCAAAGGCAATGTAAAGGAAAACATGTTTGACAGCACTTGCCTACTTGGTCACTGGTTCTCGTAGTTCTCTTTAGTTTTTATGTCAATAACAAAAAAGTTTGCACAATTGGCTGTGATATCTACTTTTTTTTTCCAAGCTATTTTCCTCTGTGGGAAATCACCCCATTCCAAATGGTCACAACCTTATAAAGGAAAAAGTCAAAATGTAAAAGTCTCACCAGAACTACCAGAGAAAAGTCTAGACAGATAGGTGCATCACTATGTTTAAGGAGAATATTATGGCCTACATGATCAAAACTTATTTAGATTACTTTGACTTCATGTTTTCATAATGCCTGGAGCCATTCTCTTTGTGAACAGCACTATATAAATTATTTTCTCTTTGGCGTTTAATGTATCATTTAATGCATCTTTTTTACCTTTGTAACTTTTTGTGACCGAAAAGGCCAAGTCTTGATTCATCTGCAACAATATTAAGTACACATTTTTATTAAGATTTACTAGTATTCACTAGCTCCAGGACTAGATCTAGATGTAGAACCAAGTCAGCTGGGCTTTATAGCTTTGGTCGGCAGCCAGTCTAGGAGACGGAAACTCCTATATAACACCTACGGCTATCTGTGGTTCACAGCTGTCTGTGCTACTGTGAGCTGCATTTAGCTTAAAGAGTGGTATTGGTCTAATAATAAGCCAATAATCACTTTAAAAATACTCTGCGCAGGCTGAAGGCAATGCTATAATTAGCCCAAAAATGACTTGGATAAAAGGATACCACCTGCGGACAATGGTTATGCTTGCCCTTGATGTGGCAAAATATGTAGGTCACAGCTGGGACTGCGCAGCCACAGGAAGTACTGCATTCCTCGCTAATCTTCGGACTCTAAGACTAACCTTATTATTTATTCAGCAGACACTGAATTGTTTTCAGCCTTCTTCCTGTTTTATTTTTTAAATTCTATCAATGAATGTTGCTTGTTGTAATTGCCAGGTTTTTTTTTTTAAATCAACCCTTTGTGATCACATTTTTAAAAATTTTATACAATTTTAATATACTGTTATTATTCTGTACACCGAGTGAATGTTATTTTTGAAGTTCTTTTTTAGGTTCTATTTTATTTGTTTAACAGGCAAGAATGTAAAAAGTGCTGAAATAAGAAGATATTTAGTTGACCAGTGTTGGTAGTTGTGTAGTTCCCATTTCAGAACTTGTGATCTTTAGGGCCGATGATGTAATGGTCATCTGTTTCTGTGGCCCACATTTAACTAGGGTGTCATGTGGACAGCACAACGACCAACTAACTTTACTTTTCCCCAATTAATGTCAGTTACCAATGAGAGCTGGATGGCTTCAGAGATCCTTTCCTTAAAGATCCTAAAATAAAAACACCAGGATTTGAACCAGGGACCCCTCAATTCAGAAGCCAAGCACTCCACCGCTCTGCCACCACACCTCCATTTGTATTTTGATTACATCTTTAATTTTATCTTATCTTTTATCTTATTTTATAGAGAAAAAAAAAGAGAAAGTTTCCCTGTTGCTAAATGAATAGGTGAAAAAAAAATGAAGTGATGAATCTTTTTTTAAAGTCAATCTTGTATTGACAAAGATGTTAAGGTGACTAAGGTCATCTGTTTCTTTGGCCAAGGGTAACGAGCTGGGTGTCATGACTAGCACAGGGACCAATTGTCTTTGCTTTTCCCAACTAAAGTCAGGTACCCATTAGAGTTGGATGGACTCGCAGGGGGCACCCTCGTTAAGATGTGTGCCACATAAACAGATGACATCACATCATGTGCCCTGTAGGTCGCAAGGTCTGAAAGGGAAACTTTCACTTTACTACCCACGCCCCTTGTAGACAGGGTGAAACAAACCGGCATCCTCTTTGAACGCTCCATTTAAATCCACGTTAAGCAAACCAAATTAGCACTACAGCCCTACGACCTGTACGGCAGTGATGAACAACTGAAAAAAAAAACAGCACACTATTTTTCCTTGGCACAAGCCTGCAAATGAGCGTGCAGTCAAGACATGGATAGGCCACTAAATAACAAAAAGCAGCTATAAGTATAGCTTTGCCAGAAAATGGTTTAGTTTTTACAAAAATGTTTTGAAAAAAAAAAAAAAATTTTAACAGTTGACACTGGAAAAATTTGCGCGGTTAAAATTCTTCTTTGTCTTTATTATTATTATTTATTAGCAGTGCAGGGTCCGCTAGAAAATGTGCAAATACAATTTTCTGTACAGTTTTGTTTTAAAAAAAAACTTGTTTTCGGTGTTCCTTTATTAGGCTTATAGTTCCGTGGTTAGTTTATTTATTTCAAAATCTCTTCCAATCTTTCCTTTTTTCTTTAGCTTTCTTTACATCGCCACCATATTTCTCCTTCTGTTTTATTTCTATATCTTTGCATTTGATTGCCGCATCTTAAAAAAAAAAAACTGTTACATTTATATGTGTATTTATGTTTATGTATGTTGTGTGTGTGTTTGTTTGTTTTCATGTAGTCTCCCTTGTTCTACTGTACAGTATGTTCACGTGTTCACGGTTTACTCTTAAGTGTGTCAGTAGTGTGTATTCACTGTGTATTAAGTCTCTGCTGGTTGTTCTCTCCTTGTTTTCACGTTAATAAAAATGGAGTGTAACTTTTAAACATCAGTATTGTTAGTGTGTATAGTGATAATATAACATGGTGGCAGCTTTCTAAAAGTTCTAAAATGGAAACTGTAAGTAAAACTAACTTTAAACCAAGAATTAACCCTCCACCTCCTTTAAATGTGAAGAAAGGGTGTGAGGAATGGAAGCTTTTCAAGCAAATGTGGCTGAACTATTGCACTATCGAGAGAATAAACGATATAGATGAAGAGTATGCCAAAGCACTGTTCTTGCACACTATCGGCCCAGAGCGTTGGCAGTATACAACAGTATCACCTTTAAACCAAAGCACAATGTTCAAGACATATGTGCATTTGATGAACACTTCATTGGTTTAAAAAATGAAACTTATGAAATATGTTTTCAACAACAGACAGCAGAAGCCACAAGAAACCGTAGAGGATTACCTACTAGCTCTACGCACACTCGCTAAAACCTGCAACTTTTGTGACCACATGGAAGAGTCATTAATAAGGGACCGAATGGTGGTTGGCATCAGAGACACAAGAACAAAGAAAGAACTCTTACAAGAACATAAACTAACACTCAAGACTTGTATGGAAATCTGCAGGGCAAATGAAGCTGCTGACTTGCAACTACAGGTACTAGAGACAGGTAGGCCTACATCTGATGCCTCACCACCTCAGGATGAGGCGTTCGCTGTCTCGTCTCGCAAAAATATTCTACAACAAGATGCTGCTCATAAACAGCGCAAATGTAAATTTTTGTGGACAAAACCACCCGTTCAAAAAGGAACTGTGTCCTGCGTGGAGTAAAATATGTGATAACTGTAAAAAAAAAAATCATTTCGGCATTCAATGCAACCAAAAGAAACTGCAATATGTACATGAAGACAGTGATGATTGTCATTCGTTAACTTCTAATGATGAGGCTGTGCTTGCTGTACAAGGTGGACTAAACAATAAAATCATAAAAGCTGAAATGATCATAGCTGGTGAGAAGATTGTGTGTCAGATTGACTCGGGTGCCAGTGTTAATGTCATCCCTAAGAAGCTTATTAAATCTGCACAAATCTGTCCTACTCAAAACAAGCTACGTGTGTATGAAGGTAGCACACTCATACCTATTGGAAAGGTACAACTCGTAGTACAAAGTCCAAGGACCAACAAGAGATATCGTGTTGATTTCGTGGTTGTGAGAGATGACTTAACTCCCTTGTTAGGAAAGAAAGCGTCAGAAAAAAATAGGACTAATTACAATTAACTATCATACTTTTGAAAGTGTTAAGCCTCTACCAAGGTTATCGACAAAAATATTTGAACAGTTCTCTGATGTATTTGATGATCAGCAGGGTGAATTACCTGGTGTTGTACACTTAGAAGTGAATCCTGACATAACACCAGTTACATGTCCATCTGGTCGTGTACCTTTGGCTATGCAGGCTAAAGTACAGTTTGAGTTAGAACTGCTAACAGAAAAAGGAATCATTGAGCCAGTTGATAAACCTACTGACTGGGTCAGTCGAATGGTGATTGCAACTAAAAAATCTGGAAAACTCCGTATCTGTTTAGATCCTCGTCCTCTCAACAAGGCACTTAAAAGAGAACGTTTTCCCCTTTCAGTAATGGAAGACTTGCTTCCTAGATTATCGAATGCAAAAGTGTTTTCAAAACTGGACCTTGCAAATGCATATTGGCATGTGCATCTGGATGAAGCATCGAGTTTGCTAACAACTTTTCAGACACCCTTTGGACGTTACAAGTGGAGATTACCATTTGGAACATCTGTGAGCTCAGAACTGTTTCAGAAACATTTAAATGCTGCTCTTGAAGGTCTTGAAGGTGTGATTGGTGTAGCTGATGATATTATAGTTTATGGTTCCGGAGACACATGGGAAACAGCTTCCCATGACCATGACAAGAATATTACAGCATTATTTGAGAGATGTCGCTCTGTGGGAATTAAACTGAACAAAGAAAAAGCTGAGATTAAAATGAAAGAAATTACATTTCTGGGACATCTAATTACAAGTGATGGTTTAAAGATTGATCCTGAAAAGGTAAAGGCTGTTAAAGAAATGAACAAACCAACAAACGTTGAGGAAGTACGGCGCTTTTGTGGGTTTGTGAACTATCTTGCTAAATTCCTACCCAAACTATCCGACGTCATTGAACCAATTCGGCAGCTACTTCATACAGATATCCCTTGGTCATGGTCGAGAAAACATGACAGTGCATTCTGTGACATACAATCTATGGTGACTCAAGCTCCTGTGCTAGCATTCTACAATCCACTTAAAGAATTGACCATACAGTGTGATTCCAGCCAAAATGGTCTTGGCGCTGTCTTAATGCAGGAAAGTAGGCCCATAGCTTACGCAAGTCGATCTTTGACTGATACGGAAACTAGATACGCACAGATCGAGAAAGAAATGCTAGCAATTGTATTTGCACTGGATAAGTTCCACCAATACACGTTAGGTCGATATATAACCATTGAAAGTGACCACAAACCTCTTGAAGCAATAATGGCTAAACCTCTCTCAGCTGCTCCTCGAAGATTGCAGGGAATGATGTTGCGCATACAAAACTATGACATAACTGTAATTTATAAAAAGGGAAAAGAAATGTATCTTGCCGATGCACTTTCAAGAGCTCATATCAAGTCATCAGCAAACAGTCAAGGGGAGTTTGAGCTCATAAATATGGCCAGTTTTCTAGCAATTGGGGAAGAAAGACTACAGAAACTAAAGGAAGAAACCGAGAAAGATAGGACGCTTCAAAAACTTCTAATCACAATTAATCAAGGTTGGCCAGAAGACAAGCATCTTCTACCATATCAGCTAACGCCTTATTATAATTTCAGAGACGAAATGTCAGTTCAAGAGGGGCTTATATTCAAAGGTGAAAGAGTAGTAGTGCCCAAGTCACTACGATTAGAAATGAAAAGAGAAGTTCATTCTACACACTCAGGCATTGAAGGATGTCTAAAAAGAGCTCGTGAGAGTTTATTCTGGCCAGGAATGACCGGTGACATAAAGCATTATATTTCAACTTGTGAAATATGTCAAGCTTTTCAACCCAATCAACAGAAAGAGACTTTAATGAATCATGAAGTTCCCACACACCCCTGGGAAAGGGTTGGTGTTGAGCTATTCACACTTGACGGCAAAGACTATCTTGTGTGTGTGGACTACTACAGTAACTTCTGCGAAGTTGATCGTCTAGAGAACACTAGTTCAGAAACTGTCATAAGAAAACTTAAAGCCCATTTCACTAGATATGGCATCCCATCCACAGTGGTCTCTGACAATGGACCTCAGCTATCTTCGGACAGCTTCGCAAAATTCGCCAACGATTGGAGTTTCAACCATTTGACAAGCAGTCCCCACTATCCCAGATCAAATGGGGGGCCGTCCATAAAGTACGTCACGCTATTTTAGGCCATTTTTGACCCCCCCCCCTCCCCCCTGTCACAAAGTGTCACAAATCTCGGGACCCCCCCCCCCCTAAAGTACGTCACACTTTAAAAAAAATTTAATTAACAACTAATTAAAATTTAATCGAAAACTTAAAACGCACTTCACTATTAAACTGCCTTAAAATATAAATATTAAAAGAACTATCAGATTATTAAATGACTTTAATAGTAGAATAACTATTGTCAACAGTTGTCACAGTTATTCTTTGAAACAATAACCCAATCAATTGAATTTGAAAAAAAATTGCGCTCCTAACTAGCATGAGGAATTGGGAACAACACATTGAAAGATACGCATTTCATGCTATTTTGACATAAAACAAATTCAAGTGTTTCACAAAATTTTTGAAAGTTATTTTTGAAACTATTAGTTTTACTAAAAAAATAAAAAATAAAATTAGTAATAAAATTAAAAATATATAAAATGTGACGTCACACTTGGCCTGACCCCCCCCCTCCCCCCTGTCACAAACTGTCACACTTTCTTACACCCCCTCCCCCCCTTGGAGCGTGACGTACTTTATGGACGGCCCCTGGGAAAGCTGAATCAGCCGTGAAGACTGTAAAGACATTATTTCTTAAAAATAAAGATCAGTTCATGGCTTTACTAAATCATAGAAGCACCCCGAATAAAACTGGTACTAGCCCATCACAGGCATTCTTTAACAGAAGAATCAGAACCTTGCTGCCTATAGCTAAAAGCCTGTTGAAACCTCAAGTTCTGGATCCTAAGAAACATAGAAAAGCGCTGAAAGAAAACCAGAGGAGATCAGCGTTTTACTACAACTCCCACGCTAAAGATTTACCTCCCCTTGTTAAGGGTGAAGAGGTGAGACTAAAGTCAAGGTCGCGGGGTCATGAGCGTTGGCAAAAGGGAGTCATAACTCGTCAACTACAACAACGGTCGTATGAAGTTGAATCGGGTGGAGGAGTTTATCGCCGAAATAGACTTCACTTACGAAGAATCCCACTGCCTGCTGAAACGAATGCGCCTACACCAACAGGTACGACCGAGCCCGACAACCCCGCACCTGTGGATGCACCCAGCGCAGATGAAAGTAGGCCTAATGCTCAGAGACCTGAGAGCCATATAGAAGACGGGTCTCACAGATCGACAACCTATACAACTAGGTCAGGCCGAGTGGTCAAATCCACAAGAACTAGTGACTATGTATATGACTAATCTCAAACACCGGAGGATGTTACATTTATATGTGTATTTATGTTTATGTATGTTGTGTGTGTGTTTTGTTTTCATGTAGTCTCCCTTGTTCTACTGTACAGTATGTTCACGTGTTCACGGTTTACTCTTAAGTGTGTCAGTAGTGTGTATTCACTGTGTATTAGTCTCTGCTGGTTGTTCTCTCCTTGTTTTCGCGTTAATAAAAATGGAGTGTAACTTTTAAACATCAGTATTGTTAGTGTGTATAGTGATAAGGAGAGAACAACCAGCAGAGACTATAAAAAAATCAAACAAAGCATTAGGGTTTATTAAAAGAAATTTCTATAAATCAAATAAGAACATAAAACTAAAATGTTATTTAACCTTGGTTAGGCCAATAATAGAATATGCATCCACCGTTTGAGACCCCTCAACTCAAGAAAACATTAAGAAACTGGAACAAACACAAAATAGAGCAGTGAGATTCATAACAAACGAATATTCACATTTGACTAGAGTAACACCATAAGTAAAATCACTAAATTTAGAAAGCCTTCAGGACAGAAGACTCAAAAGTAAAGTAGCAATTATACATAAAACACTGAACCATAATCTTCAAATACAAAAACAAAATTTAATAAAATACTCTGAAAGACACAAAGATAAAGGCACATTCCTCGTCCCATATGCTTGGACAAATTTGTACAAATACTTCTTCTTCCCTAGTGCTATTAGAGCATGGAATGGGTTGCCTGAGCTAGCCAGAAAAACCAGTGACTTGGCAGAATTTAAGTCATTGGTTAATATGCATGACGTAATCATCTTTTTTTTTTGAAGTAACGTCTGTATTATATAAGATAAGATAATATAACAACAACAACAAAGAACTAAAGATGATATTTTATGTGAAAATCCCACAATCAGAAATTGATTAAACCTTCTTTAACATTTTTGTTCAAAGATGTCTGCGTTCCATCATGGGCATTCGATGGCAAGACTGCACTTAAACATGTTTTTTTTTGTGCTAATAACGGTATAGGCAGTGTAGATGGAACGCTTAATGTTCGATATCTACGCTGGGCAGGGACACATCCTGTATTATCCTGTATGGCGGACAACTGTATACCAAAGGCAATATCTTTTTTTTTTTTGTGTGAGCTGAAAGTGGGAGTCGAACACTTAGTGAGTTTGTGACAGAGCGTCGCATGAGGATTGCGGAACATGTTCTACGACAAAATGAATTACGCACACCTAGAGTTGTGATAACATGGAAGCCATAACGAGGAAAGCGCAAAACAGGGACGTCCTCGTATTGAGAACAGAACAGTGGACACCAGGTGGGAGGAGGCTTCAGACATTGCCAGTGACAGATCTTTATGGAGACAGCTTGACGCCCAATGCGCCGAACGGCGCGGGAGGACCTAAAAGTCTAAGCAAGTCTAAAGAAAGTGGTCGGCGTAACAGAGGTGCCACTCCTTCCCAGAAGAAGAAGTAGAAGAGAGCACCTGGTAGAAGGTGCGCGGCTTCTGAACGAGACTGCTGGCGATAGTTAACAAAAGCACTCAAAGACTAGGGGAAATACTATCATATAAATACACATTTGAGACCAAAAGGAAATCTGCCGATCATGACAGGCGTGAACGGCAGACAACGGTTAGAGCTGGATAAGGCAAAATATGAAAATCTAGATCTAGGTTGCAGCCATGCGAAATACTGCACTTCTACTTAATTAATCATCTGACTCATACATTCAGAGAACTTTATATTATATTATTTTAATATTATAAATAAAATAGCAATCTTATGAAAATATTTAAATTTCGAATTTCTTTCTGTATTTGTAAACAAAGGAAGTTGGGTAAATTAAAAATAAGAAGTCAAAGTTCCGTAACTGTAACAATAAAACTGCTAGAGCGCTCAAAGTTTGGACTTTGATCGAGTGATTCATGATTACACATTTAAATCTATGTGATAACAGTAAGAAGACAAATATCAATACACTAAGAGATCTACATAATTAATAATAAGAGTCTATGATATAGACTGTAGAATCTAGTTCTAGACATTCTTGAAGTTGATCTACGCCTACGGCCTAGAAACGTAGAATCTAGATTAGTAGACGACTTAAATGACTTAAACTTAAGTACTAAGACTAAGTAGTTAAATAACTTAACTAAGTAGACGTAGATAATATTAATAGATGTGACATTTATATAGATCTAGTCTATATAATATGATAATTATGTCTAGATCTATGATATACATTATAACCATAATGATATATTGTGATATAATATATGAGAAATCTATTATAACTTAGACTTAGTCTATTGAGTATATCTACTGTATGATAAGATAAAATATTAAGGCATCATAAAATCTAGATATAGATTCTAGACTTACAGTTACAGTATATTTATTGATTAAACAGATGATAAATGCAGAGAATCAATAAGATGAAGTCATGTAACATGTTTATGAATGAATAGATCTACATCTGACTTGAATCTGGAACATCTATTAGGACAGTTGACCTAGTGAAAGTTATCACCAGAAATCTCTCGGTGAGTACCTTACTGAGGTGTGTGTCTACTTCTACATGTTTTAATCAATGCCGGCAACTAAGAAAAGGACAACAACACCCTGCTGTAAAGATTATTTCTTTTTCTTTTCCCCCTTGAAATGCAGAGAATGAATACAGGTATTAATTACTTTTGTTCATTCAATAAAATATAATATAAAGTTGTTGTTTTTCTTCTTCTTCCCTGTTCTCTTTATTATGTTGGAGCATTCAGATGACAAGACCAATATATGAGATGAACTGCGCAGTGGTTTCCTTCTTCTTCTTCTTCATTCTCATTGTTATGTTGGAGTGTTCAGATGACAAGACCAATATATGAGATGAACTGCGCAGTGGTTTCCTTCTTCTTCTTCTTCATTCTCATTGTTATGTTGGAGTGTTCAGATGACAAGACCAATATATGAGATGAACTGCGCAGTGGTTTCCTTCTTCTTCTTCTTCATTCTCATTGTTATGTTGGAGCGTTCAGATGACAAGACCAATATATGAGATGAACTGCGCAGTGGTTTCCTTCTTCTTCTTCTTCATTCTCATTGTTATGTTGGAGTGTTCAGATGACAAGACCAATATATGAGATGAACTGCGCAGTGGTTTCCTTCTTCTTCTTCTTCATTCTCATTGTTATGTTGGAGTGTTCAGATGACAAGACCAATATATGAGATGAACTGCGCAGTGGTTTCCTTCTTCTTCTTCTTCATTCTCATTGTTATGTTGGAGCGTTCAGATGACAAGACCAATATATGAGATGAACTGCGCAGTGGTTTCCTTCTTCTTCTTCTTCATTCTCATTGTTATGTTGGAGTGTTCAGATGACAAGACCAATATATGAGATGAACTGCGCAGTGGTTTCCTTCTTCTTCTTCTTCATTCTCATTGTTATGTTGGAGCGTTCAGATGACAAGACCAATATATGAGATGAACTGCGCAGTGGTTTCCTTCTTCTTCTTCTTCATTCTCATTGTTATGTTGGAGTGTTCAGATGACTAGACCAATATATGAGATGAACTGCGCAGTGGTTTTCTTCTTTCTTTCTTCTTCATTCTCATTGTTATGTTGGAGTGTTCAGATGACTAGACCAATACATGAGATGAACTGTGCAGTGGTTTCCTTCTTTCTTCTTCTTCATTCTCATTGTTATGTTGGAGTGTTCAGATGACTAGACCAATACATGAGATGAACTGCGCAGTGGTTTCCTTCTTCTTCTTCTTCGTTCTCATTGTTATGTTGGAGTGTTCAGATGACTAGACCAATATATGAGATGTACATGTACATGTGTTGTCGCATTCTGTTGTGTCTGGTCCTGAGTCGAAAGATTAGACGTTGGTCTTGTGGGGATAGCTTATAGTAAGAGTTATCTTTCTTGTGATTTGTATGAGAGCTTCAGTTCTTCTGGATAGAGTGCAGAGTTTATTTTTGAGTTAGTTCTCCCACTCTTGGCAAGTTTGTCAGCCTTCTCATGCAGTGGTTTCCAAATCAGGGAGCTTTCCATATAGTTTTTCTTAGGTATTAAAAAAAACTTCAAAGATAATAGCTATAAATAACTAAATGTAATGCTGTATGTTGGAGGCATGGTGGATGGTAAAGGGCTTGGCCTCTGAACTGGGGGTCCTGTGTTTGAATCTTGGTGAAGACTGGGATTTTGAATTTCATGATTTTCAGAGTCCATCCACCTCTAATAGTTACATAGTCTGGGAAAAGGAAAGACGGTATAATACATGAAAAACTGTCATGGAATCCCCATATTGATGAAACTATTAAAAAACCAAACAAAGGGTATGGGTTTATTAAAAGAAATTTCTACAAATCAAATAAAAACATCAAAGTTAAAGCTAAAATGTTATTTAACCTTGGTTAGGCCAAATAGAATATGCATCCTCTGTTTGGGACCCCTCAACTCAAGAAAACATTAAAGAAACTGGAACAGACACAAAATAGAGCAGTGAGATTCATAACAAAAGAATATTCACATTTGACTAGAGTAACAGCTTTAGTAAAATCACTAAATTTAGAAAGCTTTCAAGATAGAAGACTTAAAAGTAAAGTAGCAATTATACTTCAAACATAAGATTACATAAGATCATTGTGCTGGCCATGTGAAACCCTCGTTAACCATGCGCCACAGAAACAGATGACCTTTACACCTGAGAAAAAAATCTGTATGAAATGTGTGCTTTTTATGCTTGTTTGAAATCTCAGCCTATGAACAGTTAGACATATAAATATTTAAATTTAAATATATAAAAGATGAATGAAAGTACACTCTAATTCAATTTATAGATGTTGAAGTGAAAATACAATTCTGTTGCTATAACATATACATTACAGTATAAATAATTTATAGATGTTGAAGTGAAAATACAATTCTGTTGCTATAACATATACATTACAGTATAAATAATTTATAGATGTTGAAGTGAAAATACAATTCTGTTGCTATAACATATACATTACAGTATAAATAATTTATAGATGTTGAAGTGAAAATACAATTCTGTTGCTATAACATATACATTACAGTATAAATAATTTATAGATGTTGAAGTGAAAATACAATTCTGCTGCTATAACATATACATTACAGTATAAATTATCTTCATTTATATATAGATAATCCCCTTTAGACTTTTTTTTTGAAAGACTGGCTAGTTTCACAGGTTTCCTCACAAATGCACATTGTTACGTCCCAGCCCAAACTTCCTATAATAAGTAGGGATAACAGGGGGTAGGGTTTGAACCATGGAACATCATGTAAGTCTAAAGCACCACCAGACAGCCAATTTAGCACAGGATTATTGTAGAGTTGTAAATAGAATTTTTTAAATTATATTTAAAATATCAATTATTATCCACTGATTATAAAAGAATGTTTTTTTTTTAGAGCCACAATGTGGACATTGGTCATCAGCATTACTACTGGTTTGGTGTTTACAGTCTTAACTGGAGTGCTGGTTTTATTCTATTTCTTGCCACATAAACTAATCAGACTCAGTTTCCTGTAAGTTGTTTTTTTTTAAATTTTATTTAAAGTTTTGTTCCATTTTGAAATCCATTTTGTTATTTTTGGAATTTAGCTATTTAATTTTGGTATATATGATGACAGCAGACAACCAATGGAACTAACCAATTGTTTACACAAAATATAAGTATTATGAAACCATTTCTATTGTACAAAGCAAATTCTGGTTTCTCTGTTGTTGAAAATAAATTTTAGTTGCTTTGTTGTACTAAATAAATTGCAGTTCTTCTATTATTCAGTCTCATTTGATTATTTACTTTTGCATTCATTGAATGGTCATGTGCATGCACTTGGGCTGTCATTGCAATGGTCTTGAGATCAAACCCCTCCACTGCCATCCTCAGCGTGCTTTGGCTGGGATTTAATTTCTTATTTCTTAATGGACCTTATTCACCAAAATGAATGGTCATGTGTCAACCTTTAATAAAACAGCATAAAATACGGTCACATGATATCCATATTTGATTCAAATTAGGTTGTTAACTGTGTGAATAGATATGAAAGCATGTGGCTCAAATGTGTTTGTTTATGATTGGTGAATGAGGTCCATTTCCAATGGAAAGACTGAAGCTTAAAAAAAATAGCATATCAAGTTTCACATATACCACAGTAAGTATCATTTGAAAAACATTATATTTTAATAAAATAGCTACATCATTCTCCATATTCCATTTCATTAAACTTAAGTAGAGAAAAATGGATGATTAAAATTAAAGTAGAATGTTGTTTATGTTTGCAGTATACGCCAGTATCATGCCGGAATGAAAATCAATTATGTTGGTGATGAAGAGATGATCTTCTGTTACGGAGAGCGCAACAGACCTCAAGCTAATAAGCCGAGCATTGTGTTTGTACATGGGTTCTCATCCTCCAAAGATCAGTGGATCTCCTGTTTTAAAGTAAGAGTAGATAGATTAGGACATCAGTCTGCTCTGTAGTGTGCTTTCATTTCTCAGTATAATTATTCAGTCATGCTTTGAAACATTCTAAGACAGTGGTTCCCAAACTTTTACCTTAACGGAACACTTCTCACGTTCTTTTCTTTAAAGATTTTAATTCACATGGTGGCGACTAGCTAGTTATCCCAGTAGTTCATGGAACACCAATTCAGGTCTTGCAGCACACTAGGGTTTAGTTTGGGAAACACTGTTCTAAAGCTTTTATTTAACTTGGAAACAAGTGATATTGTCAAAATAAGCATAGTTGTCATGGCCTTTATTTGATTAAATACATTTCAGTTGTAATCATACATATACATCATTTCTGTATTCAATGGAATAAACACAAACAAGTCCATAAATCCAATAAGAATAATTTCATCAATCACAATCATTACTGTATCTTATAAATTGCAAAAGTTACTTCAAAAAAAAAAAAATTATGTCCCATGCATTTCATGTATCATTTTGGTTATGCATGTTAATAAGTGACTTAAACTCTGCTAAGTTGTTGTTTTTCCTGGCTGATTCTTGCAAGCTATTCCATGCTCTTTTGGCTCTAGGGAAGAAGAAGCACTTGTATGAATTTGTCCTAGCATTTGGAATCAGAAATTTGCCTTTGTCTTTGTGTCTTTCTGAGTATTTAATTAGGCTTTTGTTTTTGTATATGTAAATTATGTTTTATGTATTATTGATGCTTTACTTTACATTATAAATATACAAAATGGAAACAATTGATAATTCAAAGTAATAGTATTAGATAAATTGATTTCCTTCTCCAGTTAGGTTGCATCCCTCTTGAATATTATAGTATTCATGTCCATTCAATGTGAAATCTCTTGGCTTAGTCTATCTATGGCAGGGGTTCTCAACCTGTGGGTCGCGACCCCCTTAGGGGTCGATTGACGATTTGCCAGGGGTTGCCAGAGACCATCGAAAAAATGATGCTTCTATTGCTGTGTGTCTGAGCGGAAGGGGGGGTCGCGGCAGAGTGTGGGATTGTAAAGAGGGGTCGCCGAGCTTAAAAGGTTGAGAATCGCTGATCTATGGCCTCCTTCAGTCACAAAGCCCCATAGTTAGCTAAGTCTGAAAGAGGTGCTCTACCCTTTTTTTTGTATGAAATAGAAGCTTGTGTGAGGTTACCAAGTTTTGGTCAGCACTAACATTAACTATCTCTATACCGGTACTGGTCAACTTTTAGTTAGTGGGTCAACATAGAGATGTCAGCTCAATAGTCTTATTCCCCTTAAACAAAATCATCATCTTCATTGTTCTAAACATGAAGCGAAGGTTTCTAATATTCAATAAGATGTGTGTTTGATTCTTTTGTTCTGTCTTCAGGGTTTGCCCCAAGACTTACACATGATAGCCTTAGACTTGCCAGGTCATGGGTTCTCAAGTTTTCCTCCAGAGGATGTTCAACTAGGAATTGAATATGTTGTCCACACATTGAATAAAGTAAGTTAATGAAACTAGATGTAACTAAATATGTCAGTCAAGTCAAATTAGTTATGATAATTAGAAACATATAAGCTCAATGAATCTTATTATAAGAATTATTATGATCAGCATTCTAGTTATGGTTTTGTTTCATCCACATTCTAGTTAAGGCCATGTTTTATTCACATTCTAGTTATGGTTGTTTTATCACATTCTAGTTATGGTTATGTTTTTTGTGGGAAGCGTGGTCGAGAGGCTAAGTGCGCTTGTACTTGGCTTGTCTCGGCTACCTAGAAGGGTGCTCGAGGTTCGACACCTGACTCGGGCAGAGTTGCGTTTACTGAGCGCCTAAAGGCAGCACGGAAAACCAACTCCTAGATACCCCCCCCCCCCCCCACCGGTCCACAAATGAGATTGGACCAAAGCGCTCTGAGCATGCTATAAGCATGAAAGTAGCGCTACATAAAAGCTATAATAATAATGTTTTATCCATATTGTAGTTATGTTAATGTTTCACTCACATTCTGTCAACATTTCTCTTTACCAATATGTTATATTTACAGTTTTTAAAATTAGTCGGACTATTTGATCACAAAATTCATCTTGTAGGCTCATCATTGGGTGGAGCCATTGTTGGTCTGTATGCGACCAAACATCCCGAGAGGGTGGCCAAGGTCACCATGATATGTCCAGCAAGTAAGTCTACTTTATATATTAGGCTGTAATGGTATGTTCAGTAATTAAAATCTAGTTTATATATTAGTCTGTAATGATATGTCCAGTATTTAAAATTTAGTTGAAAGTTAGTTTCCAGCGACTAAGACTATTCTTATATTGTCTGTAATTTGTTTATTGTACACTAAAATAAAAAAAAATTAAAAAGCACATCAAAATACAGCATCACTGCCTAGGAACATATTAATATCATACTATCACATTTAGTTATTAAATTTATTGTGTAGATTCACCTAAGTTAATTTTATAAGATAAGATATTTATAAGACTTCCAGTTCTTTAGGACTGTTTCCCTCCTAATGAATATGTTCTTTTTAACTCTTGTATGTCTCTGTTTTGCTAATTGGTCAAATCAAAATGTTGGACCAAAACAATTATCTCATCTTAACACCTCAGTAAACACAATATAGATCGAGTTGAATAATATTAATAATAATTTAATTTACAAAGGCTGAGCGGTTAAGTGGTTGGCTTCTGAACCGGGTACAAATCCTGGTGAAGACTGGGATTTTTCATTTCAGGATCTTTGGGTGCCTCTGAGTCCACACACACATTGGTTGGGGAAAAGTAAAGGCGTTTGGCCGTTGTGCTGGCCACATGACACCCTCATTAACTGTAAACCACAGAAACAGATGACCTTTACATCATGTGCCCTATAGATCACAAGCTCTGAAAGGGGCACTTTACTTTTTTTTTATTGCCTAGTCAGGTGAAAGGAATTTTAAAATTTAAGGTTGTATCTTATCTTATCTTATATAATACAGACGTTACTTCAAAAAAGAAGATGATTACATCCTACGCGTCATGCATTTAGTCATGCATATTAACCAATGACTTAAATTCTGCCAAGTCACTGGTTTTTCTGGCTAGCTCAGGCAACCCATTCCATGCTCTAATAGCGCTAGGGAAGAAGGAGTATTTGTACAAATTTGTCCTAGCATATGGGACGAGGAATGTGCCTTTATTTTTGTGTCTTTCAGAGTATTTTATTAAATTTTGTTTTTGTATTTGAAGATTATGGTTCAGTGTTTTATGTATAATTGCTACTTTACTTTTGAGTCTTCTGTCCTGAAGGCTTTCTAAATTTAGTGATTTTACTAATGATGTTACCCTAGTCAAATGTGAATATTCGTTTGTTATGAATCTCAGTATCTTTGTATGTTGTTACCATTCTTTAATCTATCAAGCTCTGTTGATCTCCGTTGCCTATATCTTTATAAGTAACAAAAAAAAAAGACTATAAAAATTTAGTTAAAGAATTTCTATTCAATTTTATATGTATATATTTGTATATCACTTAGTTAAATTTAAAATGTGAAAGGATAAATCACCTGTCTTCCTTTTAGAAATCTAATAAGAAGATAAATTTTTTTTGCCTATACCTATTTCTTCAGTCTTTAAATCTTTTATTGAATATTTGTTTTTATAAGACATCATCAAAAACAGCCAATCTCTACAGTTTTATAATGCAATTTATAGTTACCTAGAATGAAATAAATGTATAGTAGTTAACATAGTATATTAATTGTTTCTTTAATTTTGTGTATGCCAACTTTTTATTCTGCTCTGGCAGTGCAGACGCCAGTGGACAGTGACTTTGCTGTTAAGCTGAAAGAAGCCCTAGCTGAAGGGCATGAGAAACTCTCTTTTAACGACAGTGTCCTCCTGGCCAATAACATTGAGGGCCTGAAGAATCTGCTGGAGTGTAGCTGCTACAATAAGTCTGTGTTAAAGATAAGTGATCAGGTAAGGACTTCCACCAAGCTAGATGTACTTCTACTCATTTTAAATTTAGCTCTACATATTGTTGGATTGGATCGTTTGTTTGATTAACCTTGGTTAGGCCAATAATTGAATATGCATCCTCTGTTTGGGATTCCTCAACTCAAGAAAACATTAAGAAACTGGAACAGACACAAAATAAAGCAGTGAGATTCATAAAAAATGAATATTCACATTTGACAAGAGTAACACCTTTAGTAAAATCAATAAATTTAGAAAGCCTTCAGGACAGAAGACTTAAAAGTAAAGTAGAAATTATACATAAAACACTGAACCATAATCTTCAAATACAATTAAACAACATTTAAAAAAATACTCAGAAAGACACAAAGATGAAGGTACATTCCTTGTTCCATATGTGAGGACAAATTTGTACAAATGCTCCATTTTCCCTAGTGCTATTAGAGCCTGAGCTAGCCAGGAAAACCAGTGACTTGGCAGAAATTAGGTCATTGGTTAACATGCATGACTGAATGCATAACACGTAGGATGTAAATATCTTCTTTTTTGAAGTAATGTCTATTTTATATAAGATAAGATAAGATTTGTGGCTTGTTTATTGCTTTAATTGAAATTGTATTTACATATTTATTATTTATATCCATTTCTAGTTCTTTAAAGGATTTCTGACACTGCGTCTACCAAAAATGGAATTTTACCTGAGATGTATGTAGTTAGTTTTTTTTTTTTAAAAATCAATTGACATTAGTTTATATTGAGAGTCTAACTAAGGTTTAAATTGGCCAGTTTGGCAATGATCAATGCATTTTGTTTCATGGGTCTGTGGTATTTTATGCTTTGAGAGACAATTTTTTTCCTTTGCAACTCATCATGTGACTAACAAGGCCAAGCCTTGATACACAGCTGAGGTCACCAGGCGCTGTTGCACCTTTCAGGGGTAGATCTCTTAGAATCTACCATGAAATATGGAATATTCAAGTCTCGTGTTTTGGTACATTGTGTACTTGTCCAAGATACTGTTGAGCTTGATGTGACCCATGGTCAACGTAGATATTGTTGAGCTTGATGTGACCCATGGTCAACCTAGATACTGTTGAGCTTGATGTGACCCATGGTCAACCTAGACACTGTTGATCTTGATGTGACCCATGGTCAACCTAGTTGTACAAGAAAACACATTAAAAACTGATTCTAGAAATTATTGCATTTTTTTTTCTCAATCACATAATTTAAACCATGCAATATATATATATATGTGTGTGAGTGAGTGTGTGTGTGTTTAATGTCCTTGAAACCAAAATGTAATTCATATTTTTTATATCTTTTTTTTTTATGGAAGTGTTCAAGGCCATTACAACTGAGGACAATTTTGATTTGTTGGCCAATATAGCCCATGAGATTGTGGTGCCATCACATCTGATCTGGGGAAAGCAAGATGAGGTAATAGGTCATTGTTGCTTACATTTTTTTCTTCCAGGTCTTGGTCAAAGCTACAGAAAAGTTTGTCTTTGAAATAGTGAAATTAGATTATAGTTGTTATGACATGATTAGGATTTAGTTATTTGTTTCGGGAATAGGGGGAAAGTTTTACTTAGCGACGATGCCGTAAATTTTCTTAAAAAGTAAGAACGATCTATTCAACACTATCAACACGACGTTTTCCATTAGGGCAGTGAAAATAAGAAGTTGTATCCAGACGGCTAGTAACCGAGGACATTAGACGGGTCCCTTCTTGAGGATTAAAAGTGTTTCCTATTTTAACACTAGTGTCCATTACCTATCTTGATTGTTTTGGCATTTGGCTGGTGTTTGAAGGTTACCTCCTGTTTATATCATTGTTTGTATTTGACACGGCGGAAGAGCCACAACAAATAACCTCCCCCTTAACACATTTTTGTTGCTTCTCATTATGTGTATGTTATAAGATTATTTCTGCCATTTTGGCACTAAAGCCTCTTGCTTAGAACAAGTCAGTAATTTTAGTTTAGTAGGAAACAGATTTTCTGTTCTATGGATTTCTTTTTTCTTCTATATTATCAAAGTATGTGTCAAATAGCTTTTTAATTCCTGAATCGCTGTTACAGTTAATAGTAGGTTACCAGCCGTTTGTCAAAAGTGAAGGCTTGTCTTCCTTTTTGGGTCCCATCCTTTGTCCAGCAAGTTTTGGCCTAAAATGGGAATATGCCTGGCTTCCATCCATCCAAGTGGTACTACAGCCCATGAAGGGCTCTGGCCTGTCTACACACATCCCTACATCCAGAGCTCTCCTGAGCCTTTCATCTCCATGCTTAAGCCCAAAGTTGTCAAGGACCTTTCGGAGAATGAAGTTTCTCTTTTGTTCTCTGTGTCTTGACACTTAAAAACGCTTTTGAATAGTGCCTACATGTGAAATACTCGAAGATGTATAGCCTGTTCAATTAATAATTTCTAGTTTTCTTGCCAAATTTAAATTAACTTTTTTTTTATACTTTATAACGGTCAAACTAGAGTTTTCCCAGTGTGGCCAATAAGCTAGTAATTCTTTTCCCAACAATATACATCATTAGTCAAATTTCTAGAAAGATTGTTAGAGCCGTTTTTGAAAACCATGTTCACCCAGGTTTAAGGTTTTGACCACTCATTTGAATTGTGCGACTTCAATAAAGGTATTGCAATAATAATAACATTAAAAATACACTTTTAGCTCATCTAATCAAATGTGTTAACTCTACAGCTCATACATGTGAGTGGAGCTGATGTCCTAAGTGCCAGATTGCCTAACTGTTATTATGTAGATATCATTGACAACTGTGGTCATGCGGTAGACCTGGATCGACCAGGGACACTAAACAAACATCTACTCAAGTTTATACGTGAAGAGTGTCGCAAGGAAATCAACACCAAAAAAAGTGATTAGTTTAGGATTTATGTAGACATTCTGTACTTACATATGATAGGCATGACTTGCCAGATTGCAATAGATGATAGGTGGTAATCATGTAATAGATCAGGATAGTTGGTTTAATTGAATAAATACTTGTCATACATACAATTTAATAATTACTTGTCAGGTTGGAATAGATGGTTTAATTAATAATTACTTTTCAGATTGAAATAGATGGTAAAATATTTACCAGTAATGTACAATTTATAAATATTTTTGTATTGCATAGGAATTAATTGTCCAAACTGATAATTAGAAGGAATTTTTTTGCATAGCATTTTTTATCAAACTTAAGCATTGCTGACATAACTGAAGAATCCATTTTCTTAATTGATTGTTTCAAATTTAATGCTTTGAGTTAATTATGTAAATTGCTAAATTATTGAAGGCTGGCCAAGTCAATTAACTGTGATTAAAAAAAGAACGATTTGACAATATTTTTATTTTATATATTATTTGTTTACTTTTATAATGTAGAAATCATTTTTCATTAAGTCTGTTGACTTTGTTGATAAGTTTCATTTTATCACCTATAATTTATTTTATAAGTAGAAGTGTTGAATGTTGTTGTTACTTAGAAACAATTTTGTGGCGTAAGACATTTTTACAATTATATGATTATTTATCATGATGAGATAAGATAATTTTATAGGTCAGAAGAAATGGAAATTTTAGTTTGACTACAATTGTCCACCTCAACGTAATCACTATAACATGTACAAAATAGATGCAAACAGGAACAACGATCATGGTGTTCATGTAACCAAACAAACACACAACCAGCACTTAATAAATTAGACTTCTAAGTACTTCTTGTTGATGAGAAGAGACTTTAAAAACACCCTGTGGAAAGTGGAATAAATGAGTTTTTATATTTTACCTTGTTTATAGTTTACATTTTGATAGACTTTTTACATTTTAAATATTTCAATGAAGTGCCATAAAAATAGCTTCTGGCTCAGACATTTATAGACCTTGTGTGCTACAAATAAATAACTAATAACTAATGAGACATTTTCAAATCTGAGAAGTCCATCAGACCTACTTTGTAAGTTGTTTTAATGGGACAAATGATGTGGAGGATTTTAGGAATCACCTTTGACAAGTGTAATAAAATTGACTTACTGTGGGGTTACAGTTTGACTTTGTGTGTCAGGGTAAGGTCAAACAGTTTGACTTTGTGTGTCTGGGTGAGGTCAAACAGTTTGACTTCATGTGTCAGGGTGAGGCTAAACAGGTTGACTTTGTGTGTCAGGGTGAGGTCAGTTTGACTTTGTGTGTCAGGGTGAGGCCAAAGCTAAATATTTTGCTAAATATTTTTTTCATATTTCATTAGAGTGACACTTGTTGAAGTTTCTAAAGAACCAATCTAAAAAAAGTCATAAATTTTAAATCTGAAATGTTTGTGCATGTCATTGCCATAGCCATGGTTTTGTTGTTTTAGCTTTACTGTGTCTTTTTATCGTATAAATTTACATTGCAGTGCAATTTAATTATTTGTTTTGCAGTGATATCATTGTGTCTATTTTATATATATCATTTTTCTACATTAGGGAGTGTTGATTGTTGGGTTTTGATCTGGCTTCAAGAATGAAAAAAAAAAAAGAAGTTATTTTGATATTTGAAAAGTACCTCATGAGAGAGAGAGTCTGAAGGGATTATTTATGAAGAGATACTCTTATACTAATACTAATTAAATTATGATGTTATTTATTTATTACAATAGCAAGAAATTTCCCTTTTTTTTGTGTTTTTTTATAAAGGAAGCAGTTTATGGCTTCAAACTAATGTCAATAGAAAGTACAGAGCTTTATCTACTGGGAAGTAACTCTGATTTATTAGGTAAACTTTCTACTGAAGTTTATGAGAAACTGATATAGACATTTTAGCTCAACATTTCCGGAGTGACTTAATTTGGTAACGTGCAAACCTTAAAATTAATTTCTCGTGCCAGATTTCTTTTACACAGTTTTCATTTACATATAGATTAAGTTTACATATTTGAAATGTTTTTCTCAATAAGTTTTCAAAAGACATTGAAAATGTAACATTTCACATTGTTTTGGTACATGTACTTTCATTTAATGTTTACCTTCAGGTAAAAAAACTTAGCATTTTTTAGGAGAATTATTAATTACTGTTACTAGTGGCAATAAATTGGATACAGTCTGCACTCTATACCAATGAGTTTGTTTGATATATTGATTGTAAACTGTTACAGAGCTACAGACTAAAATATAATGTGGGAAAGTGAATACTTAAAAAGTGAACACTTAAAAAGTGAATACCGAAAAAGTGAATACTGAAAAAGTGAATACTGAAAAAGTGAATACTGAAAAAGTGAATACTGAAAAAGTGAATACTGAAAAAGTGAATACTGAAAAAGTGAATACTGAAAAAGTGAATACTGAAAAGTGAATACTGAAAAAGTGAATACTGAAAAAGTGAATACTGAAAAAGTGAATACTGAAAAAGTGAATACTGAAAAAGTGAATACTGAAAACGTGAATACTGAAAACGTGAATACTGAAAACGTGAATACTGAAAAAGTGAATACTGAAAAAGTGAATACTGAAAAAGTGAATACTGAAAAAGTGAATACTTAAGGCTACTTGTACTTGATAACTTCTTGAAATGTTCAATGTGGCAAAATATGCATGTCACAGATGGGTCTTCAAAGCCTTGCATTCTTCTTTAACCTCATGGGCATTGCATTACATATGTATATAAAACTTAGCAAAACGGATAAGAGACCAAGTTTTATTGCAGGATAAGCTTTGCTGCAGGATAAGTTTCATTGCAGGATAAGCTTTGCTGCAGGATAAGTTTCATTGCAGGATAGGCTTAGCTGCACGTCACAGCCTGGTTTAGTTATAGGCGTGATGACGCGAATGTCTCTGTGTTGTAGATACCTCTACAATGTTCTTTGCTGATTAATTACTTCCACTCGCGCACCAGATTTGCTAGTGCGTGAGAACATTAACATGCTGAACTCTTTGACCACAATATTTATAATTATTAACTAGACTCACTTGTAGCAGACATGGTTTTTATTACACACAAATAATGAATCATAATATATTGGCGACTTCAGCCATCACAAAATACATCCAAGAAAATTAGTCCTGAATACAAATCAATTCAATGACACTCTACTTGTACATTAATATCCAAAACACTCCTCTCTTACCAGAGTCTAAAAATCAACTGACTTGTCCACCTCGTGGTCAGCTTCCGCCCAAAAAACAAAATCTCGTGCGAATCGTGCACGGAATGGTTCAGTGATTACTAGTCACGAAATATTACAGGGGTTCTAAAACTGACGTGACACTGCACGATAAGTTTTATTGCACATGTTTATGAAAAACTTTCCTTATAACTACTCGCTATGTCAGTTCTGGTATTTTCATCGATATTATTTTTGAAAATGCACCGATCTCTTTAAATATTCATTTCTAGGTTTCACTGATTTGCATGTTTGCCTTTACTTTTTTTTACCTTTACCTATCCCCAGGCATGCTTGCCTACTATGTTTGACTTAGTAGGTCACGTATTATGATTTATACAGGTCACAATGGGAGTTTTTGAGATAATTTCATCATTTTTGATAATATATTGATATCTAAATAGGCTATATCCACACGAGTTTGGTGGTTTCCATGTTTATTTAATTTGCATGTTTTTTAGATTAAAATCATTGCAGTGTATGTTTGACTACGTATGTCACACATAAAGGAATTATGTTAGCATATGTTAGAGCGTTTTGCTTTTGATTTGATGTTCTCTAGTTTAAATCCTGGTGGAAGCTGGCATTATTTTTTAAAATGTATTTTAAATTTGGAATTATAATGGAAAAAAAAAAGAAAGATTTTATTTTGTATCTGCATATTTATCATTTTTATTTCTTAGCCATTTACACCAGACTCTGTGAATCAGCACGCTACTGTCACAACTAACTACACCGACTTAGGCTTCACACTGGATCAGTCCAGCAACAAAAGTCACTCAGTTTTGTCCATAGACACAGTAACAATATTGGGTCACTAAAAAAAAACAACAAGCACACATTTTCATGCACGCAAAGTAAAGAAAATTAAGTTTACTGGCTGTAAGATCACGAATAAACCAATATACCAATTAGCATCTTATTCTTTCACTATATGTTTCACATATTTGGAGGCGCGGTGGCTGAGTGGTAAAGCGCTTGGCTTCCAAACCAGAGTCCCGGGTTCGAATCCTGGTGAAGACGGCTTTTTTATTTTCGGGATCTTTAAGGCGCTTCTGGGTACACCCAGCTCTAATGGGTATCTGATGATAGTTGAGGAAAAGGTAAGGGCTGTTGGTAATTGCGCTGGCTACATGACGCCCTCGTTAATTGCCGCATGGACCCCATAGTCTGAAGGGGAAACTAACTAGGGACTTTACATATTCAGTGGAATCAGGGGGCGTAGCTAGGAAATTTCCATCGTTTGGGAGCATCATACAAATAAAGTTCGAAGTATCATCAAACAATCAATATACTTACTAGCTGTCTCCAGTTACAAACCGACAATCAATCTATCAACAATCTGACAATCTCAGTTATCCCTAAACATCTTCTAAAAGATGTCTGAATTATCCATAAACATCTTCTAAAAGATGTCTGAATTATCCATAATCATCTTCTAAAAGATGTCTGAATTATCCATAAACATCTTCTAAAAGATGTCTGAATTATCCATAAACATCTTCTAAAAGATGTCTGAATTATCCATAAACATCTTCTAAAAGATGTCTGAATTATCCATAAACATCTCCTAAAAGATGTCTGAATTATCCATAAACATCTTCTAAAAGATGTCTGAATTATCCCTCAACATCATTAAAAATCGTAAGATAATTACGTCCTACGCATTTCACGTGTCAATCTAGCCATGCATGTTAATCGATGACTTAAACTCTGCTTAGTAGTTGTTGTTTTTCTGGCTGATTTATGTAACCCATTCCATGAATAGACCTATCAACAAACCTAAAAATACTGTCTCAATTTTCCCCAAACATAATTTAAACAATGTCGGAACTTAGTTGGAAGTATTTTCAAAAATCATTCAGGCAATGCCTAGGTCTCAGTAGACTTCATAGATACAAACAATGCCTGAGGTCTCAATAGACGTCAAACATTCAAACGATGTTTGTAGTATCTTGCTATCTCTTACAAACATATCATCAATGTCTGATGTGACCAGGTGGCGGCCCACATCTAAGGGTCTGACAAGGCGTCGTAGCACGACCATGTCCAGACTTAGGATTGGCCACACCTACACCACGCTTGCGCTGAAGAGGACGAGCCCCCACTTTGAGAGTACTGTGACTCTCGCCTCACCGTGGAACATATTATTATCCTCGTTGATTGCCCCAGATACCAGGATGTCAGGGAGAAATATTTTAGAGATACTAACTTAAAAACACTATTCGATAATGTCGACCCTGGGAAGATACTGGGCTTTATCCGGGAAGTGTGGTTATCTACGAAGATCTGATTTATGAATGTGTGAACATGTACTATTTACATTAGATTTTGACCAAATAATTAAATTTTTACTACCTTTACTATTTTAACTGTGAATAGACCTTGATTTTAATGATTTAACCGTATAGAATTTAGCCCTTGGTATGTAGAGAGAGAATTCCTTAAGGGAATGCAGGCATGACATGGCCTAAAATTGTGCCGATGTGCCTAAAACCAAAACCAAACCAAACCAGATATGACCTGCACGACCATTCATCTTAACTAATATGAACTTCTACCTGGTTCTCACTTGAAAGGAGAGAACTCGGTTCTTGCACACAAAAATATCTTCCTGTCTTGAGGCATTTCTGCTGCGAAGTGTTACAATACCTATCCGCCTGACCTTCACCTATTCATCCATTTGTAATTTTGCCTAATGATGGAAAAGTTTTGATATTGCAATTTTAGCTCACCGTAGTTGTCCTACCAAAAATTTTCAGTTTGTTTGTCCAATTTGGCAACAATTTTTTTTGTAGACTAACAAGCCTTGACAACCAACCGAATACGATATTGTACATTTAGATGTAAGTCTGTTTCTTATTCTAGTGATCACGTGAAGAAGTCGAAGTTTCGCTTGCCTTTTGAGTTTTGGCAACTACTCCATATTCGATACATATTCGTATGAATCGTTCGTAAGTAGATACTCAACAAATGAGTAATATTTCTACAAATCACTCAAAGACAGAGTACTATCTTGTGTGGCATGATATGACGTTTGGGGAACTGTTAGACCAAACGATTGGTTTCAACTTTGACCTTTCTTTAATATCCATCTAACAGTATTCACGTGCGTAGATACTCCAAGCCTAGAACTATCAAGACACGAAGACGAGGCTAATATTTTAGGTGGGTGTTGTTGTTTTTAACGTCTGCAGTAACAATAATTTCGTAAATGCAAGTCGTTGATGCAGTTAGCGGTTTTACCGTACAAGCTTGCTCTAATAACATGTCCTGATAGAGTAGTACTACCGTTTTTATCTAAAGTCACATAACCTTCAAAAACTGCATTTCCAGGATTGGCAGTGATGAGCAAGGCATACAGTTCCTTATCATCTTTCTTTAAAGACATTTTCAGCACCGCATTGACTGAGGTTAGGGTATAAGCCGCGCACGATTTTCTAATGTGGTCTGTTAGCGATATAACATGATACAAGATTGTCTTGGCCATTTTCTGCTTGACTTCAGGCGCCACGCTGCTCTCAGAGAGCTGCACGCATGCGCAGTACTCGACCGGAACACCTATATGTTCGCACGTCCGTTCTCTGGGGATTTCCTTGAACAAGCTGATGCCTCTGCTGGTCAGCTCCCCTTGGCCTGTTTCTCCTTGGAAGTTGAGGATGTCCATGAGCGTTTCATGAACGTCGAAGTGGGAAGTCAGCCTGTCTTGATTGACGCTAAGCACTTTCATCACTTCCGGGTATTTAGCCTTAAACCAAGCGGGAAAAACAAAATAGAAATAAGGAGTCCGCCCTTCGATCATTCCTTGTAGCGTTTGCCTGTAGTAGAAAGAAATATTAATACAATTAAACACCTTATTTAAATGTATAACATCGGCTATATATTATCTTTTAATATTTTTTTGACCAAAGGAAAATAACTGCAATATATGTAACAAGAACAGCCAAGAGGATAGTCGTTAAAAGTAATAAAAGGAGTGAGCGGTAAGGTCAGAGTTCACTGATGAAATTGTGTGCGAAAGAGGTTGACTTTTGCTACGAGAACTTCCGGTAGTGTTTGGTAAAGTATGTCATTTTTTTGAATGGTGATGAAATGTTAAGATAATAGCAAAAGTATTTTATTTTATAAATTACAGAAGTTACTTCAAAAGAGATAATTGCATTCTAATCTTGCTTGTGGACTGGGAATCTAAACTGAGCAGTGTCATGCAATTATTAGACTGATTCAGGCAACCCATCACATGATCTAATAGCATTATTGCTGGACCAGGGCCGGCCTTAGGCATAGGCAAACTAGGCGGCTGCCTATGGCCTCATATTGGTATGGCCCTCGCACAGGACTTAAGGAATTTTAAAGAGAAAAAATGGCGAAATTTGGGATCAAATCTCTAGTAACAGTTTAGCTGGTCATGGATCGTCCTTGAAGTACCATTGCGCGTAGGGCGCTTTGATTGATATAGAAAATCGATTGAAGAGAATAGACCATTTATTCGAGACTTTGCATGAACCGGAACAAGAACATTTTATTTATGATGATCATTTATGTCGTCTGAATTTGTTCAAGAAGTTTACAGAACACTGTTTGAACGCTAAGGAAATAGCTCTATGTTTCAGTAATTTGTTGCCAGGTAGGCTTTTAATAAACTGCGAGATTTTTTTTTTTTCGGCTTTTATTTTTCTATTTGAACGCTAAGGAAATAGCTCTTACAGTGATTTTGTGCCAGGTAGGCTTTTAATAATTTCGGCCATAATTTTTTAATTTTTAATTTCATTTGGGGCCTCCAAATTTACTTCACCTAGGGCCACCAATTATCTAAGCCCGGACTCCCAATGCGTTTTACACTTTAGTTATTGGAAAAGTGAATTCTACATGTTGAGAACTCCTACAAAGCTGTGACAATAAATATATCCAGCTGTTTCTTCGAAGCCATCTCTAAAATTTTATTTTTATGAAGCTTTAGAATTGAAAAGTATCGCCATTTTGAAAATTGTACTTGCATTTATCATTCATCTAGTTTTCATTTTTTCCTCATCGTCGTCGTTCTCATTTTACATGTCGGAGGGTTCAGATCAGTAATCCTATATCTGAGATGAACTGCGCAGTGGTTTCCAGATCATGCAGTTCTCCGTATAGTTTTTCTTCTATATGAGGGTTTTGGGGCCAGAGTCTTGTTCGGGCCTAGCTTTCAGTGAAATATGCAATTTGTTTGCTCTTTTACTCAGCAAATATTTCTTGATAATGTTATCGTTTACAACTATCGTTCACAAATTTACATATTTATCAAGTGATTGGGACAAAAATGGAACTAAAAGAAAAGTAAAATGTCGAAGAAAAAAACAACTTTTAATAGTAACTTTTGAAATTGTAAAGTAGTAACACAAAAAACGATAAACTCAAACATTCTAGGACATTCTAGTAGGACATTCTAGGACATTCTAGGACAATTTTACCCGAGTGAACGCAGCTGTTAGTCCAGTAGACACGTGACTGTAGCCTTGACTGAAGTTCAAACTGAACTAATACGCTTTAATGACGGCACCAAGTGAAGAGACTATAGGTGCTTGGCCATTGTAATGGACACATAGGATCATCGTGGGGTTTTCAACTGTAGACCAGTAAATGAATGACTCGATATGAAAAGAAACATTTTGTTTATACCAAACTCTATAAAATTCAAGCTACGATCGTTTCGGCCACGAGGCCTTCGTCAATATCAACCGTAGGATTAAATAAACAGTTTTTGTTGTTTCTGGCTATTATCTCACAGGTTCTAGGTAACTCAACGGTGAAGAAAATAAAACTAAAGAATTTTATCATTTATTTCAAACTAGAATTCCTCACATATTAGCATGGCTGGTTAGGCTGATAGATTTTGCGCTGATAATGTGAATGTCGTGGGTTCTATCTCAACATTTTGTTATATATTTTTTTTTACAAAAAAATGTTTTAGAAACTATAATTATTTAGTTGGCTATATTGAACATAAAGTAGAATTTTAAATTTATTTGCAGCATGATGCTTAATATTTTTTCCTAATGTGAAAATAAAAAGACAGAAAAAGTGTAATAGAATAGGTTATGTTATTATTATTATTATTATTATTAAGATAAGAGAAGGTAATTTTTATTGGTCCAATCAAAATGGAACTTCAGTTTGACTACAATTGACAACCTCAGCGTTACTATTGTAACAATAACAATACAGATGCAAATACGAACAACATTCACACACGAAACAGATACTCCCTCACAACCAGCGCCGACGACAGATGACTTTGTAACATTCTGACCAAAAAGTGGGATGAAAGAGTTTTTAAAAAAAATCTTTCTGTTTTTGTCCTAATGAAAACGCGACGACCACTTCGTTCAGATCGGATGTAACAGTGGTTGAACGTGTGTGTTTTGGAAAGGCATCTTTCATGAAAAAGTTCTTCAAGAGATGGTAGCTGTGTTCGAGTGATATCATTATTACTTTTTATTTTTTTTTTTATTTTTGTTATTGCAATTATTATTTATAAAATAAGTGATAATTGGTAAAACAAAAAGAGTTAAATTTATTACTAACAGATTGATCTAATTGTTAGTGTCACTAATTAACGAGTAAAACACATCGCTAGATTCTAATTCTAAGTGTCAGGAACTTAAACTAGTATAAGTATTCTGACTCTTGAGCGTTAAATCTCCCCCAGATCTACAACACACTTACTTTCATACACACAATAAATCACAATACACACTTATAATCTGATAAGTCATTGTTTTTCCTGGCTGATTCAGGCAACCCGTTTCATGCTCTAATGACACTATGGAAGGAGTACTTGTAAGAATTTGTCTAAGGAAATGAAATAAGAAATGCGCTTCTACCTTTTTGTCTTTCTGAGTTATTTTTTTTTATAGGTTGTGTTTTTCTATTTCATAGTTAGGGTCAGTGGCGTAGCTAGGAATTCACCATCATTTGGGGCTCGAGGGGCTTGACCTCTTTGGGGCCCCTGCATTTTGCATGCTATTTAATTTTTAATGTAAAAAAATAATATGGGACCCCCAAGTTGGGGCCTTGGGGATAATTTAATTCCACTCCCCACTCTAGCTACGCCACTGGTTAGGGTTCAGCATTGTAGATATTATTGCCACTTTACACTTTATTCTACTGTCCTGTCCTGAAGTATATCTGAATTTAGTGATTTTACTAATGGTGTTGTTCTAGTCAAATGTGAATATTCATTTGTTACGAATCTCATGGCCCCGGGGATCTCTCTTTCTCACACACACACCTTCTCTGATACACACAGACCCACAAAGTGTATTTACGACTGCTACCTGAAAGCTCCAAACCTTGGACCGTGGTCACTAAAGAAGATCAACAAAGTGTTGGTCAGTAGGTTGTTGTCCACCAATGTCCTCAGAAAATTGAAGTACAAGATATCTCCAGCAGCCGCCAAATGTTGCTGGTCGTGTGTCTGACGCATCAGGAAACTGAAACAAGAGCGGTACCGGTATGTACGATTACCAAACAGGTGTCGCAATCATTTAGGAATATAGTAACCACTAGCGAAGAATAGATTTTTAATTTTACTGGGAAGCTTATGTTACTTTTCCATATTTTCCACGGTTTGCTTAGATGTGTTAGAGCCACACTAAACTGGCTATTGTGGTCAATTGTGGACTATTTTTGGATAGTTTGGAGGCGCGGCGGCTGAGTAGTAAAGCGCTTGGCTTCCGAACCGGGGTCTGGGGTTCGAAATCTGGTGAAGACTGGGATTTTTATTTCGGGATCTTCGGGCGCTTCTGAGTCCACCCATCTGTAATGGATACCTGACATTAGTTTGGGAAAAGTAAAGGCGGATGGTCGTTGTGCTGGCCACATGACACCCTCGTTAACTGGGTGGACTCAAAGGCGCCCTTAAAATTCCACAATAAAAATCCTAGTCTTCACCAGGATTCGACCCCAGTTCGGAAGCCAAGCGCATTACCACTCAGCCACCGCGCATCCACATATAAAACATATATAAGGAAATTGTTGACACCTTGTAAAGAATTTTTATATAAATCTAGCAGACAAAAATGTGGCTTAATTACGCGGAGAGTAAAGAGAATTTTATTTACATTAGTAAGAAGGGACGTAATTAAGAAAGACAAAAGATAGGAATATTTTACTGGGTTGCTTCCCTTAAATCAATTTTTGTTGACAAGTACACCGTGATAATTAATGTCCACAAACCATGCACAAACTAAGAAGAACAGGGGAGATCACTGAAGGAAATAGTTCAACACATTTTCTCAGGCCGATAGAGTGCATGCTAATGTTTTACATATATTGATGCGTGAATTATTTATAGATATGGCAAAGAATTTTAAAATTATTCTTATGTTGTACTAGTCGACCCGCGGCGTAGCATATGCCGCTACTTGCCGGAAGTATTCATGTAGGCAGCGTATTGTCGAGCAGAGTGTATGACTGTGCTTCCGTGAGTAAGGACAACGGACAGGGCGTCGCCATAGTTAGCCCAATGTTCGCAAACAAAGCTTACAGCCATCTTGCGAAGTTTGAGAGCAACAGTTTCGTCGATGACATTTTTTTTCCCAGAAATATGCGACTGATAGAAATAAACCAGTTACCTGATGCAGGAATTTCGACTATATTGAAAGACGTGTTGACTCCACGAAATATATGTGAAGCGGTGGCCATGGTTAGGAAACGAAGGGGCAATACGAAGGGGCAAAATCAAAACAAAGCTACAGAAAAAGACAAGCGACTTGTTTAATGACACCCAGATATTGTCGTGTGTAAAAAAAAATACACACATAAATATAATCAAATTTAAAGAATGTATAAAGAGGAGAGATTTGTTCCCCCCCCCTCTCTTTTTTTGTTCCTGAGCCGTGCTCTCTGTCGCCGCGAAAGTTACGTGGGCTACCACGAGGCAGACATTAAACCGACCACGAGAATTGAATTTAAAATGTTCGCTCTATTGTAAGTGGAATGGAAAATAAATAGGCTAACTTAATAATAGACATACTCTTAAGATACAATGAACGAACTGAATGAACTGAACTAACTAAGTGAACTAACTGAATGAACTAAATGGACTAGCTAAATGAGCTAAATAAACTAACTGAATGAACGAAATAAACAAACTAAAACTAAATGAAGAAACTAAATGAATTGAATGAACTAACTAAATGAACTAACTAAATAAATTAATGAACTAACTGAATGAACTAAATGAACGAAATAATACAAAATGAAGTAACTAATGAACTAACTAAATGAACTAACTAAATGAACTAACTAAATGAACTAATAAACTAACTAAATAAATTAATGAACTAACTGAATGAACAAAATGAGCAAACTAATACTAAATGAAGTAACTAAATGAACTAATGTACTAACTAAATGAGCTATATGAATTGGATGAACTAGCTAATGAACTAATGAACTAACTAAGGCAAAAATGAACTAGCTAAATAAGCTAAATGAGCTAACCAAATGAATAAATGAACTAACTGGATGAACTAATGAACTAACTAAATGAACTATCTATATATGAACTAAATAGACTAACTAAATGAAGTAAATAAACTTACTAAATGAGCTAAATGAAATAGCTAAATGAACTAACTGAATGAACTAACTGAATGAACTTAATAAACTATCTAAATGAACTAACTGAATGAACTTAATGAACTAAGTGAATGAACTAACTAAATGAACTTAATGGACTAACTGAATGAACTTAATGAGCTAACTGAACTAACTAAATGAACAACTGAATGAACTAACTAAATGAACTAACTAAACGAACGAAGAACATAAATGAAGTAAATCAACCAATTGAATGAACTAAATGGACGAGAATTGCAGAGTTGTTGAATGATTAAAGAACTTGTTCATTACCTGAAGGAGAAGTACGGCGTTGTTGAATGATTAAAGACCCTAGCGAACTGAACAACGAGGTCCGTGAGTGTTTCTATTTCTGTCTTATCGCCGTAGCACTGGAACTCATTCCCTCTGGTCTTTTTGTCTATGTCCGAGTCGATGACCATCTCTCTGACGTAATAGTCAACGGGCGGCTTCCTCCACCCAAGTTTCATATAGTGAAACGCGCTCACCACCATTGAGTCGAGCATTAAGAACGTCCGGTATCCAGCTTTACGGTACTGGCTCCAAATGAATTTATCGTTAATCTCATCTAAATACTCATTATAAGAATACTTGAGCTCTTCTTCGTGGCGCCCTGCCAACAGACCGGCAAAGTTCGGGAACGTGTTGAGCCCGATTTTGTTGAACTTCCGAAGTTCCACGGCCTGTAAATCTCGTTCGAGGAACGCTCGAGTTTTGGGCATTGTTCGCTGGAAGTTTTGCTTCGACATGCCGTCCAGGCCGAGCATAATGACGCTTAGGGTTTCTTTCGGCGATGCGGTATTTCGGTGGCTTGCGAGGTTATGATACAGCTCCTCCTCAAGAGCGTGTCTTTTTCGAATAAGCGTAATGTAAGACCGGGATATGACGCTGCGGGAGGTGCTGAGACACTCTACAAAGACGTAGGTATCTGTCTCATTCACTTTGATATATGTCGTGAAATAGTCACTTGTGTAGAGAGTCTTTGTTTTTCTGTCGGAGCAGTTGCCCCCATGACGAGTTCGTGAAACATACCGACAATGTTTGAACTTGTGCGAAAGCTTGACCTTTGACATGTTCACGTAAAGATAGTCGCCATCGGCGTAGACCAAGTTGGGCCAGTGCGCAGAGCAGTCAATGGGCTTGGCGGCCTTTAAGAGATGCCGGATTTTACTATCGAAAGGATCCAGTTGCGGAAAAGTACACCAGCTCGAGTCACTCCGGCTAGAATTCAATTGTAAGCCAACGGAAGAACTTGGCAAATCTTCGGAGCTTTCATTTGTATGCGCAAATGAATGATTGACTGACTGATTGATTGTCTGATTGACGTTGCCATCTTTTACGAAGAGCGACGTTGCGACGTCGTTGCCAGATATGTAGTAAAGGAAACTGCCCCCAAATGACCTACTTTTCTTCAACTTCTGCGAGACGCTGTAGAACAAGGTCAAGTTCAAAATGGCGGCTAAGGAAATGATCGCGAATGCCGCGAATTTATTCTTGACCTTACACATCGTCTGAAAAATAAAATATATAAAAAAAATCAATAAAACATTACAAGCAAAATATTAAATATACTTAAATATCTAAGGGGAAGAACTCCACATTTACAGCCACTATATCTCGTTTCTGTATGATTTATGTCCTTTTCCCAATATCAAACAAAAGAATGAATTAACAATTAAAATCTATTACTTGTTTAATTTTTTTAAAATTCTTTTGGTGTTTTGTTAGAAACAGTGAACATCTGTGAAAGGTTTCAGCTCGATCCGAGAATGGGAAGTAGGAGATAAAACGTGTACAAAAATTTACCAGACAGACAGATAGACTTGATATAAGCTTTTTAAAAGAAAGCAAATTAGCCTCGATTTAAATAAAGTAAATTATAACATAACAATAATTCAGATTAATATGCTATGAAAATGATTTACACGTACAAAAATCATTCTGGCGAAGGCCTAGGCCCCAGGGCTTAGGCCTCATACACAGGTTTTCTATGTGTTACTAAGACTAAGGCTTAGGGATTATGCCGCAGACACAGGTTTCTGTATGTTATAAGGCCAAGGTCTAGGCCTCGATCACATACTTTCTTTGACTTAAGACTTTCGGTACATTAAGACTTCTGTCTACATTAAGACTTTTGTCTACATTAATACTTTAGTCTACTTTAAGACTTTTGTCTATAATAAGACTTTTGACACACTGTTTCAACTTTAGACAAAGTGTTTCATGATTTCTGAAACACTGTTTCATGACTTTAGACACACTATTTCGTAACTTTACACAGACTGTTTCATGACCTCCGACACACTGTTACATGACTTTAGACACACTGCTACATGACTTGATACTCATTGTTACATGACTTTAGACACATCGTAACTCTACTTATGACACATATTTTATTGTAAATTTTTTTTTAGATTTCGGCTAAACTAAAAAAAAATTAATTAAATTTTGCTTATCAAAGTTATCATACAATCAACAAAATTATCAGGTATACTTCTTCTCTCTATATATTTGACATCAGACCTGTCCAATAAAAATCAAGTTCATCCATTAATCAATATCTATCAGTCAAACGTAGTAGGGTCATCTCAAGCAGAGATCCCCCTTACTGATCGAAGTTGGGGGGACACAACTTTGCACCATTAATATGTACATACACATAAGATATAAACCACCTACATCTAAAATCAATCATTACCAAAATAAACAAGATGCAGATTCTATCCATGGATACATACCAAAATGAACTAGATCCAGATTCTACCCAATAAGTACATACCAAAAGAACTAGATCCAGATTCTATCCATGGATACATACCAAATGAACAAGGTCCAGACTTTATCCATGGATACATACCTAAATGAACTAGATCCAGATTCTATCCATGGATACATATCAAAACGAACTAGATCCAGATTCTATCCATGGATACATATCAAAATGAATTAGATCCAGGGTCTATCCATGGATAATATCAAAATGAACTAGATATTTATTCTATCCATGGATGCACACCGACAATGTTTTTGAAAAATATAATGATATTGATCTTGTCATGATCTGTGGCTGCGTGACATAAATCACCTGACCACCTAGCTAAGGGGTTTGAGTTTGATTCCCGACACAGACCGAGACCCATCGTCCTAGAAGGCCTGAACACTCACTTGCAGCGTCGCATCCTGTGGGCATCGGAAATAATAGCTCGTTTCCACGTCACAAGTCAAAGAGCTATTGATCTCCACTGCCCACAGGTTGCCACGTCACAAGTCAAAGAGCTATTGATCTCCACTGCCCACAGGTTGCCACGTCGCAGGTCAAAGAGCTATTGATCTCCACTGCCCACAGGTTGCCACGTCGCAGGTCAAAGAGCTATTGATCTCCACTGCCCACAGGTTGCCACGTCGCAGGTCAAAGAGCTATTGATCTCCACTGCCCACAGGTTGCCACGTCGCAGGTCAAAGAGCTATTGATCTCCACTGCCCACAGGTTGCCACGTAGCAGGTCAAAGAGCTATTGATATCCATTGCCCACAGGTTGCCACGTCGCAGGTCAAAGAGCTATTGATCTCCACTGCCCACAGGTTGCCACGTCACAAGTCAATGAGCTATTGATCTCCACTGCCCACAGGTTGCCACGTCGCAGGTCATAGAGCTATTGATCTCCACTGCCCACAGGTTGCCACGTCACAAGTCAATGAGCTATTGATCTCCACTGCCCACAGGTTGCCACGTCGCAGGTCAAAGAGCTATTGATCTCCCGTGCCCACAGGTTGCCACGTCATTGTCATTATTGAGGTCTACTAAAACGATTAGTCTCGTTCAGACCAGGGCATTTTAATTGTGTGTTTGACTCTGGACTTACAACTTTCGGATTGGCTGTCGAGCAGTCATAAAACTGGTTCAGTGCCGGATCATAGTAAGTGGGGGCCCTTAGAGAATTTGTTGTGGAGGCTTCTACCATTTTTCAAACTTTATTATAAATGCACTTAATAATATTCATAAATCTCAAGACCTGTTTATATTTGTCAATAAAGAGTTCTTGTATTTTCGGTTTCATTTTTCTTTATACAGAGAGAACGGAATACTAAAAATCTCTCGATACCATACAAATATCTCAATATTGTAGGATGTACATTCCTTATTGCTATAAAAAAGAACTGCATATTTGCAGCTATATATCTCAATATTGTAAGATTTATTTACCATTTTCTACATTTAACAAAATTAATTAATCACCACTATTTCATTATTTAATTGCTTAATATTTGATTAGTTCGTGTTTTGTCAGGAACACTGAATACTTGAGCGAATTTTCAACTTGATCCAAGAATGAGAAGTACGGGAAATATCCTGTTCAGAATGAATTAGAATTTGTACCAGTCGGACAGACAAGAGTCAATATCAGTTTTGTAAGAAAATGTTTAAGCAGACGTGATTTCTAAACGTAAGGACGTCAACAGGTCAGGCACAGTTGTACAATGATTCCTATTCAAGTCAAACTAAATGCCAACTTTAAAACCACGATATTTCGTTTGAATATTCTTTAGAAATCACAGCGTTGTATTGCTACATTTTTCAGACTAAGAATCTTCTTGCAATACATTAAAAAAAAAATCCTTTATATCCTTTAAAGAATTTATTGAGCGATTATGGAACAAATTTTAGCCTGCCACATAACCCCAGAGGGGGGGGGGCGGTGGCAGAGTAGTGAAGCGCTTGGCTTCCAAGCCTGAGGTTCCAATCTCGATGAAAACCCTGATTTTGAATTTGAGGATTTTTAGGGCTCCCCCTGAGTCCGCCCAACACTAATGGGTACCTGACGTGAGTTGGGGGAAAGTTAAGGCGGTGGGTCGTTGTACAAGAAATCATCAACATTTTATTGATTATTATTAATCTTATTAGTTTTGTAGAAATGAACTAATCATCATATCCTGGCATTGCCAGGGTCGAGCTTCGTTTTAAGGAAAAAAAAACTTCCCGTAGTTCCTTTAACAGTGTCCACTGAGGAATTTCCTGGTGATGTGGCAGGTCTGCAGTAGTACCGCCCTTGGACTGGAAACGAGAATCTTCTTTGGAATGTTAGGGGCGTCAAATGTGTTTGCAAGATCAGTTGTAACAACTGGGAATATTTGTTATTATTATTATTGTCTATATTATTATTATTATCATATTTACATTCATTTTTGTAATACCAATTTTAAGCCATAAAATCATCTACTATACAATAAACAAAAGGGAAGCGATAGTGCGCGGATGAAAAGTCAACAATACCATCGTTGATTGGACCACATTAAATTATTTTTTGGTTTTATAAACATTCATTTGTGTTATTAAAAAAGGGCACGCATTTCAATTTTTATTCAAACGTTCAATCATAACAGGGATGTGAACTATAAATGAGCATAATGAATACTTCCGTCGGACTATGAAAAGTAATTACGGAGAGAAAGAGTTAATTTTTTTTTTTCTATTTTGCTTGTTTTAAAATCAGAAATAGTTACATATAATTAGAAAATTTCACTAACCAAAACCACTTTTAGATTTCCTGACACATGGGTTGTAATAAAAGAAATAATAAAGATCTAGATCTATTCACCAGACTGCGGCGCTCCTTAGATTCTATTCTATATGAAAAATGGGATTTCAAATATGGAAAAGATGGGAGGGGCGGGGGGGGGAGACATAAATTACAGTATTGTAGCAGGAACTTACCGCTTAGAGATCTGCTTAAGTGGCATGCGATGCTGCAGGTGGAACAACAACAAACTCTGGCCAATTTCGGGCATTGGCTTGGCAGCTTATGGTGTACACAAATTAAAACATGGACTTACGAATTCACCCTAGTGTGTGTGTGTGTGTGTGAGAGAGAGAGAGAGAGAGAAGGGGGGGGGAGAGACAAGAGGTCACGTTGACATGAAATCAATAAAAGCTCAGTGATAAGATTGTTCTAAACGTTAACTAGAGGCAGAGTGGGGGGGGGGGGGCGGCACTGGGCTAACAGGTGTGAAACGAAATTCCCTCCCTTTTGTTTTAAAGTCTTAACAAGTCTTCATGTACTCACACACACATGTATATTCATATGTACAATATCACACGTTGTTCACCATTACCTACATAACAGAATGTAAGGCGTATGTATGTATGTATGTCCCGCATAGATACTAAAACCGCTTTACCAAATCTAAATAAAATTTGGCATACATATTCTTAGATCATGGCGGAGACCGTAAAAATAAATAAAAATTATCTAAATTTATCCCTATTAACGAGTGACATTGTTGAACAAATCGGGTAAACCCGTTTTCACTGTATTCATATTTGATCGCATGAATATGTGGACATTGTTGAACAAATCGGGTAAACCCGTTTTCACAGTATTCATATTTGATCGCATGAATATGTGGACATTGTTGAACAAATCGGGTAAACCCGTTTTCACTGTATTCATATTTGATCGCATGAATATGTGGACATTGTTGAACAAATCGGGTAAACCCGTTTTCACAGTATTCATATTTGATCGCATGGATATGTGGGCTAATGGGTAAATCTATTTCATACTCTACTTTTATTAAAACTGTGAAGGGAACATTCGCCATGTTTGACATAGGTCTAAATCTAATCCACTATATCAGTCATACTCCAACTAAGGCCCGACGGCCGAGGGTAATATCAGGCTAGTAATATAATATAATAACCATAATCTTCAAATACCAAAACAAAATCGAATAAAATACCCAGAAACCCACATGCTAGGACGAATTTGTGCAAATACTCCTTCTTCCCTAGAGCTATCAGAGCATGGAATGGGTTGCCTGGGCTAGCCAGGAAAACCAGTGACTTGGCAGAATTTAAGTCATTGGTTAACATGCATGACTAGATGCATGACGCGTAGATCGTAATCATCTTTTTTTTTGTGAAGCTACGTCTGTATTATATAAGATAAGAAAATAAGATTTACACACATACACAACCAGACAATCTAACCATGGCAAGGGAATGAAGAAAAAGCACTTGCCTATGCATTGGGTATTTTCTCACTAAAAGCTAACCAGAGTAACCTGCTCTTAGTTTAAACTTTGGTCTTGAATCTCCCGTTAACGATCTCTATGCATTTACATTCAGCAAGAGAGAACAAAGAAATGAAAGCGATTTGAATACATGTGGTAGCGACATAATGTAACCTACACGAAAAAAAAAATGAAAAGCGGAAGGCTTGACCCGAGCTGAACTGTGCCTGTGACCTCAGGCAGCAAGTAGACCTTCTCACAAACATACCCCTCTCCCCAACACATGGAGAAAAGAGATTGGTCCAGAATGCACAGAGTGTTCTAGAGCATGGACGACTGGATGGATAAGTCCTGTTCAGCAAGCTAGCAGAGAAAAAGAAAAATCCTTAGGTAAGGGAAAGAACTCCGCATTTACCACTATATTTCTCAATAATGTGGAAGCTTGATATCAACAAAAAATAATTGATACCAATAATTAATTGACTAATTGGTTAATTCTTTCGTGTTATTTTAAGTACCATAATTAATTGTTTTAAAGTTTCAACTTGATACGAGAATGGGTGTCGTAGAAATAAGGGGACCAAACCCTACATGTTTAGCCATATTTGTGAACACTGGAGGAGTAATTTCCCTTGTTAGTACTAAACTAACAATTAATTACCACTAATTGTTTTTTTCAGTTTTTTTTTTGTTTTGTTTTTTATTCACACATTGTCTATGCCATTTAAAATTGTGTAAAGTTTCAACTTCATCCTCGAATGGAAAGTGGGAGAAATAACTTGTACACAATTGTGTACCAGACAGAGAAAGTAGATAGAAGCTTTGTAAGAAATAGATTTCTGCTAGTGAGATTGAAGGTATAGTTTTGTCATTTTGTCTCATACGTTAAGTCTTGCTGTACTGGAGACTGACCATGGGGTCGCTCGAGTCTTGTGATGTTGTAGTCAATGTGTCTGTAAATCTCCGTGTACAGAAAGGAGCGGTAAAGTGCAAGGCTTCCGAACCGGAGGGTCCCGGGTTCGAATTCTGGTCAAGGCTGGGATTCTCAATTTCGGAGTCTTTAGATCACTTCCGAGCCCAACCAGCTTTAATTGGTACCTGACATTAATTGGGGATGGCGGTCGGTCGTTGTGCTGGCTACATAACACCCTCGTTAACTGTGGGCAACAGAAAAAGATGACCTTTACATCATCTACCCTATAGATCGAATGGTGTGAAAGGAGAACTTTACTATGTTGGTTGTGTGACTACTTTGCCATTTGTTTCTGTGACTTTCCACACATTCTAAATATCATCAGTTATGCCGGTCTCACCATAATATATCGTCTACGTACAGGACTTTATTTCTGTCACTGAGAGTGTTGGGTGATATGAGACTCCACCACCCTAGTTTGTAAACACTGTCAGTGCAAAAGAATTAATCGCCTTGTCAAGTGTAAATCCGGCCCTGAATATTGTCAGCAAGTGATTGGGTTCGCAGGTTACAAGCGTTCAACCCCCTAGAAACACCTGCACTACTAGTGTAGGGCAGTGGTGACATTGGAACGGTTTGAGATCTTTTAATACGCTGCGCCTTATCATCAGTGTAATCACATGAGGATCAGTGCCCTTACAAAAAAAATATATGAAGAGTTATGCCCCTTACATAAATCATACGAAGTGTAATGTCCTTGCATAAATCCAATCATATTTTGTCTCCGAAGCCTTTCCCGTGTTTGGCGTAGGTTTGGTTTCAGAGTTTCCATTCTCCTAGATGGGAGGCCAACCAAGGCTAATGAGCCCTTCCTGTCCGAAGCTTACTGGTTTGGGCGCCTGTTGCTCGCCGTTGCCCAGTGTTAATGGTTCCACCAGGCACAATATCTGAACCATACGTGAGGGTCAGAAAAACAAAATGGAGCCTAATAAAATACTGAGAAAGACACAAAGATAAAGGCAAATTTCTTGCTCCATATGCTAGAACAAACACATAGAGGGGCTCTTGCTTAGCTAGTACCATTGCAGCATGGAACTGGTCGTCTACATTTGCAAGGAAAACCAATGACTTAACAAAGCTTAGGTCACTGATCAACATGTAAGACTGGATGTTGAAAGTGTACAACCACGCGAGCTTGTAGTCTATCTGTAATTATTAAGATAAGAAAAGGGTACATAATTATGGTGGTACGTTATGTCCATACTTACGAGAACAGAAACGAGTGTTTTGTAACTCATTGCTACGTTGGAAGAGAGCATCAAAATAATTGAGATTATTTGTTGTCTCCCTTGGCTAAGAACCAGAACTCCTACAATTTATTTGTTGTCTCCCTTGACAGACCGAGAACTCTCTTGCTACGTCTGGCAATTTTCAAATCGTAGGTTGGCCACCTCCTATTTAGATGCTATTTTCTTTTATACTTTTAAATAATGTTATAATAGAGGTTCTAGACTTTCCTTCGGAAATAAAGATTATTAAACCTTAGGTCAAACCTCAAGTAGAAGATGTCCTAAACTGATTCGATATCAGAACCAACATGAAGACACTCGAAGTCACATCGGGGCCAAAATACAACAATTATTCCAGACTCGACACCAAAAGTAACAAACATTGCGTCCTTGGAGATTTCTCCTTGCTCGGAAATTTCATAACTACACATGGGTTGGAAAAGAATGTTAAAAAGAACCAATAAGATTTCTAGCACACACTGTGTACAGCATTATAACATCTGCACATACAACAATGCATGGTGTAACACATAAACCCAACGGAGGTTATTCTTCGTAGCCAGGCTATCTTTGATAACCACTATTCCCTCATGGCTGTAATATCAGTAGATTAAGAATATCGCTTTACAATGGTCGCTATGGTTCAGTGACCCGTGACCCTCAATTCATATTACACAATCCGTTTTCATCTGTCAGTTCACGACCGTGCTCTTTGTCTGTTCCCTGACGATGCATGTCTTTTTGACGCCGACACAGAACTGTCATCAAATATTGAAACAAGAAGGCGTTTTATTTAGCGAATAAAAAACAACTATTGTAGCATAGACGATTCATTGGACTCAAACATTCTTAGGATATTTAGAAACACTATTGACAAGAAGGCGACTAAAACATTCCCTAAAACAAGATTACAAAAAGACCTAGAAAACACAAACTCGTAGGCGGAAACTCCCGAAGTGATCAACCCAGGCAGGTTAAAAGGTTTGTTAAATTGATTTAATAATAATAATAATAATAATAATAATAATAATAATAATCTTTATTGTCCGTAAGGAAATTTGTCGTACAATTTGTGCATTACACCAAACAAAACATTATAACTATAAAAAATACAAAATGTACATTCACACCAGACTCACTCATAATTTACATACGACAAAGTTTATATCAGATTGTTCTTATTTAATGATTTGATTGCCAAGGGAACAAAAGAGTGTTTGTGTCTGTTTGTCTTTGCATCTCCTGACCCAAAGGGTGATTTTTTATTTTTAGAATCTTTTTAGCTTTTTTATATATGTATGTCTCAAACAGCTGCCCGAATATTGTTTTTTTTCCAATGATTTTACCTGCAGCATTTAGGATTCTATGGAGTTTATTTATATTTTAAATGCTCAGATTGCCATACCAGGCAGTGATACTAAAACTTAAAATATTGCAGATGTGAGCGTGATAAAACATAGCCAAGGCCTTTTCGATAATATTAAACGAGGACAGTTTTCTTAGTAATCGTAATCTTTGCTGCCCTTTTTTGCTGATACTATCAGTATTTGCAGTAAACTTTGGGTTGTTTTTTTTACATTTAATAATACAAAATATCTTTAAATTATTTTCAATGTGTTCAATTTCTCTGAAATACTCATTTACGTCTGAGCTCTCTGAGAGCAGGTCAAGAAGAGCCGCATCATCAGCGAATTCTGTGACGGAGCAAAAAGGACTATCGGATTGAAAATCATTGGTGTAGAAAATAAACCACAATGGCGATGTTGCAGCCCTCTGAGGCGCCCCTTTGTTAACTATGCGTGCTTTTGATATTACATTGTTTACCCTAACCCTCTGAGGTCTATGGGTCAAAAATTCATTAGCCCATAGTTTTATGTATGGACTAATCTTCAACACTTTCATCTTGTCAATGAGTAAATGAAGTTGTATAGTGTTAAAAGCTGATGAGAAATCAATAAAGAACAATCTTTCATAAGTGTTCGGTAAGTCCAGATGTTTGTAGACACAATTTGTTTGGGACCCCTAAACTCAAGAAAACAGACACAAAATAGAGCAGTGAGATTCATAACAAATGAATATTCACATTTGACTATAGTAACACCTTTAATAAAATCAATAAATTTAGAAAGCCTTCAGGACAGAAGACTCAAAAGTAAAGTAGCAATTATACATAAAACACTGAACCATAACCTTCAAATACAAAAACAGAATTTAATAAAATACTCTGAAAGACACAAAGATAAATGCACATTCCTCATCCCATATGCTAGGACAAATTTGTACAAATACTCCTTCTTCCCTAGTGCTATTAGAGCATGGAATGGGTTGCCTGAGCTAGCCAGGAAAACCAGTGACTTGGCAGAATTTAAGTCATTGGTTAATATGCATGACTAAATGCATGACGCGTAGGACGTAATCATCTTCTTTTTTGAAGTAACGTCTGTATTATATAAGATAAGATAAGATAAGAAGATAAAATATTTACGATGGCATCGTTTACATCTTAACCCTTTTGCTAAGCAAATTGTAAAGTCTAACTTACTACAAAGATCATTCAGAAGAAACATTTTAACCAATTTTTCTAAACATTTAGACACAATGGAAGTAAGTGAAACAGGTCTATAGTCATTCATTTCCTTCGGTTTGGAAACCTTTGGCACAGGTATAATTATAGATGACTTCCACACAGATGGTATCTCATGGTTTAGTAATGAAGTAGAACAAATCTCTTGGAAAGGTTCAGCTAGTTGTTCGGCACACTCTTTTAAGAGTCGCCCTTTTATTCCATCAGGCCCACCAGCTTTCATTGGGTTGACGTTTTTGAAAATGTTACAAACTTGCTCTTTAGTAATCGCTAATTCTAAACAGTTGTTAACATTGACATCCTCAAGGGCTTTGAGTCTTAGATAATTAAAATCGTTGTTCTCGAAACGACAATAGAAATCATTTAGCTCGTTGGATAATATTTTATAACATTCCTTTAGGAAATAAGAAAAACATTTGTATAAAAGTTATAAATATACCAAGGGAAATAACTTTCCCATTTTATTTTTTGTTTGTTTTTTACTATTAATAGTAAATTTTTTTTGAAGTTTATTTTTCTATTAAAAAAAAAACAGTTCGCTTCCATAAGATAAAACTAGACTTTGCAGCAGAACTTCGCAAGCTACAAAATATCATATAATCTAGTTATTTGTAATCTAAACGTGACAGACAGACGGACTGACAGACAAAGCATGCAAAATTAATACTGTAGCGTGACACTAAATAAAAAAGAAAAAAAGAAAAATCACAAACAAACAAAATAGAGCACTTAATTAAAAATTTAACTTGTAATCAACATAAAACTTAAATTCCTATAATTTCAGTATCTTTCGGTTCACTTTTAGTAAGCTTCTTAAACATATTCGTACATGTGTCATAAAACTTGCAAATAAATTACTACGAGTCATTCACTGAGAGAAGAAAATGGTGAAACTTTTGCCCAATGTTAATGTCGGAGGACATAGCCTGACTGGATTTTAAATAAATTGCGTCATTCCAACTTTTCGCTGTTTATTTTTTTTTATTTTTCTATCTCATGTAGGGTCACCAAATTCACTTCGCCTCGGGCCTCCAATTTCTCCTTTACAACTTGTTATCGACTGATAAGAAGATTGTGTATCCTCTTTGTTCTGACTATCCGAAAGGGATATTTTGAAGTCTTTTTCGAGGCCCCCGCTAAATAGGAGGCCCTAGGCGGCTGCCTAAGTAATGTTTTAAAGTTCTTTGCAAGGCCCCCATTAAATAGGAGATCCTAGGCGGATGCCTAGTTTGCCGACCCTGCTGGAGGAGGCTAACAACTAAGTCAATAAACATGTCAATCTGAATGTGAAAATCCAGGTTGAATTTTATGTCAGTTGATTGTTTTAATATTTTTCTGGGGAGACACATTTTTATTATCTCATGACAGGTTTATACATTAACAGCTCTGTTGATTTATGAGCGAAATGGTGTTGAACATTTAATTTACATTCTTTTTTTTTTTTATATTGGTGGTGCTCTTTAAACAAAAATATTTTACAAAACCTAGTTTCAAGTCAGAACTTCATGGAGGGTGGGCGGAATTAGGATCGAACCTAGACGCGGATCTCAGAAACGGCCGTACGGTTTTCCTAAACAGTTAATGTATATCGCTGTGAAAAAAGAAATGGAATTAAATTTGACTAGAAACCAGATCTAGATCTAAATCCAACATCGGTTTTGAAAGGACTTCGCGTTATCAAGTTCTGGAATTTTCGACTGTAAAGCATTATTGATTCAAGAGTTTAATAAATTAATGTTCAGGAAGATTGTGCGAAACTTCTTCTAAGTCAAAATCTAAAGGCCTATCATTGGAATATTATAAAGTGTAGTAGATCTATACATTCATTTAACCAGGATTCTTTCTCGGTGACGTAGGGACATGGGAAATAGAGGGAGTTTAAAAAATGCTCCATTGTTTTTTAATCAAACACTCATAGTTATTAAGAGAAAAAAAAGAACAATTGCTCTATAAGTTGCATAAAGAGGGTATTGTCCTTTTTTTTAAAACTCTTTACGGAGAGAAAAAGTTAAAAGTATTTTTAATGTTTTTCTTGGTTCTAGTTTATTTTTATCTGGCTGGCTGGCTGGCCACGAGGTTAAGAGTAGCCAAGTGTATGACGTGTATGACGTGTATGATGTGTATAATGTGTATGACGTGTATGATGTGTATGACCGACCGATACGTGTGACGCAGGCCAGCGTTCTGCGAGCAGCCAAGCATGACCAGAGACGACCCTTCGCGATGGTACAAGGTATGAACACTTCACTTGCTAATCGCCCATGAGATAAACATGTGATTGTCTATAAACATCACGGAGAGGTCCGTAGAGTTTCAACTCTGGAAGGTTTTCAGGGACCTTATATAAAAAAAAGGGCATGGCAGGGTAGGGACAGTTCAGTTCAGTACTTTGGTTAAGTCAATAATAGAATATGCATCCTCTGTTTGAGACCCCTCAACTCAAGAAAACATTAAGAAACTAGAACAGACACAAAATAGAGCAGTGAGATTCATAACAAACGAATATGCACATTAGATTAAAATAGCACCATTACTAAAATCACAACATTTAGAAAGCCTTCAGGACAGAAGACTCAAAAGTAAAGTAGCAACTATACATAAAACACTGAACCATAATCTTCAAATACAAAAACAAAATCTCATAAAATTCTCAGAAAGACACAAAGATAAAGGCACATTCCTCATCCCATATGCTAGGACAAATTTGTACAAATACTCTTCCCTAGTGCTATTAGAGCATGAAATGGATTGCCTGAGCTAGCCAGGAAAACCAGTGACTTGGCAGAATTAAAAATGCATGGCTAGGCTGACCTGGGGACACGCGTAGGACGTAATCATCTTTTATTTTTTGAAGCAACGTCTGTAATTTATAAGATAAGAAGATAAGTACAGCAGTACAGTTCTCAACAGTGAAGCGATTGTACAGTCTGTATACATGCACATCATTTGGATGTAAATTTTTTACACTCCATAAATTTCTCGAGCTCTTGAGCCAGTGATGTCACGTGATCAATTGCTAGTGGAGAGGCAGGCTGAGAGCGGCAGACATTTTTATGACATTTTTCTGTAACATCATTATCGCCACATTTCACTGGCTTATTGAACATTATGACTACGATCACAACACAGTTTCGATACAAGGGCGGATCCAAAAGTTTTGAGGAGGGAGGTGAGGTTGACTTGTCGGTGATTTCTTATTCCGAAGCCTACATACATTATATACACACTGTTACGGTCGTAGCGCAGGATGGTGTGAATGACAAATGGTGCGAATGACAAATGGTGCGAATGACAAATGGTGTGAATGACAAATGGTGCGAATGACAAATGGTGCGAATGTGTTTATTGAATGGAAGAGAGGTTAAAAAATAGAAAGCCAGAAAATATGGATATGAAGTGAGCTGTAAATATTATGATAACGTTAGCTGTAAGAATATTAAACTGTTTCTGAAGTTAGACCTTGAGAGTGTCTGCTTATTTTTCAAGAGTCTTGTGTCATAACACACACGCATATACATATATTATATATATATATATATATATATATATATATATATATATATATATATATATATATATATATATATACTATATGGGATTTATTTGCATAGTAGGTATCAAACAAAAAAAATAATTACTAGTGATTAATTAAATAATCGGTTGTTGTTTTTTCTTATTGATTCATGTCTTCTCTATGTCGACTCATAAATTGGAAAGTTTCAACTTAATCCTAGAATGGCCGTTGGTGATACAACGTGTAGAGACCTTTTACCAGACAGTTAGTTGATTTAAGCTTTGTAGCATGCATGTCGCAGCTGGTCTTCCGTAGTCATTAGAAACACTACACTAAACATATTGCCCCAATGTTCAACTATATTGAATGGTGATCATGAATGACAAATAAATATATGTCATCACATTTGCTATAGATGCGTCTACTGCCTGAAGCAGCGAGACTCTCACGCATCCAACTATTAACAACTTCTGAAAATGGTGATAAGAAAACTTTTAAAATTTTGAATAAAACTAAAGAAATGATTGTGGATTTTGGAGAGCATATAGACAAGCTTGCAAAGATTTAGATAAACAATCAATTAGTAGACCAAATCTTATCTTATATCATATAATACAGAAGTTGCTTCAAGGCTATAAATACCTAAACACAACCATAAACAACAAATTGGCATGGAATGAGCGCAGACTAAAACTTAACACAAAAATACATCAAAAACCTTTTCTATCTTAGCAGGGCCGGCATTGGATAATCGGATGACCTAGACAAAGTGAATTTCGAGGCGCTAAAAATAAAAAAAATCAAGATAAACACCATTGTGAAATGTTGAAACTCTATTTCTAGTCTGGCAATCATAATTCATCCACGAAGTATTGCAATTTGTTCGGCGCTATATGAATTTAACTTATTTGTTAATTTAGAAATAGATACAGAACAGGTAGGTTTTTCATTGCATATTTTTGGTCATAATTTTTTTGTTTTTCTATTTCGTATTGAGCCACGTTATTCACCTCGCTTTCAATCCCCCAAGCCCGACCCTTATCGTACTTAAGAAATTAATTTATTCAGAAAGTTTTTTTTTAACTTTATTTCGCATTATTCTTTTTTTTTAACTATATAAGATCGGTTGTAGCAATTGGACCCCACGATGACCTACTAACTGTCGTAAAAAAAAAAACACAAGCTAAAAATCTACAAGGTCATCGAAGGGCTCACAAAGACCTTCCTACAGGGAACAGTACCAGAAAAAAAAAAGAAGAGGCAGACAGAGAAAGCGATGGGAAGACAACATAAAAGAATGGACGGGCCTGCCATTGAACGAAGTTCTAACTAAGGCAAAAGACAGAGAGAAATGGAGAAAGACAGTTGACGAATCTTGCATGGTGCCCCAACGGTCCAACAGACTAAGGGATAGGTAAAATAAAAAAAAAAAAATTACAGGATCGAACAAATGGCAGAGAATTTTGAATTTTAAAAAATTACAAGTTATTTGTTTAAGACTGACTAAAAATAGATGAAACAAACAATAATAAAACAATGATACAAAATAAAGGCCTACTTTGGAATAAATGTGTCGAACAGTTAATTTACTAGACGTATTTACTTTACCAAAGAGACTCAAAATATTTGTATTGACCTACCGATGACCACAATTTTAAAACAATTATATTGTGATTAAAATAAAGAAGTTCGGTTCCCTGCAGTGCCCCTGTAGCCACTCACCTTTGTTCCCTGATGTCAGTTATGTTCCCTGTAGCCACTCACTTGTTCCATGTAGTCACTTTTGCGCCTTGACTATAAGACCAAGTGACTCAGTCTAACTTGTCCGCAATGATTATATTAATGTAGCCTCGTTTTGATATGTCCATTGAATTCATTCTTTGTGTAAATAAGATCTTCCGTTTCTTCAGTCCAATGCAGAGTTTACATGTTCTCTCGTATGTGATTGTGCAGATGTAGAATGTTGTAGATCTGGTATACAGTTACCTATGAGATTAAGTAACGTTATTTAAGGTGACCGCTATAGGTGTAGGACAGCTATTATAAACGTTATTAGATCTTTACTGGAACAGTAGAAGCCATTTCCTGATTAAATGTTAAACTGATACGTAGACAAGTTATTTGGGGCCTGACGGTCTAGAGTCAAGTCTGGAGTGATGGGTTACCTTACGCCATGGTCTGAAGACTTCAACTGTGTTATGCAAGGTTAACGGCCTTGTTGGTAGAGTTATGTCACTTGTTTGATAACGCAATGGATTATCGCCGACATTCTATTAATGACCTTCAGGGGGTTACATTGTCTCAAGCATAGGTTTCTAGAAGCTTCCTTTTCTTTCTGTTTTCTTTCTTTCATTTTTATCTCTTTCTATTTCTTATTTCTTCCTATTTCTTGTTTCTCTCTCTCTCTCTAACTCTCTGTCTGTCTCTCTCTCTAGCTCTCTGTCTGTCTGTCTCTCTCTCTCTAACTCTCTGTCTGTCTCTCTCTCTAACTCTCTGTCTGTCTCTCTCTCTCTCTCTCTAACTCTCTGACTGTCTGTCTCTCTCTCTCTAACTCTCTGTCTGTCTCTCTCTCTAACTCTCTGTCTGTCTCTCTCTCTCTAACTCTCTGACTGTCTGTCTCTCTCTCTCTAACTCTCTGTCTGTCTGTCTCTCTCTCTGTAACTCTCTGTCTGTCTCTCTCTCTAACTCTCTGTCTGTCTGTCTCTCTCTCTAACTCTCTGTCTGTCTGTCTCTCTCTCTCTAACTCTCTGTCTGTCTCTCTCTCTCTAACTCTCTGTCTGTCTCTCTCTCTCTCTAACTCTCTGTCTGTCTCTCTCTCTAACTCTCTGTCTGTCTCTCTCTCTCTCTAACTCTCTGTCTCTCTCTTTGTCTGTCTCTCTCTCTAACTCTCTGTCTGTCTCTCTCTTTGTCTGTCTCTCTCTCTAACTCTCTGTCTGTCTCTCTCTCTCTCTAACTCTCTCTCTCTCTCTCTCTCTCTCTAACTCTCTGTCTGTCTCTCTCTAACTCTCTGTCTGTCTCTCTCCCTTTCTTAGTGTTCATCTATTACTTTGCAGTGTAAAAAAGACTCCTTTTCCTGGTCTGCCCCACGCAAAAAAAAGGTTTTTTTTTTCTTTATGTTATCAATTCTATCATCTTATCTTATATAATACAGACGTTACTTAAAAAAAGAAGATGATTACGTCCTACGCGTCATGCATTTAGTCATGCATATTAACCAATGACTTCAATTCTGCCAAGTCACTGGTTTTCCTGGCTGGCTCAGGCAACCCGTTCCAATTCTATTAGCTGCATAATGACTTCTGAGTTTTTTCTGTTGTTTTTGTTTTTGCACGCCTAGACTTTGGCGCGAGGAGCTTGTTATCAAGATACCAGATCTAAATCTTATTGACATTTTATCTAAATCTTATTGACATTTTATTTCTCAAACTCGGCCTATTGTTGCTTTTTTTTAAATGTCATCCAGTCATTGCTGAGTTTACAAACAGGCAACATGAGATTTACCTTAGAGGCCCACTTGCTAGGGGCCCTCACTTGGGATAGTTGCAATAATTTTCAAGGAAGAGGAAAGAAAAATTGCCCTACTTTGATTACAAGATAAGATAAGAAGATAAGACAAAGGGCCTCATATCTCAAATAGCTTATAAATTTTAAATCCGGCCCTGAATCGGACAACTAACAATTTTTAACTACACTAATTAAAAAAAAAACCTGGCTCACTGTAGGCTACATATTGTGTCTGACCTAAATATATTTCTCTGTTTGGCCCTATGCGAAACGGATTGCGCGGGGCCTAATTTGGATTGTGATGAGGATAATAAGTGAAAATTAAGATTTAGTAATAATAAATAAATTCGTCTTTGCATTTTATTCATACTTTACAAAGTACAAAATCACTGTCAAACTAACTTAACGAGCCATCTACAGTAGATAGTAGTATTCCAATAAAAAGCCGATAAACATTCCTGAATCAGATCTGCCTTTTAGATTTACTATCGACTCGCAAAATATCGCTTTTGTTTGTTGTTGTTTTATATAAGAGGTCGAGATAGATTTAGATCTATATTTGTATGCCGATGACTATTGAAGTAAATTAAATATTTGAAGTTCTTGTTTGGTTAAAATTCAGCTTTATTCAGCTTACATTTTTATTGAATTAAAGCTGACAATGTCATTTTTTTTTTATCGCGAGTAGGATTTGTGTTTTCCATATTGAATGACACATCAAAATGACAATTTTGTCTGTTTTAAGATTTGCATCAGTTTTCAGAAGATTTTAATAATCTCAGGAAATTTTCATGAATTTTTTCTTATATTTTATACTTTCAGGAGAATTCCAGGAACCCTTTAAAAATAAGTAAAAATGGTTTAATTTATTAATTTACATCTAGAATTCGCATCGCGCGGGGCCTATGAAAGTGCGGGGCCCACTACGGCCGCATAGGTTGCAGTGGCCTAAGACCGGCCATGCTGTTTGCTTAAATATAAAAATTAAATACGAGTTTGGTTTTTCGCTAATAACGAAACAATATTGTTTTTGATGCAGGAACTGCCCAACTTCAACTAATCGTTAGCATCTTAGTGTTGCGCTTTGTTTTGCTACTATCTGGGACAAGGTGCAAACATCCGTAAAAAAACGTAGGCAGAAAAACAGTATCTATAGCCTATTATTGAGCTGGAAAAAAGGACTATTCTTTGTAATCAACATGAAGATGAAGACATGTTTTGAAAAAAATCGTTGCTATTTTTTTAGCCTTATGAATGTTTCTCTCAGTTATCTGAATTTAGTTTGTTTGCTACCAATGACTTTATTAGCAGCATTAGAATATGCTATGGTCCTATCATTTATCTGGACCAGTTGGAAAAATTGGGGGGGGGGGGGAGAAAGAAAGAAAAGGATATCTGAGTGAATTCGACTCTTATCGGTTTTTAAAAGCATTTTAAAAGAAAGGAATGGCCTGAATTTGAACTCATGGCTCATGCCTCCTCTGTCCGACAAACTAACCACTCTGCTAGTGAGGTGCTTATGACTATAATTTGAATAGTTATGTATTGTTTATTTCAAACTTACTTTTAGGCGGTGATCTATAAAGGGGACAAATTCAACTTATAACACCACCTCAGTTTAAGTACAATTTCTTTCCCTTGTTCGAGATACCATATAAAATAGTAAAATAGCAATAGTTCATTAACTAATTAGTTGTTGTTTCTTTTTTAATTTATTCTTGTGTTGTGAGGTGAAAGAAATAATTGTACAAAAGTTCAGCGAGATCCGAGATTGGGTGCGGGATTAAATACGAAGGCTTCTACTTCTTCTTCTTGAAACTGTCAGGTAAAGTTGAGCCTTCGCCTCTTAGAACTCTAGGCCAGCAAAAGTGAACAAGAGCTTGCTCTCACCGGCCTGTATGAGAACAGTGTACACTGTTCTGTCTGACGGGTGGGTCAGACTCGCGGCAAGAGGCCGCGTACACTAAGACCCCCGCCATTTTCCTTTTCTATACCAGGCTAAACTGTGCTTGACACGCTATGTGACGGCCCCTTAAGGAACAGCGCCTGTATTGTGACAAGGTTGTGGGACCTTTTTTACAACTCCGCGCAGTGCAATGAGGATGCTCTCGCACCCCCTTAGGCACCCCCACGGGAGTCTTGTTTTGCTACCCTTTAGCCTAATCGTTTCCTCTTACGATCGTTTCCACCCGGGGCGCAACTATGAGGCAGGGGAGCATGCCCGGGAAATACGTATGCAAACTTTTATAACCATACAGACAGGTGGAGACCGTGGAGTTGATATGAGGTTTGTTAAAAGTCTATCGTTCCATATAAGGCGAACCGTATAACTGCGCTACTCGTTGACTCGAGAACAGGATCAAGATGTCTGTGTGTAGTCATTCAACTCGCAGAAATAACGTGTACAAACTTTGAATAGACAAACAGACAGAGTCGATATAAGTTTTGTAACAACGGTACATCTTTTGAAATGGGAAAAGGATGATCTCTAGCTATACACAAATAGATTATTCCCCTTTAAAAAAAAAAAGAACGCTGGTCTGAATGTCTAATTGTAAAGACTGTCACAAAAGAAGCCAACAAGACTCGTCTCAAGTTCTATTGTTTTTGACTGAGTTGGTTTGCTATTAAATTTATTGTCAGAGCGATTCACCATTCTCCACCCTGCGCATCTAGAAAACTAGCAAGCAAAATATTTAAAAAAAAACATACAAATTTTTTAATCTAAGGGGAATAACTACACACTTAGAACTATATATCTCAATAATGTAAACGTTCTTTAACGTATATCGATATCAAACAAAATTATTGATTAGAAATAATTAATAAACTAATTGGTTCAATTTTAAATTGATTTTCAAATAAGTGCTTAAAGTTTCAATTTGATCCGAGAATGGGTACTGGAGAAATAACTTATACAATTATCTAAGGGGACAAGAACCTATAGGCTATGAATGTTCGGTTAAAACTCGAATCATCATCAGGGCCGGTCCTAACAATTGCGGGGTCCTATGCGAAACTGATTGCGAGGGGCCTAGTCTGGGAAGGGAATAAGGATAATTGAAAATTAAGATTTTGTATTAGAAAATAAATTCGACTTTGAATTTGATTCATTTTTTACTTAGTACCCTTTAATGAAGTCAATTAGGGGATGGCGCCGTGAATCCCATTGGTTGTTGGAAAGGCTTTTATCTAACAACCAGGCCTGGACATTGGGATTCTTCATCCCGTGTCCTGTCTGAGGGCTCCCAGCGGTAGACGGCCATATCAATTGACTGGGCCAGACCGGGCCGTGTCGCGTACACAGCGCACCGTCCCCGATCTCTAGATCCACTCGCTACAAGTGGTCGAGAACAGTGCTAACTGCGGGGAACTTGTCTCATATTCCTAGACTGTCACCGCCACTGTCCCGTGCGAGGGTCGCCAATCCAGCTAACGGGACACTGATGACGACCCCCTTTGTGGAACGGTTTGACGGACTTGTGGACAGAGTTGCAGGTTACTTGTTCATCCCGAGTGAGATTAAAAAAAAAAAAAAAAAAGCTCACCCAGGGAGACCTGCTAGAAGGTCTGGTTCGCTACTCGTTCTTTGCCTTCAATGAAGTCCAGTAGGGCGTCGGCGCCGTAGGCGCCATTATCCCGTTGACGGTTAGAAAGGCTTTTATCCAACCACCAGGCCTGGACATGGGGCTCTTCACCCCTGTCCTGTCTGAGGGCCCCCAACGGTAAGCGGCCATATCGGTTGACTGGGCAAAACCGGGCCGTGCCGTGTACACAGCGCACCGTCCCCGCTATTGCTACCACTCGCTACAAGTGGTCGAGAACAGTGCTAACTGCGGGGGGCTTGTCTCATATTCCTAGACTGTAACCGCCACAGTTCCGTGCGAAGGTCGCCACTCCAGGCTCCTGGTTCTGATGACGACCCCCTTGTGGAACGGCGTTCTTTGCCTATCCAGTTCCACCACTGGACGTTTCCACCGGAGGGCCACGCTGAGGCGACGGGTAGCTGGAATATCCTGCGGTTACTTAGCGCCAAATTGCGATCAAATTAACTTTACTTTAAGAACCTTGCAACCATTTATATGCCAGTGACAATAAAAGTAAAAAAAAAAGTTTAAACCCTGATTAAGGTGAAAATTCGGCCGATTATTACATTTTATTACATGAAAGCTGAAAATACCTTCTTTCTTTAATCGCGGTAGGATTGGCGTTTCCGCAATGAATGACACCCACAAATGACAATTTTGTCTATTTTTCAGGAGATTTTCATGAGTTTTCAGGAGATTTTTAAAAATTCAGATTTCCGGGAATTTTTCGTATATATTTTGCAATTTAATAATTACACCTAGATTTAGCGTGGAGCCTATGAAATCGCGGGGTCCACTGCAACCGCATAGGTGACCTAAGACCGGCCCTGATCATCATCATCATCTGTTCCTTGAATTTCGTCCTAAGGGTGCTGTGACAGTTCACGTAACCAAATCCCTCCATTTTTAGCAGGACATCAAGCAGAGAGGCCTGTCCATTCTTTTACGTTGTCCAGCCAGCTTTTCTTTGGATGACCCTTTCTTCGTGCTCCCTCCACTGGACCTTAAAGAATGACTTTTGATAGTGAGTTGTGTCTTACTATATGACCAAACCAGCTCAGCTTTCGTCCCTTCACAGTATTGAGGAGTTCTTCCTTTTTGCCAGGAGAATAATCAGAATACCAAAGGCACGAGTTTGGAGTCCAGAGCTTATAGCAGACGAAACGTTTGAGAAGTGTGTGTGTGTGTGTGTGGGGGGTTGGTTTTGGTCCTGGGTGTGGACCAGGTGTGGATTTCTACATGTCGCTAGAGTTGCAGTTTGTGCTGTGTTGATACGTAGTTGGCTGTGGGTAGTGTGGACCATTAGGCAGGGTTATTTCGTGGAAAGTGTAGACCCATTGGCAGTATGGACCCGTGGACAATGTGGTTCCATGGGCAGTATGGACCCATGGTCAGTGGAAACCCGATTTAACCAAAGTGCGACGATAGAACTATGCCTTGATGTGTATTTTAGACTTATTGAAACTCCACAGACGATTAAAGAGTGTTTCACGAGTCCTTTATTATTCACTGTTCACCATCATCTGGTTTTAAAATCATCTTATTCAATATTTCATTACGCTTTCTTTTTTTTTAATTCCATTGTATGTTGTTTGTCTGTCATCCTGTCTGTCCGAGGGGGGGGGAGAGGAGGCATCCACCAGATTTTAGATTAATATCAAGTAAAATTAAACACAACCGCGACAGTGATCACAGTCAATTAGTGAATTCGGACGTAATTAAATTTTGTTGAGACTTGATATTTATTTCTTGTGAATTTTCTGCAAGTGAAAAACTACCAAGTGAACTGAACTGAACTGTGTTAATAAGCTTCTGTTCATGAAAAAACAACAATATAGATTGAAATATTTCAAAATGTTTATTTACCAAGTTATGTAGCGGTATAAAAAATGTCAAATCAGTTTAGGCTAGTGTATAAAAAATCGTAAAAAAAGACTCAGCAATATACAAATGTAATAATTACTATACAAAGTTCCATGTACAAAAAAGCAACAACTCAAGTATGTAATTTTAAACACAAAGTCAGCATCTCTGATCACATAAATAAATGTAGCGAAGAACGATAACAATTGCTACGTTACACTTATCTCCCTTTGAAGACTACTCTTGAAAAATTATAAATAATGACCACTACTGTAAGACAATGTGCATCTAGCCAGGCGAGTATACGCCAATCATCAATGTAATGGAAAATCCCTAACTTTGGGGTGCATATTTATCATTAGTTATAATTCTGCAATTAAAACAGCATTTAAAAGTTAATTTTTATTTTTGGTGTTTGTATTTTATTTATATACAACAAAATATTGAACGACCTCATTCCACTTAGCCCAATCAATATCAGGTGATGGTTGCTTTGTTGTTGTTTTTTCGTAAGGGAGACAATCGTGTTTATATATACAGAGACAAAGGGAAATAATAACATTTAAAAAATCATGTTGTAAATACATTGCTTAAACACAGATGAAAGTAGAAGGGCATTTAGAAAAAAAAGTTTAAATAAGGATGAATTGTTTGGCAGACGAGTATTGCCAGAACATTCTTCAAACTATTTCTTTCCATGGAAATGGATGAACGGGAAGACATGGAGGTATCGGCGTTGAAAGTTAACATATCACAGTACACTCAAGAAATGGTGAACAAGAGACATGATGAGATGTCACCATGGCATTCACAATAGAAAAAAGCAGCCAACTGCTGCATAAAGTGGTTAATAAAACTTATACATTTGGAAGTTGGTAATCACCAATCTCAAAAGATGACAGGCCATCCAAGATCACACAGCGCAATGACACAGTCATGTTATGATACACACTTGTACAGAAAGTACACATCGATGTGAAATGACTTAATGAATGAACGCCCCTAACATGAAAACACAAGGGGCGGATAAATCTCGGGAGCGTGGGAAAGTGTAGGATGAATGAAAGTGTTATTCATGCATACCAGCCAATCAATCGACACTTACTATTTGAACCACGCGCTAAGACAAATATCATGAGTGGTTTCCCCTTTTTTTTCTGGCAGACGTCAGGAATGATGGCAATATCAATGACTGTCAACAGTGCGTAGGCATGGGATATAGTAATTAGGGCGATGTTTACTTGCTGTAGTGATCATATCGGACGCACTGGACATTTTTGGCGAAGTCACAGGTCAGTGTTTGTGAGTTGTACAGCAGCGTCTCCGGACAGGTCAGCACCAGTGGAACGTGATGAGCGCAGAACAGGAACTGCTTACAATTTCTCGGGTGAGCAAACAGACCACTGGACGCTGGGCAAGGCGTGGCATCTGAAATGTACAGGCCAAACAAAAGTTTTAAAATCATGTTCATCATTTGAAGCTAAAACTGTTAACCCATTACCGACTACGTTCAGCTGTATGATTTAGTTTAAGTAGGCCCCTATTTGCTACAAACTCATCATATAAATTAGGTATGGAAGAGTTAAACAAGATGACAATAAATTAGAAAAAAACAAAACATTCATTGTAAGTAGTTGAAGGATTTTTTTCCTATTTGCTACAAACTCATCATATAAATTAGGTACGGAAGAGTTAAACAAGATGACAATAAATTAGAAAAAAAACAAACATTCATTGTAAGTAGTTGAAGGATTTTTTTCCTATTTGCTACAAACTCATCATATAAATTAGGTACGGAAGAGTTAAACAGGATGACAATAAATTAGAAAAAAAAAACATTCTTTGTAAGTAGTTGAAGGATTTTTTTCCTATTTGCTACAAACTCATCATATAAATTAGGTACGGAAGAGTTAAACAGGATGACAATAAATTAGAAAAAAAAAAAACATTCATTGTAAGTAGTTGAAGGATTTTTTTAAACATTTCTTGTGAAGAATTACAATCAGTGTTGTTTTTTTTTAACCCTATCTGACCTATCGTTATTTATGTACAGTAGAGCGTCGTTTATCCGACTCAATTGGGACCGGACACCGTTCGGATACGCGATTGTTCGGATAACCGAAAACCGGAAGCGATCCATGCAGTATATGCAACCGGACACTATACGAATATTGAAAATCATCACATGCGGGGACACGTGCGTGAAGAACGAGCAAAATAGGTGACAAATGTCGCAATTTTACCTTTATTGTAGAAAATAATCACTTATTTTTCGTATTCATACAGTATATGTGCATCACAGTACATGTGGTTGATAAAAAAAACAACAAAAAACTGGTCCGGATATTTGACGCTCCGGATAATAAACTTTCGGATAAACGACGTTCTACTGTATTTATATATATTTATGTGTATTTTTCTGTTGTGTTGTCTTTATATGAGGAAAGAGTCCTTGTTATCACAACAAATTTCCGTAAGGATCAATAAAGCAGTCTTAGTCTTAATCTTAGTTACATACTACGCTCTATCAAAAGAGAAGATAATTAAGTCCTACATATGCTGCCGTATTAATCTAGTCGTGCATGTTAATTAAAGGCTTAAACTCTGTTAAGACTTTGGTTTTCCTAGCTGAATCAGTTAACACGTTCAATGCTCTGACTCCAGGGAAGAAAGGGTACATGTACTCACTTGTCCTTGCATGTAGTATATGAAATGTTCCTTTATCTTTATGTTTCTCTGATTATTCATGGGGTTGTATTTTCGAATTGGTGAATTATGGTTCACCGTTGTATGTAATCATATCATTAAATAGAAACCATCTGATATAAACTTTTCGAATGCAAATTATGAGTTAGTCTGGTGTGAAATATTTTTGGTTTTCTATAGTTATGTTTTATTTGGTGTAATGCACAAATTGTAAGACAAATTTCATTATGGATAATAAAGATTATTATTTTTATTATTATTAATGCTATTTTTAGTCTATTAGAAAGGATAGGAAAAGCTTTTTACCAAATATTGGAATGTAGAAAAATTGATATTTGCTATTACATTAAAAATATGATAAAGAGTTCAACTTAGGACTATCTTGATTTAAATACAATTTTAAAAAGTAGCAGAATTGATTTTAGTCCGAAAATATAGGTGGAAGGATTTTATGTATTTTCCAGGCACAGAATCTTAGTGGGATGAAATCTTTAGTGACAAGATGTAGCAAGACTTGACGTTTGAAGGATGAATCAAGTTGGTGTGGTGTCCTTACCTGAGTCTATATTGACCACATCTACTTCCAACTCACTGGGCGAGGGCTGGGGTTGAGGCCGTGGTTGGGGCTGTGGTTGAGGTTGTGGTTGAGGCTGTGGGACCGACACTGGAAAAGGTTCTGGGGCCACCTCAGGTAAGCTGTTGATTGCTTCAAGCCTGATGCCATCCTGAGTGCAGTCGGAGACCGTTTCCCAGAAGTCACACAAATTTCCTTCCATTCTGTGCAGAAGTGAGAAAGCAATAATTAATAGTATTGGGTATTAAGTAATGGACATTTAGTAATGGACATTTAGTAATGGACTATTAGCAATGGACATTTAGTAATGGACAATTAGTAATAAACATTTAGTAATGGACAAAACTCAGGGAAGGGGGCACGGTGGCTGAGTGGTTAAGTGCTCGGCATCCGAACCTGGGGTCCTGGGTTCGAATCTAAGACTGGGATATTGAATTTCAGGATTTTTAGGACGCCCCTGAGTCCACCCAACTCTAATGGGTACCTGACTTTAGTTGGGGAAAGTAAAGGCGGTTGGTCGTTGTGCTGGCCACATGACACCCTGCTCGTTAACCGTTGGCCATAGAAACAGATGACCTTAACATTATCTGCCCCATAGATCCCAAGGTCTGAAAGGGAAACTTTACTTTATTAATAAAACTCAAGGAACAAAACTGACTAAAAGGCCGCACAATAGAAGGATTTAAAGACAACTGATTTTTTAATTAGATATAGGCCAGTGTTCGTTACCAGATATATTAAACAAATATTACCTGAAAAATGTCCCAGTCGGGCAGGTAAATGTGAATCGAGTCCCTAAGACGCAGCGGTGGAAAATGTCGCAGAACAAGTTGTCCCTGTAGAAGCCATCTAGGACAGAAGGACACTGGAAGTCTTGGATGCCAGCAGTACTTGAGATGTCATCTGGAGGAACACATAGAGACATTCAATGTAAATACACATTCATAAGTTCAACAACTCAAGGGCAGAGAACTAGATCTAAAATCATTTGCTAGCACCGAATGAAGTTCCCTTAACAGTGTCCACTGAAGAATTTGTGCTAAGTTTGCAGAATTGCCGCCCTCTGACAAGAAACTAGAATCTTTTTTTCTTACATTATCTTATCTTATAAATTACAGACGCGCTGTCAAAATATTCAAGATAATTTTCTCCTACCCGTATTAGTGTGCTATTCTATCTGTTCATGTTAATTTGTCTTAAGCTCTGCAAAATGCCACTGCAATATTATCCAGCACTGACCTATAATATCCGGACTTACAAAAGGCCCCATATCTCGAATAGCTTAGGGCCTTTGCAAGTCCAACTACTACAGTGCATGGAAGAATTGAACGCACTGGGCATACTATAGGGGCATTAAAGCAGGAATACTAGCCAAAATATAAAATGACTCACCAGAATTGGCTTGAAATGGTTCCGATGATACAAATGCTTCAGGTTCACTCTGAGCCAAAGCGTTTCTGGCAACTTTGGTCTCAGTTTTCTGTAAAATCAGCACAGCGGAAGTAGGAGGCGCAGTGAATGGCCTGGAGCTTGTAGATGGTGCATTTGTTTTAGAGGGCGCTGCTGTGGTGGATTGTGTAGCTGAGTAAGTTGTCTTGGGAACAATCCGGACTTTCATATCGCACTCGGGAACCAGATGTCGCCATGTGCATAAACCTTTCTCTGTACTGAATGCTGTGCCAGGCATGCAGTCATGTCTGAAAGAACATGTTTTAACAACCGTTATATTCCCAAAACTTACAAGATTTATTAAAATTAAGGCTATATACTTATGTCTAGGCGTCGCGGTGGCTAAGGGGTAATGCACTTGGCTTCAGAAGAACCGAGGGGGTCCCTGGTTCAAATTCTGGTGAAGACTGTGATTTTTAATTTTGGGATCTTAAGGGTGCCTCTGAGTTTACCCAGCTGTAATAGGTACCTGACAATAGTTGGACAAAAATAAAGGCGGTTGATCGTTGTGCTGGCCACATGACACCCTCGTTAACCATGGGCCGCAGAAACAGCTGACATTTAAATCATCTGCCCCGTAAGGTATGAAAGGGGGAAATTTTACGTATATCTACGTATGCATTTTCCAATGCCATCTGCTAATGATATATCTGTATTGACAACTTTAAGTGTTCTTACCTGTACACTAAAAACATATATGTTAAGAACATAGATTAGTTCCAACTTCAAGCAAAAAGGTTTGTAGCTTTCTAAATATGTTAAAGAATCTTTCACACATTACGTAACAGGGGGCATACACCTAAAATTAAGTGATATTATAATTCAAAAGATGTGAAAGAAGTTGAACAGATGACTTAAGTAGATATTTGTTCCTGTAGCTTTGTAGATAAACGTAAGGTATGATAGGGGGAAATTTTACTTCTATCTAAGTATGGGCATTTTCCAATGCCGTCTGCTAATGACATGTTTGTGTTGACAACTTTAAGCGTTCTTACCTGTAAGCGGTATTGTTGAAACAGTGGATGAAGCGAGAACAGTTGTGTGGGTCTGAGTACAGGCCGTGATGTCTGGGGCACACGAACGGCTGTTGCACTGAAAACAAAAAACAAACAACTCAAAACTAAATAATACTTTTTTTTTAAAGAAAAAAACTATTCTATTTAAAACTGAAGTCACCATGAAGACTTTACGATGTCTCAACATTGTATCCCATCAACGCAACCTCGCAACGATTTATGTGTCTTACAGCATTTGTGAAAATTGGGTGTGAAGAATTCTGGGATTGGGTCAATTTAAATCTTTTCTTTCGTGGATTTATAGGCTATTATTAGACCCTCACAGTGTCAGAGGTCAACTGTTCCATTAATTGCATTTGATGGAATTCCAAGGGATGTCAGAACACAAAAAGATAAACAGTGATTTGGTGGGCGGATCTCTTCTGACACGGCAAACTTCCTATGGACTTTGACACAATAGTCAAAAGACTGTACACTAAAAACATATATGTTAAGAACATTGATTACTTCCAACTTCAAGCAGAAAGGTTTGTAGCTTTCTAAGACTTTCTTAATATGTTAAAGAATCTTTCACACATTACGTAACGGGGCATACACCTTAAAATTAAGTGATATTATAATTCAAAAAATGTGCAAGAAGTTGAACTGATGACTTAAGTAAATAATTGTTCGTGAAGCTTTGTAGATAAACTGTCACTCTGGTACGCCACTGGTCACTCACCTAAGTTTAAACTTCTTCTATCCTCAACCTGCTTGGATTTCTGACAGCGTGGGACTTGATTCGAGTCAATGCACAGACTGCTTATGTCGTCATATCCGGTGCCGTCGGGACACTGCAAAAGTTTGGCCACGTCATCGATACATGTGTAGTAAGCCCAACAATCCTCTGGGTGCGGGAAAACCCCATTCTCCTCTGGACACTCGAAATCTGAAGAAAAAACACGTATTTATTTAAAAATGCATATTTAGACATTCTTGTGGCTGGTGCTTATGTGCTATGCATTTGACACACATTTAAAATATGTGCACCTAGAAAAATTATACACCTAGTAAGATTATGCACCTAGAAAAATTATGCACCTAGAAAAATTTGTGAACACGTATGGAAATTGCCGACCTATCAAACTATTTACAGATAGACTATTTACAGTCTTAGCTAATATACTCGAATTGCAAGGCAGGAGAAAGACTACAACTCCCCTCGACACCTTCCAAGGTATAAGTGAAAATAAGTGAAATAAGACTACTCCAATACAATATTTCTTATAGGAAGAAGCAGAATGAATGGATAAAATTAAATGGCCCTAACCGCGTAGATTTCTGGGCAATAGTGTGTAGCTATGTATAATACTGATTATACTTTAATTATTTAATTTCAATAAAAATTTTTAGAAAAATGAAAGTTAATAAATTGGGGCAAAGTATCTTGCATAATTTCACCATCAACTGCGAGATGAAGGCATGCAGTTTTCAAAGAGTTAGCACTATAACCCTGATGAGATGTGAGTTAAACAAGATCTAGTAATATATTTTACAGAGAAAGCAACAGAAAGAAATGCCGGCCCACCTTTAGTCTTTTGCTCTTCGCTGGTCAGACTTGAGACCGAGTTATCTCCCCTTTCTTCGGAAACAACAAGGTTATTGTTCCTGTCGTCGCAGCCTTCTACAAGGTATGTCCAGACACACATGTTCAGGTTGACATCAAAGCTCGTGCCGTGGTCACAGGTCAACTTTTGGGCCTCCCCTCCTGTACACAAGTAGTAAACACTGCATTCCTTGGGGTCCCGGAAGAAGCCGTCCCTCGGGCAGTCGAACATTTCTGAAATACCTGTGAAAGAAGACACTGTTATGAGAGGCTGCAGGCTAAAACTGTTTTCACGCTGAAGATTTGGGGAAAAAGGGACTGGATTCGTTGTGATCTTTATTGTACCAAAAGGATGGATTTAAGTTCGTGGCGGCACTAGGCATGATTTTGTGAAGGCCCCTGCCCTCCTCTGATGGCTTTAATGAAAATGCAATCAGGGCCGAACTTGTACAGCTGTGGGACACTAGGCGAAGTGAATTTAGAGGCCCCAAATGAAATAACAAATTAAAGAAACAAAATAGCGAACAAATAAATTCACGCCATTTATTTCAAACCTAGTGACTCCAACAATAACATTGGGCACATGTTTCCCAATTTTTTTTCCTTACGCTAGGCCCTAGGCTTTGTCTAGTTTGCCTATGACCGGCCCTGACATTAAAGTAAAGTAAAGTTTCCCATTCAGACCTGTGTGGTCTATAGGGTAGATGATGTAAAGGTCATGTTTCTGTGGCCTACGGTTAACGAGGGTGTCATGTGGCCAGCACAACGACCAACCGGCTTTTCCTTTTCCCTAACTAATGTCAGGTACCCATTAGAGCTGGGTGGACTCAGAGGCGCCCGAAGATCCCGAAATTAAAATCCCAGTCTTCACCAGGATTCGAGCCCCGGTCCCCGGTTTGGTAGCCAAGCGCTTTACCTCTCAGCCACCGCGCCTCCGGCCCTGACATTGCAATCTACTAATTCTCATTTCCTTTGTCTTTTTTTTATATTTGGCAGCCATGTTGTTTTTGTTTGTTTTTGTTTTTTTTAAAGTTTGTAAAGTCCCGCCCACCTTTTTTGAAAGTGTGACTCTTGTTATATCAGGAGAACGCTTAACTGATATTATTTCCTATCTTATCTTATCTTATAAAATGCAGACGTAACTACGAAAAAGAGGATGATCACGTCCTACGCGTGCTCCTAGGCCAGTCTAGTCATGCATGTCAACCAATGACTTAATTTCTGCCCAGTCATTGGTTTTCTTGGCTGGCTCAGGCAATTGAAGGAATTACATTTAAAAGAGTCTTGCTTAACTCTTTCTCTCCTGATTGATTTGACCCCCATTAAATTCAATTAATTTTTAATTTTATGAACTTTAATTTTGTGTATTATAAAAAGAGCATGCATTCTCCTCGAATTCCATACCAACAAGTAACGCTTTCTGATAACAAACGAAAATGTTATTGGCGTGTTATCATAACAGGGTACGACGTACCAATGTGAAAAAAAAAAAAAGAACACTTCTCTCAGAACGTGGGAAAATAACTACGGAGAGAAAGAGTTAATTATATTAATTCATTTTGTCCAAAGTGTGCATCATTTGGCCCACGACTGTTCCTGTGTTTCATTAGACTACTTTTTTGAGAACTCCAAAAATCCCGCCCCCCCCAAAAAAAAAAAATCGAAGGGAAAAGTTGTTATCCAAGAAATTTAAAACAAAAAAAAGACACAACTAGAAAAATGTCACATGACTGTTGGTGTCAGATAAGATCAATAGTTGTCATGATATCAGATCTATGGGGATCAATTAAAGCTAGATTTAAGACAGTGCTAGGCTGTAGGCGGCGCTTCAATAAAATGTAAACTTTTAACAATATATTCATAGAGATATATGAAAAATAATGGCTTAAATTTACAAGTGCACCATTAGAAGTAACACATTTAAATTTAATATTATTAGTGCATCTATATTGAAGCTTGAAGATGATAAGGGCCACCACAGAAGTCTTGCACTTATTAAACTTCGGCATTGACGCCCATTGCTTTTGTTAATTGGATAAAGTAATGAGATAAATGAAATTGAGATGATTACACTAAAATCAAACTGTAAAATAAAGGTTACGCTACTCACTCTCTACTGCTTTCACTGTCTCTGCCATTATCTCCCTTTCACATCCGGGCACATATCTGCTCCACGTGCACCTGCCCCGAGTCTCATCAAACACAGTGCCGGACATACACTTGCGCCTGATGGGCCAGCCGTTGGTGCACTCAAAGTAATGGGCGCAGCTGAAGTTATCTCTGTACAGTCCGTTGGGGTCCTCACACACAGCGTCAGCTGGACAAAACAAGAGGCCAGTTTCTGGTCAATTATTGAGATATGACCAAGTCTTCTTAATACTAGAAATATATGTTGAAGTCTGAATCGATCGTAAACCATGGTAGTTGTAGAGGCCACAGTAAGAATTTATTATGGTTTCTTGGTACTGAAATCTATACAGTGGCGTCGCTGGAGGGTGCGAGGAGTGCAGAAAATGAGTAACACCAAGCAGCGGGTGATAAAAAAAAGAGCAAAAGATTCTCTTTCAGACCTTGCATCTTTAAGGCATGTGATGTAAAGGCCATCTATGGCCAACGGTTAACGAGGTTGTCATGTGGCCAGCACAACGACCAACCGACTTTACTTTCCCCAACTAAAGTCAGGTACCCATTTGAGTTGGGTGGACTCAGGGGCGTCCTAAGAATCCCAAAATTCACAATCCCAGTCTTAGCCGAGATTCGAAAGCGGGACTGTAACAGACCCACTAAAACAACATGAGCTTCAATAAACACAATGATTTTATTTGTCTCTACTTATGTTCTTTACTCCAGCCACTTGCTCTCTAAACTGACTTCCTTTTACACACAGTCCTGACACACTGCTGTTCACTCAACCATGTACACTTAAGGTCCACTGGTCATTTCATACACAGTCAAACACACTGCACTACCAGCCACTCAAAACACTGTTAGATAGCTAGTTAAGTTAGTTGGGTTGCGCACTTTATTAGACCGACAGTGAACGTATATTTTATAGTGACAGTGAAGACATAGACTTTGGGTTAGAGATTAGGATAGACTTTTAATTAATCAGTTACCGCTAGATTCTCAAGGGGATAACATCGTTCTATAGTGACAGACTAGACTGTGGCCCATTCTGCATTAAACGTTTGTTTGAAGTTCACCTTGAGTCAACTTGGTCATTGAGTCTGTGTTCCTGTTTGGTACCTTATCTATTTTTTTGTGACGTGTGCATGAAGGGCTCGCAGATTGAAAATACATCATACAAGGTACGCACGCACTTAGTGTATTTAAGTCTTCTAGAAATACTTCAGCTACATCTGACTACATATGCATCCGTTACAACACATACACTTACTATCACAGGGACCGCTAGGTTAAGAAGTTGGGCGCTTTACCCCAGTGGATGATACGAAAGTAAATAAAACTCTCTCTCACACACACTGGCTGCTTGGTCGTGCGGTTTGCGCGCTGGACTGTCGTTCAGATTTATCGGTGGTCCAGGGTTTAAACCCTGCCCGCTCCCATCCCCCGTCGTCCTGCGGGAGGTTTGGACTAGGAAGAAATTATCTTCAACTCTGAAGGAACATCCGAAATATGTAAAACAAACAAACAAACACACAAACACAAACACTTAATTTATTTGTAAAAGCCGAAAACATTTTTTAATGTGGGTCAGCCGATCAAGCTTTTGTAGATTTCATAATAATATCTTTTAATTATAAATTTTATTCTTTCAAGGTGTTATTAAAAACTGCGGTGGTTCCATTCGCTACCCGCAACAGATGACACCTTCCTTAGTGACGCCTCTGAATCCACACATACATTTTAAAATGGTTTTTCATTCAGGAAGAACGCAGGACAAGACAATGTTGTGTTTGATATTTAGAAGCTAGGCCAAACAGACAACATAGAACAATGAAAAACAGCGGGTTTATCTATTTTTAATACATTTAATTGACAGCGTTCTCTAGGGTACTACAAGAAAAGAACATGACAAATAATGAAAAGTAAAGATCCAGGAGTCGCCGAGCGTTTCACCTGGTTTGATTCTATCGATAACAGAAAATGACAAACTGGTCAAGAAGTAACTCTTTATTGTGGCATGAAAGCTTTTCTATAGATTACTTTCGCTAGTAAAACTATCAGGGGCGGACAACTTACCAAATTCTTTATCAATGTGTACTTTGTTTGAGAACGCCTGGATGCATGGCGGGGCCAGGTTGGCACTCACACAGGAAGCAGCCTCTGGCAAAAACACCTGACCAGTCATACAGTCTCTGTTAGCAAACAAAAAATATAATTATTTATCATCCATAAATTGTCAGTTACAGATAATTATTTCCCTTTAAGTTCCTATTAATAGCTTATTGATTCAACTTAATGTGATTTTTGAGAACATACCTTCTGTAGGCGACTCCAGCAACACAATGGTAGTACACTGTACAGTCTTTGGGGTCAACGAAGTGACCGTCAGTTTGTGGGCACTGGAAGTCACGTGTCAGTCCTGGTCAAACAATGAAACAATAAAGCGTTAATTTATTTATTTTTATAAATAGGATATTATAAATAAATCCTTTATCTTTATCAGATATCATTCAAGAAATAAGCACTGCTCTTATCTGTCTCTGGCTTGAATTGTGTATGAAAATTTAAATTAATTGTTTCAATTGTTTCCGGTTCTATTTTTTTAACTTTTGAGAAGAAAAAAAGGCAGACGAGAATGGCGGAAGCTTACCTTTGACCATATATGGCGAAGACATAAACATTTCGTCGCTAGTCTTGGGCTCTGGTTTTAAGTCAGTCGATGAAACAACTGTCTTGTTGGTCGATGGGGTAATAGCACTGCTGGCTGATAGATCACCGGATTTGTTATTTGACTGATCGATGGTCAAGTTGGCCGACAGACCAGCGGAAACGTTTACAGTTGATGCTGACGATTCATTGGTTGAGTTGACATTTGTTGCAGACATTGGCATCAGAATTTGGGACATATTGTCAGACTCCTGGACTCGACTCTCGCGACTAGCGTGAGCGTAGGCCATGTTTTGGACTTCCTTCTGGATCAGGAGCTCTTCACTTCGGAAGTCTTGTTCTACATCATTGTCGTCTGCAGAGGAGCTGCTTCCGTTGTTTACATTATCTTCCATTCTCTCGCTAGAGTTTTCAACAATCTTCTCAACTCCTTTGTTGCTATCATACCAGCGTTTAGGTTTCGGGAGTTCGTCTTTGGCTTGAAATGTTTCGCGGTCGACGATCTTACCAGTCATGTATTTGAGGATGTCCTTCAAGGCGGCCAGTTTGGACTGGTCCATTCCCGTTGATGTCGCCACTATCGTCCCGTCTCCTGAAGTGTCGTTTCTAATCACCGTTTCCGTACTTTGATTTACAGTGGCAACTGTCGTGCTGGACAGGTCATCTTGAAGTTTTGAGTACTTGGATGACTCCACCGTGGCGCGGTATGTTTGTGCCACGGGGTGAAATTCAACTCGAGGAAAGCTGTTGAACTTTTTGGACTGGGCGGCTTGTGGCATGTAAATAGTGGCTTGAGTAGGCTTCATCATGGCGTTACGAAATAACTTCTGCTTGGGATTCCCTTGATCTATATGTTCTTTTAGTGTTTCAGTTACGTATTGGCTTTTATCTGATACAACCGCATCGGCCTCTGTCAAATTTACTTTAGTTATACTGTTTCTTGCAACTAGCGGTACCTCTTCAGTTTTGTTAATTCCCTGGATAGTTGTATTCTTGCTAGACCACGTACTATTTACCACATCATTGACTGAGTAAGGGCTGGAAGAGACGTTTGTGGCATTCACTGATAAGGAATTGCTTTGGTTTTCTGTATTCCTTAGATTGGCATTAAGATTGACATTCTCATTATCCCCCTTGCTTTTGGTTAAGGCGTCTGCCTGTGAGCTTTTGGATGGCGTCTCCGTCTCTAAAGAAGAATTTGATGTCACGTTAAGGTTTAAGTTTGATGTCACGTTAAGGTTTAGGTTTGATGTGCCATTGTCACGTTGGAAAGTTTCCCCGACAGTGACCTTGTATGCTTCAGCCTTGACCTCTTTAGAAAGGGGCATCATTCCTACTGCAGACGATGACATTGACCTCAAAGATAGTCCAGAAAATTTGTTTGGACTGCCGTTTGCTTTAATACTACTTTCCGTTGTAAATTCTTCTTTTACAGAAGCGGCTTTTGTACTGTTTAGTTGGCTGTTTGTTTGACTTGAACCTAAACCATTGTTAAAAACATTCTTTGCCTTCTCCCAACTGTAACTTCTGTATTTATTCTTCACTTTTTCCCCGAGTCCTGTGGATGCCATCTTGGACTTTTGAAGTGGAACATAATCTCTTTTAAGCTGAGAGGACTTCACTTTCAAAGGCTGTTTGGTCGGCTTGGTCACTGTGTGAGTGGACATCGTCTGCTGTGACTCATCAACCTGATCTCTGCTGCTTTTTTCAAGGCTCATGTACTTTTGAAAATGTTTTGGAGCGTTGTCCTGGTCAAACCTTTTGGACGGCTTCTCCCAAGCATGTCCATTAGAGATCTCGGAAACATCGTTCTTCTGGGTGATGTCGTTGATAAGGTTGTCTATCATGCCCACCCAGGTGGTTGGAGCTAGTTTCCCACCGCAGCCATTCTTACCGACTCTCCACGCGCAGACTTGCGTGTCAGGGTCAAAGGCCGTGTTGGGCGGGCACGTGAAAGAAACTGGTTTCCGGCTGACGCATCGAATGAACTTTCGGCAGTCGTCTGGGTCTGGGTACATGCGACCTTGACCGCTCCCCTTGGCACAAGATATCACTGCCTCAGGGCCAATCTTTGCTAGCGCTGTAAACAAAAAAAATAAAAAATTTCAAACTCTAAACACTTATTTAACAAAAAGTAATATTAAAAGTAGATATAGAATAATGTAAAGTCTATTGATTATTTATGAGTTGACAATACGTTGAAATCGCATGCAAAAGTTATATTCAAAGTTCAGTAATGAGACGTCCTTTGAGTGGGTAGAGCTTTTTTTTTTTTTAATAGGGATACATTCCTGATAAAGATATCTATTTTCTCTAGACTAGGGGTTCTCAACCTGTGGGTCGCCACCCCTTGAGGGTCGATTGACGATTTGCCAGGAGTCGCCTAAGTCCATCGAAAAAATGGATTGTTATTGTCTACTCTTCTATTGCTGTATGGGGGGGGGGGGAGACTGGCGCGGCAGAGTGGGGGATTGTAAAAAAAGGTTGAGAACCGCTGCTCTAGACATTGATGTTTCTGTTAGCACAAACTGGCAAGTGACAGCTTATTAAACCTGGTTAACTTTATTGAAATGTGTTCAAGTTTAAGTCTTAACTGTTTCTCTCCTAACTGACGATACCATCGTTGATTCCACCAGAATGTGGCAAATAATTACGGAGAGAAAGATTTAAGAGAATCATCACAATGTGATAAAGTTAGTCTTACCTGAAGCAGCCACTAGAAGGATGATAGCAACATATTCTACAAACATGGTGGCAGGACCCGGCATCAAAGTAACGCGGCTGTGTATCTGTGGCAAACCTTGAAATCTTTTTTTTTAAATTGAATTAATGCTATCAGAGCTTTGAAATGCAGTATAAGTTCCAAGTAAATGCTGTTAAAATTCACAGTTTTGGCAAAGTATTAAACTTATATCACTCGTAACTTGATGATGTGAAATTAAAGTCTGGCTCTCTTAGGAAATAGAGTCTCACAAAGTAAGTCTTCGGAATATTTCGCTTGAGCTGTCTACAAAACAAGACTGCGTCAAAGCAGATTGATCTAACGGATATCTCTTTCTCGACACGACTCCTTTCGCTGCTCAGAGATCTGACCACTGCTAGGCCTCATCACTCCTTTTATACCAGCAACCATTCTCGATCTCAGCGCGCATTAATCCCAGGAATGATCTCTCCTTGGGAACGTCTTTGGCTGGATTTAGCATAACTCAAATTTCTCACCCTAGAAAGAAGAGCTAAAAAAAGAGAAGCACTTGGAGGTCGATCTGCAAATATTTGAACCAGTGACCAGCCGCTATGTCCCTGGTCATCTTCATTTCTAACTTTAAATGAGAGAGTAAAAAAAAAAAACTTGATAAAAGTAACGAGAAAAATGTTTGATTCGAACCAAAAATAAAACTGAAATAAAATCCTTAAATCCTTTGATAATCGGCCTTCAAGTAGCAGACACTCAAAACGCAGTGTCCTTCAAACAAATGTTTTTAAATCAATTTCCTTTTTGTTATGGATTTGTCTGGGCCCAAAATAAAATTGGTTCTTTTTTTAAATTCTAAATTTATTTTTGGCAAAGCTCTAGCTAATTATAAGCTAATTTTGGAGTATTATTTCAAGATAATTTGGCAATGAAGTCAGAAAAAAAAATTGAAATAATGGCAAAGTCGTTTTGGGCTTGTGGACGAAATTAGTTTCATAGTTGGCAGTTGTCTTATAGTATTCATTCATTCATTCAGACGTTTGGTAGATTATTTTGTTAAAGCAATGGTCATGGGTTCAAGTCTCGCTAGTCATAGTCTACTGTCCCTAGTTCAAAATACAGGCTTCGGATTTTCATACATTGAGGTAAATCCATAAATAGCAAGCTGTTTGGTGTATCCGGTTTACGGAAGTATTGATAAGCAAAGAATATTTGTGCTATTTATAGCATTGTAGAATCAAATCTCTAGGCTCGTTGTTTAGTTAGTCTATTTATTTCAAAATCAAATCCAATTTTCCTCTTTTCAGTGCAGTTCCTTTATTCAGCTTGCAAGTTCATGGGAACTGCGTGGAAAAACCTGGACACGGATCTCGAAAACGGTTCTAACGATTTTCCTAGAAATTTTTTAATTACTTCTCGAAAGACGATCTTTTGTTCTCCCCCCCCCCCCCCTTGCAGCTTCTTGTGTGACAGAATGTGTTGTCGAAGTGGGACCTTGTTGAGTACTGTGAACGTGACCAAGTCAGCCAAGACGTCTGCTGTTGATAACTATTAGATCTAACTATTACGTACAATACTGACAGTATCGGAAAGTGTGACTAATAAATGCCAGTGGCGAGCTTTGACTTGTGGGTAATGGCGGAGAGAGATGGGAAGAGTCGAGGTCTCTTTAAAAAAAAACACACAAAAAAACAGTATCATGTAGAGAACAAGATATATAGGTCAGTAACTTTCTCCTTGTGTTTCTTATCAAACTAAGAAAAACCTTTCGGAATTTAAAAAAAAAAGGGGGGGGGGATGCTGTTAGCTAAATGCATAACATTGTATAACTTTATAACATTGTATAACTTTGTATAAAACTTTGTGCAACTTTTTATATAGCTTTGTGTTGATTTATAAGTTTGAATAACTTTGTAAACAACTTTGTGTATAACTTAGTGTAACTTCATAATTTTTTTTAACTATTTAACTTTGTATCCCCGGTACCTTTGCACCTTAATATAACTTTATACCTTTGTATAACTTTATACCTTTTTTTACATTTGGCACCAGCTCAGTTGCAGAATTTGCCGGAGGGAATGTCATAGCTGCTGTTCCCAACTTTACTCCTGATTTTTCCTCGAGATAGTCTCCTGATATAAAAATAACATGGTAACTGATACAAGTCTCTACTAACACTTTATAATAACTCTCTATGGTCACTGCTTACAATAATTGTCTTCTACTGCTTATAATGACTGTCCCTTACTAACTTTCTCAAGGGACTGCTTACAATGACTCCTACCATGATTGACCTCTACTGGCTGCTTACAATGACTCCCACTATGACTGACCTCTCCTGACTGCAGTTAAGTATCTGGATAGCTCAAGGTTAAAAGTATTCACTCCCAGAAATATGACAGTTATAAATATAATTCAAAATATCTAAATGACACCCACTTTGAGATGGTGTCAAGGACGATATACATTTTGTAGTTTTCTGTAAGCAAGTGGCAGTCCATTTCTCATTTGAAATTAAAAACTTCCGTCAGAAGTACAAGTTTTCTTGAAAGCGCCATGTTAAGGGCTTAGATTGTACACAACTATTCACAACATATCAGGTTTCTTGAAAGCGCCATGTTAAGGGCTTAGATTGTACACAACTATTCTCAACCTATCAGGTTTCTTGAAAGCGCCATGTTCTGGGCCTAGATGGTACACAACTATTCACAACCTATCGGTTTTCTTGAAAGCGCCATGTTCAGGGCTTAGATTGTACACAACTATTCTCAACCTATCAGTTTTCTTGAAAGCGCCATGTTCTGGGCCTAGATGGTACACAACTATTCGCAACCTATCGAAACAACACAAACAGTACGGGCACTGATTCTTACAGAGGCGTAGTGAGAGGGGGGGGGGGAGAAGGAAGGGCACGATGCCCCGGGCGCACGCTTTGCTCACTACGCCTCTGAGTGCTACGATACGGATTGGCAAACTGGATAGAAGCGGGCCATTAACTCTTTCTCTCCGTAATTATTGACCACATTCTGGTGGAATCAACGCTGGTATCGTCAGTTAGGAGAGAAAGAGTTAATGAAAAGAGAAAGTACGTTTTGATAATCATAATGTTTTGTTTCAAATAAAAAAGGCAATAGATGAGTGACACTTTTTAAATTATTTTTTTTGCAAATACGATGTATGAATCTGTGAGCGTTGATCATAACTTATTGAACTGGACGAATTTATTCATAAACATGAACTGAAACTGGACGAATTTATTCATAAACATGAACTGAAACTGGACGAATTTATTCATAAACATGAACTGAAACTGGACGAATTTATTCATAAACATGAGCTGAAATTGGACGAATTTATTCATAAACATGAACTGAAACTGGACGAATTTATTCATAAACATGAGCTGAAATTGGACGAATTTATTCATAAACATGAGCTGAAACTGGACGAATTTATTCATAAACATGAACTGAAACTGGACGAGTTTATTCATCAACCCACTCTTGACACCGCTGTTTTTTCTTTCTAAGTTTCATTATGTTAAAAGGTTGTTTTCAAATATATGAGCATACATGCAAAGCAGTGCACAGATTCTGTGAACTTAAGATTATAATGATATTATAACTATGATAACTCACTCTCTTGAGTGCTAGAATTATTTGTTTGTACACGTTATTTCTCCCTCACCCATTCTCGGATCAAGTTTAAACTTTTTCAGTTATTATTTTTCTTATCTTAGCTTATACATTACGTTACTTAAACAAAAAAAAAAAAAAGAAGATAATTACCTCCTACGCATTTCATGTGTCCATCTAGCCATGCGTGTTAATCAATGATTTAAACTCTGCTAAGTCGTTGGTTTTCCTGTCTGATTCAGGCAACCCATTTCATGCTCTAATGGCACTAGGGAGGAAGGAGCACTTTGTTGTAGCGTATGGGATAAGAAATGTGTTGTACCAAACAGGACATGAATAAATTAAAAAAAAAATAAACAGTAAATTAATTGATGGTAATTAATTATTTGGTTTCGTAATCGAAAAAGGAAAATAGATGCTAATTATTGAGAGATATGGCTGTATATATGCGTTATTTTCATTGTTAACTTTTTCTCCCACGTCCGATTCTCGAATCAAATCACTGGCGGATCCAGAGGGGGCGGTAGGGGCGGCCGCCCCCCCCCCCCGCGAAGGGGGGGCGGACGAATTTTAGTATAGAAGTCACACAATTTGTATACGAATTTATTACTTATGTTAATAATATGTACTAATTATTTCTATTTCAAACTATTTTTAGATTATTTCGCCCCCCCCCCCCCTCTAGTATGTTGGCCGATTTTGTGGAGTCGGGAGGGGGTGATAGCATCAATCCGCCCCCCCCCCCCAAAACATAAACTTCTGAGTGGGGGGGCGGTCCAATTTGTTTGTAGAAATCACAGCTTGCTAACAGAATCAATTAAATATCTATATGATTAAAATTTGTTATTGATATTTTAAGCAATCTTTATATTATGTCGTTCCCCTGTTGTCCGATGGGGGAGGTGGTGAATACCTCTACTGCCCTTCCCACCTAAACTCTTTGAGTGGGGGGGGGCGGTCCTACTTTTATGGAGAAATCATAGTTTGTGAACAAGATTAGTTCAATTGATTTATAAATTTGATATTATGTCACTCCCCTTCTGGTATTTTGGCTGATTCGGTGGTGTAAGGTGGGCGATTGCATGTACTGCCCTCCCCGCTCTAGCCCTCTGAGAGGGGGGTGGTCCTATTTTTATGGAGGAATCATATTTTATGAACAAAAATAGTTGAATATCTATATAATTGATATGTGAACCCATTTGTATATTATGTCGCACCACACTCTAATCTCAAATTTTATGATTAGTAAATATAAAAGGAAAAAGGTGGAAGGGGCGATACATGCCATCTCCTCATCGGACAAAGCAATAGTTTTTCTTTTTGTATTATAGCTAAGAAATTACCAAATGAAACAAAAATCTGTCACTAATACAATTTATATATGCTATAAATTAAATTCTTTTATCGAGTCGCCCCACCCCTATTCTTTAATGCCAAATGCAATCATTAGCAGAAATTATAAAAAGGAGCGAGGATAAATAGGTTCCATTCTACGCCCCTTCCCTATCCAGACAGAGTTTATGTAATTTCACATGAATTTATCATAATTATTTTAAGAAAGACTTTGCTTTGGAAAAGTTAGAATTCAAACAAAAAGAGTCACGATTGAGATGAGTCGCCTTTTTCCAACCTTTACTAAAGCTAATATTTTTCAAGTTTAATTTGGGACAAAAACTCACAATTTATGCTTAAATTTTATTGAATATTATTTATCGAATTTTTTTTTCGGCGGCGATCCTCAAAGCCTTAATTAATCTAAATATTGGGGTATCTGATCTTTTCAAGGAACAAATCGGTTTTATTTGCAATGTATTAAGGGCCTATACATTCATATTAGAATATATTTCAAGTACAACATTATTCAAAAGGTCCTTTTTTAATAGGATGAATAATGAGGTTTAGGTAAGGAGAATGCGTTTCTTCAATGAAGAATGCAAGAAAACGGTTCTCCCGAACCCCACTGGTGGATAAAGAGCTGTAGATGTCAGGAGAATGCGTTTCTTCAGTGAAGAATGCAAGAAAACGCTTTTATCGTCGGGGCTTCGTCCCGAAACTCACTGCTGAATAGTGAGCTGTAGATGTCAGACGCAGGCGTTTCTGCAGTGAAAAATGCAAGAAAACGCTTTTGGCGTCGGGGCTTCGTCCCGAAACTCACTGCTGAATAGTGAGCTGTAGATGTCAGAAGCAGGCGTTTCTGCAGTGAAATATGCAATAAAACGCTTTTGGCGTCGGGGCTTCGCCCCAAACTCCAGTGATAGATAAAGAGCTGTAGATGTCAGGTGAATGCGTTTCTGCAGTGAAGAATGCAAGTAAATACTGAGAAATAATGCTTATTTATTCTTATATATATATATATATATATATATATATATATATATATATATATATATATATGCTGTACGCACGTTTATGCATAGGATTAGGGTTTACTGGGCGTTAGGGTTAGGGTTTGGCAAAAAATCGTCCCCCCCCCCCCACTCCAAAGTTCTGGATCCGCCAGTGAATCAAATTGAAACTTGTATAGCGATTGATGTTTTTCCATGACAATATGTTAATCAATTAAAAAAAACAAGCAATTATTTTATCAGTTAGTGGCAATTAATAGGTTTATTAAACATAGAAATAAGGGAGAGTATTCCTGGAGTATTGAGATTTAGGATTTCCACGTTGCTGTTCTTATTCTTAAATAAGCTTTATTTATTTTATTTTTTTAAAAGACACTTTTTAATGGTTACATTGAGTCTTGAATTTATACTAAAGATTATCTTTAAAATTCTACGAGAATAATGAATTTCTGATTAGACTCTTTCGTCTTCCAAAGTGCAACGTGGGTCCGCAAGACTAATATTTCATGGTGTTTACTATTGATTATTCTCTGTTCAATTTTTAAGTGCTGCTAATTAATATATGGATATTCATCGTCCCTTTCAAGCAGTTTTTGTTAGGTTATCATTGATGCATCAAAATAATATCTAACTTTTGTCAGATATAGTATTTTCTACTGGGGTTGTAAAAATTGATACATAGTATAAACTCCGATTATTTCCCCTGTTGTCACTTCATCTAAAAATAGCATCGAGCCTAGGAAGTCGCTTCTCTTCTACCGAACGCTAAGCCTTCTTTCGCTTCTTCACGAGTGATGTTTGATCAGCGGCGGAATTTCCTGCATCCCCAACTCGGTCCCACGTCATGCTTCTGTTTCATTGAAATTTGTAAGATTCTTACGCAACGCGTTCAACATCTCTAGCCCAGCGCTTCTTGCAGACGACAAGAGAAAGTCTATTGTTTGAATGTTTTGGTGTGATGTTCCATTCTCAGGAGTGGCGCAAATTTTACTTTCGGTAAAGATTTAGTTGTTTACAAGTCCAAGCCAAACTTTTGCTTTTTAATATCACGAAAAATGCCCGCTCTTTGCGGAGACAGCATTTTAACCAGGGGCGTCTACACTGCACTGAGTCCATACATCTTAACACCTCTCGCGTTAACAATATGACCGAATGTTTACAAAAACCTTCGTTTTCTTTTCTGTGTTTTTTCTAGGTTATTCCCCCCCCCCCCGGAATAAACTCAGTGCGAGTCTAATGTAGGTCTAAACAGAATTCGTGCGCTTTGTACCTACTATGAGTTCATCAGGCATATCCTAACTTTTTGTCTTATTTTTGGGCCTTTTTGTTTTGGAAAGATAGCGGCGTATCGAAGTCTCACACATAGATTAAGAAAATGCATATTTTTCCACACCTGATGCAGACACCAAAAAAAAAAAAAGAAGACTCACACATAGATTAAGAAACTGCATATTTTTCCGCACCTGATGCAGACAAAGCCGTTGTCCGCAAAAAAAAAAAAAAGGGGGGGGGGTCTATTTAAAATTTCTTTAACGTATTCTGCGTCTGTTCTATACAAGGGCTTTCCTCTGAGACTCAAATGTGTCCCGCGGCCATCGAGTGAGCTTTCTCAGAGGCGGCCTTAGATGTGTGAGGGATTGTGATTTGTGATTTTGGGCACATCGGCACAATTTAGGCCATGTCGTGCCTGCAGTCCCTCAGGGGCCACTCTCCCTCCACACAACAAAGGTCAAATTCTATACCGTCAAATAATTAAAATCAAGGTCTATTTACAATTAAAATAGTAGAGGTAGTAAAAATTTAATAATTTGGTAAAAATATAATGTAAAAAGTACAGAGTTTAGAAATCAGATCTTCGTAGACAATCCCACTTCCCGGATAAAGCCCAGTACCTTCCCAGGGTCGACATTATTGAGTAGTGTTTTTAAATTAGTGGCTCTAAAATATTTTCCCCTGACATCCTGGTATCTGGGGCAGTCAATGAGGATATGTTCCACGGTGAGGCGAGAGTCACAATACTCACAAAGTGGGGGCTCTTCTTTCTTCAGCACAAAAGAGTGCGTGATGTAGGTGTGGCCAATCCTAAGTCTAGACATGGTCGTGCTACCACGCCTTGTCAGACCCTTAGATGTGGACCGCCACCTGACATCCGCCACAATCTGCCTGAGTTTATTGTGAGTCTCAGCCTCCCATCGATCCTGCCACTCTTGGTAGATGGCAGTGGCAATACTTTGTCTCAGGTCTGAGCAGGGAATTTGAGTTCCTGATACCGCATGATTTAGGGCTCTCTTTGCTTCTCTGTCTGCGGCTTCGTTTCCCTCAATGCCCACATGAGAAGGGACCCAGATGAAGGTGACATCCGTATGGTCGGCTGTTATTTGGTCCAACAGCTTCAGGCTCTTATGTACCAGTGGAATGTCAGTCTTCATCCGCCCCAAAGCTTGCAATGCAGATTTGGAGTCGGAGCAGATTATAAATTTCCTCCTTTCTGATGCTTTGACGGCCATAAGTGCAAGCGATATTGCATGCAATTCGGCCGTAAAGATGGAGCAGCCATCGGGGAGTCTACGGGAGATTGTTTTGTTCCGAAAGGAGCAGGCACACGCGACCTTTCCATCCATTTTGGATCCGTCTGTGTAGATGGTGCCACAATCTCCGTAGCTCTCTTGCAGTTCCCTAAAGTGGACTTGTAGTATGCTTGGGTCTGTATTTTCTTTTTTGAAATTAAGGAGGGATAAATTTAATTTGGGTTTATTCATTAGCCAAGGAGGATTCTGAGGGGTTTCTATTTTAGAGATTTGGTTAATGGGTGGGGTTAAATTTTGGATGGGTTCTCTCATTCGAAGGCCTAACGGCTGTATGACGTTAGGCCTTCGATTGTATAATTCTACCTCTGTGGGGTTAAATATGGAATCGAAAGCAGGGTTCGTAGGGTTGGATTTTAGCTTGACTATATACTGCATTGCAAGCTTTTTCATTCTTATATCCATGGGGAGTTCTCCAGCCTCCACATGGAGGCTTGGGATAGGTGATGTACGAAACGCGCCGAGACAGAGACGCAGGGCAGCATTTTGTATTGGTTCCAGTATTTTTAGGTACGACTTCCTTGCTGCTCCATATATTATGGATCCGTAGTCTAGCTTGGATCGAATTAGACTCCGATATAGCAGCAGCAAAGTATCTCTGTCAGCTCCCCAGTCCGTATGGCTGAGCACTCTAAGTATGTTTAATGACTTTTGGCATTTTCTCTTAAGTTCCTTAATGTGGGGGAGAAAATTAAATTTGGAATCTAGAGTGAGGCCTAAAAATTTTGTAGTTTTCACGACAGGGATCTTCTTTTTGTGTATAAATAGTTCAGGGTCTGGGTGGAGTCCCCTTAAATTACAAAAATGCATACTAACTGTTTTGGAGTCCGAAAATTTAAAACCATTATCGTTTGCCCAATTTTGAATTTTGTTTAAGCATAACTGTAATTTTCTTTCTAGGGTGTTCATGTTTTTCCCATAATGATTTGTGATTTGTGATTTGGGCACATCGGCACAATTTAGGCCATGTCGTGCCTGCAGTCCCTCAAGGGCCACTCTCCCTCCACACAACAAAGGTCAAATTCTATACCGTCAAATAATTAAAATCAAGGTCTATTTACAATTAAAATAGTAGAGGTAGTAAAAATTTAATAATTTGGTAAAAATATAATGTAAAAAGTACAGAGTTTAGAAATCAGATCTTCGTAGACAATCCCACTTCCCGGATAAAGCCCAGTACCTTCCCAGGGTCGACATTATTGAATTAGTGTTTTTAAATTAGTGGCTCTAAAATATTTTCCCCTGACATCCTGGTATCTGGGGCAGTCAATGAGGATATGTTCCACGGTGAGGCGAGAGTCACAATAGTCACAAAGTGGGGGCTCTTCTTTCTTCAGCACAAAAGAGTGCGTGATGTAGGTGTGGCCAATCCTAAGTCTAGACATGGTCGTGCTACCACGCCTTGTCAGACCCTTAGATGTGGACCGCCACCTGACATCCGCCACAATCTGCCTGAGTTTTATTGTGAGTCTCAGCCTCCCATCGATCCTGCCACTCTTGGTAGATGGCAGTGGCAATACTTTGTCTCAGGTCTGAGCAGGGAATTTGAGTTCCTGATACCGCATGATTTAGGGCTCTCTTTGCTTCTCTGTCTGCGGCTTCGTTTCCCTCAATGCCCACATGGGAAGGGACCCAGATGAAGGTGACATCCGTATGGTCGGCTGTTATTTGGTCCAACAGCTTCAGGCTCTTATGTACCAGTGGAATGTCAGTCTTCATCCGCCCCAAAGCTTGCAATGCAGATTTGGAGTCGGAGCAGATTATAAATTTCCTCCTTTCTGATGCTTTGACGGCCATAAGTGCAAGCGATATTGCATGTAATTCGGCCGTAAAGATGGAGCAGCCATCGGGGAGTCTACGGGAGATTGTTTTGTTCCGAAAGGAGCAGGCACACGCGACCTTTCCATCCATTTTGGATCCGTCTGTGTAGATGGTGCCACAATCTCCGTAGCTCTCTTGCAGTTCCCTAAAGTGGACTTGTAGTATGCTTGGGTCTGTATTTTCTTTTTTGAAATTAAGGAGGGATAAATTTAATTTGGGTTTATTCATTAGCCAAGGAGGATTCTGAGGGGTTTCTATTTTAGAGATTTGGTTAATGGGTGGGGTTAAATTTTGGATGGGTTCTCTCATTCGAAGGCCTAACGGCTGTATGACGTTAGGCCTTCGGTTGTATAATTCTACCTCTGTGGGGTTAAATATGGAATCGAAAGCAGGGTTCGTAGGGTTGGATTTTAGCTTGACTATATACTGCATTGCAAGCTTTTTCATTCTTATATCCATGGGGAGTTCTCCAGCCTCCACATGGAGGCTTGGGATAGGTGATGTACGAAACGCGCCGAGACAGAGACGCAGGGCAGCATTTGGTATTGGTTCCAGTATTTTTAGGTACGACTTCCTTGCTGCTCCATATATTATGGATCCGTAGTCTAGCTTGGATCGAATTAGACTCCGATATAGCAGCAGCAAAGTATCTCTGTCAGCTCCCCAGTCCGTATGGCTGAGCACTTCTAAGTATGTTTAATGACTTTTGGCATTTTCTCTTAAGTTCCTTAATGTGGGGGAGAAAATTAAATTTGGAATCTAGAGTGAGGCCTAAAAATTTTGTAGTTTTCACGACAGGGATCTTCTTTTTGTGTATAATAGTTCAGGGTCTGGGTGGAGTCCCCTTAAATTACAAAAATGCATACTAACTGTTTTGGAGTCCGAAAATTTAAAACCATTATCGTTTGCCCAATTTTGAATTTTGTTTAAACATAACTGTAATTTTCTTTCTAGGGTGTTCATGTTTTTCCCATAAGTAAAAAATGACAAAGTCATCAACATACAAAGAGCACTCTATGCCAGGGGACAGAGCATTTATGATGCTATTTATTTTTATGTTGAACAGGGTGACTGACAGAATGCTGCCCTGGGGTACACCCATTTCCTGGTCATGAGTGTCAGAAGTGGTGTTGCCCACTCGAACCTGAAATTTTCGGTCTTTCAGGAATTCCCCCACAAAACGGGGGAGATGTCCCTTAAGCCCCATAAGCTCCAGATCACGTAGAATGCCATGTTTCCAGGTTGTGTCATAGGCCTTTTCTATATCGAAGAATACAGCTACTAGATGTTCTCTTCTGAGTAATGCATTTCTGATACAAGCTTCCAGCCTTACCAGGTGGTCAGTTGTTGTCCGCCCTTGCCGGAATCCGCACTGGTAGTTAGAGATCACTTTGTTCCTCTCCAGGTACCAGACCAGCCTACTGTTAATCATTCTTTCCATGGTTTTGCAGATGCAGCTTGTTAGTGCTATTGGTCGATAGTTAGCTGGGTCAGAGCCGTCTCTTCCCGGTTTAGGTATCGGTATAACTGTGGCTTTCCTCCAGCTGTTTGGGAAAGCGCCTGTTTGCCCACACACAGTTATAGACCCCTAGCAGGACTGCCAATGAGGGTTCGGGAAGGTGCTTGAGGAACTGGTAATGGATTTCATCTTCTCCAGGCGCTGTGTCATGTGACTTGTCTAGCGATTCCCTCAGTTCCTCAAGCGAGAACGGTTTGTTGTAGTCTTCATTGTTTTCTGACCTGAAATCAATGGAGTGTCTTTCCTCCCTGGTTTTGACTTTTTGAAACTCTGGCGTGTAATGTGCAGTGGATGACTTTTCTGCTATTGAGGATGCAAGGCAGTCAGCTATTTCTCTGGGGGACGTGACAGTTCGTCCTTGGTTTTTCAGATGCCCTATTGCATTTGATTCTTTCCCTTTGATTCGCCTTACTGCCTTCCAGACCGCTCTAGCAGAAGTTTTGGCATCCAGACTGCCGACAAAACTTCTCCAGGAATTCCTTTTGGCTGACCGTATGGTTTGTCTAGCCTTTGCTCTAGCTATTCTGAATAGCTTTAGGTTTTCCTGGGATGGATTTTTTATAAATGCAGCCAGTCGTTTTTTTCCTATCGCCAATAGCACCCTTGCAGGCTGTATCAAACCATGGTTTGCTAGGCCGTTTTGGATTTGCGGAGGTTAGGGGGACAACTTTCCTGGCTATACTAAGTAGCTTGCTAGCAAAGGTATCAGCTGGGTTCTGCTCATCGAGGATATTTTCTGTAATATCC
>JAZGLO010006296.1:0-46189 GCA_036873155.1 Biomphalaria sudanica
ATTAAACTTTCAACAAACATTCTTATTAGAAAAAGACATTAACCAACCAGTCGATAACCTCTGGAATTTCATTAAAAACCATCTTAAAAGCATTATAGAAAATCATATACCAACTAAATACACATCAAACAAAATAAATAAATGCTGGTTTAATAATAGACTAAAGAAGCTTTGTAAACAGAAGGAAAACCTATATAGAAAATTTAAAGAAACTAAGGCAGAAAAAGTTTACAAAAAGTATATAAAAATTAAACACTTAACCCAAAAAGTAAGCAGACAGCTGCAGAGTGAATATATAAACAATGTAATATCTAAAGATAACAACAAAAACCTATGGTCATACATTAAGTCTAAGAAAATGGAAACAACAGGCATAGCGCCATTAAAAGATGAACATAACATAATACATAATGATAATGAAACTAAAGCAAACATCCTAAACAAATACTTTGCATCAGCATTCTCAGCCCCAGGAGACAAAGACATAATTCTTAATTTGAACCAAGTAGACAACATAGAAGATATATTAGTACAAGAAAATGGAATTCAAAAACTATTAGCCAACACCAAACCAAATAAAGCGTCTGGACCTGATGGTATTCCAGCTAGATTACTCAAAGAACTAAGCAATGAGCTAGCCCCAGTGTTCAAAATACTCTTTCAGGCTTCACTTAACCAGGGCAGAGCACCAAAGGACTGGAAAGAAGCTAATGTCACCCCCCTATTTAAAAAAGGAGAAAAATCTGACCCAGGAAACTACAGACCAGTATCACTTACCAGCATCACTTGTAAAATCCTAGAACACATAATATGTAGCAACATCATAAACCACTTAGACAAACAAAATGTCCTCACACCATACCAACATGGCTTTAGGAAATATAGATCATGTGAAACACAACTAATAGGACTAATTGATGATTTTTCTAAAGGTTTAGATAATAGTGAACAAATAGATGCTATCTTACTAGATTTTTCTAAGGCTTTTGACAAAGTTCACCACCATAGTTTGCTTAAAAAATTAAAATATTTTGGCATTAATGGTCCACTGCATCAGTGGATTAAAGATTTTCTGATAGGGAGAGAACAAACTGTAATAATAAATGGCTCTAAATCAACACTGATAAGAGTAAACTCAGGTGTACCTCAAGGAACAGTCTTAGGTCCACTACTATTTTTAATTTACATAAATGATTTACCAAATTGCATTAGTTCAGGAACAAAAGTCAGATTATTTGCAGACGATTGCATAATATATAGAGCAATAAAAACAACACAAGACACAGATATTTTACAAAGAGAATTAGATGAATTACAGAAATGGGAATCAAATTGGAGCATGTCTTTCCACCTAGAAAAATGTCAGTTGTTAAGAGTAACAAAAAAACTAAAACAAATTAATTCCACTTATCTTATTCATGGCAAACCAGTAACACAGACTAAAAACGCAAAATACCTAAGTGTTATAATAAATGAAAAACTGTCATGGAATCCACATATTGATGAAACTATAAAAAAATCAAACAAAGCATTAGGGTTTATTAAAAGAAATTTCTATAAATCAAATAAGAACATAAATTTAAAATGTTATTTAACCTTGGTTAGGCCAATAATAGAATATGCATCCTCCGTTTGGGACCCTGCAACTCAAGAAAACATTAAGAAACTGGAACAGACACAAAATAGAGAAGTGAGATTCATAACAAATGAATATTCACATTTGACTAGAGTAACACCTATAGTAAAATCACTAAATTTAGAAAGCCTTCAGGACAGAAGACTCAAAAGTAAAGTAGCAATTATACATAAAACACTGAACCATAATCTTCAAATACAAAAACAAAATTTAATAAAATACTCTGAAAGACACAAAGATAAAGGCACATTCCTCATCCCATATGCTAGGACAAATTTGTACAAATACTCCTTCTTCCCTAGTGCTATTAGAGCATGGAATGGGTTGCCTGCGCCAGCCAGGAAAACCAGTGACTTGGCAGAATTTTAGTCATTGGTTAATATGCATGACTAAATGCATGATGCGTAGGACGTAATCATCTTCTTTTTTGAAGTAACGTCTGTATTATATAAGAAGATAAGATATAATAGCTAACCTTATTGCAAAGGTGATATATATCTACTAATATATAGGACAGCATAATATATTCTATATACTATTAGACTATTTGTCTAATAAAAAAGACTAATTAGTATTAGACTTAGTTACACTTAGTAGTAGTATTACTATTAGTTATTAGCCTATATTGGACTATAAAGTCTATATGATACTATATAGATCTATGATCTACTATTTTATTAATTTACTCTATTAGATGGTCACTGGTTCATCGATTTTAAATACTATCGGGGCTATATATATCTATAGAGTTGGTCTAGATGATATCTAATCAACGCTAATCTATGGTAAAAGACAATTAAGTTCAGCATCTCTACTAAAATTTCCAATCAAATAAAATTAAGCATATCTAAACATTTTAATCACATGATCGTCACGTGACGTAAAGCGTCTATACTGTACGATTCCAAGTACCATATAGATTTAGAGTCGATTCCATTCGTTTTATTAGCGGCCCCGAAAGGGGAAAAGACGCTATTAGTTTTGTGCGAAATCTCTGTCCCGTTTAGATCTCGTAAACTAGAAAATATATTGAAAATCCGACATCACAATATTTTAGACCATTCAAAGTTCTGATGCAACGGCTACTTTTAAAATCAGTTATGCAAGCAGTTTTTTAAAGAGAAAAAGCTAATTAGTATGCATTATAAGGTAGACCTAGATTAAAACGAATAGTAATCTTGTAAAGTTCATTTTTGTTAACTTTTTATTTATTGCGAAAAGTTATTTTTTTTTTTTTTTTTTTGAGCATTCGAATAAGAGATTGAGCCTTTTCAAAACAATTACATCAATCAAAGACTTCAGTTAGGCCAGGAGAGGCGCGGTGGCTGAGCGGTAAAGCGCTTGGCTTCCGAACCGGGGGCCCCGGTTTCGAATCCTGGTGAAGACTGGGATTTTCAACTTCGGAATCCTTAGGCGCCCACGAGTCCACCCAGCTCAAATGGGTACCTGATATTAGTTGGGGAAAAGTAAATGGCCGTTGGTCGTTGTGCTGGCTACATGAACAATCGTTAACCGTATGCTACAAAAACAGATGAGCTTTATATCATCTGCCCTATAGACCACAAGGTCTGAAAGGGGAACTAGTTAGGCCAGGATCACATCTAACTTTGCATTCACTTGACCTCTCCTTTGATCTGCTGTACCGTTGGGGCACTTTACAAGATCTGTCAACCTTCTTTCTCCATTCTTATCTCTCATTTGTCTTTGATATAATTTCATTTGGATGTTCTTTCTGAAAATATTGAAGCCTGCCTGGGTGGACCACTTCGGGGGCCGATTTTGAGTTTGTGTTTCCACACAAACTGTCTTTGTAATCTTGTTTAATTTATCTTGAGTGCTTTGTACAGAGGGTTCCCATCTACCCCCCCCCCCCAGACGTGACTTCCGTGTCGAAGGTGTCGCTACAGACCAGTCTCCATTCCAAGGGCGGAGCTGAATATGTAAAAGCAGGGCCGGCATCTATATATTTTTTTTTGGACAATAGCAACTATTATTATTATTAATTAATCAACATTTATTATACAAATGCATCGGAAACAAATCAAATGCATTCAGTCGTATGATACATGCTAACTATGTTAACCCTTTAATTTCTTCACATTTAAAAGCCCGGCCTAAGACCGGTCCTGCATTTTCTACGTGTCTAGACCCATAGATCAAACGAACGGGCAGGATATTAACACTATCTGTTCCTGTCATTATAAATATTGCCTTTTATAATATCTAAAATTCATAAAATAACCATTGAAATGTCCGCCTTCATGTGCTCAAAATTTCATGAAAAATGTGAGTACTATCTAGAGTCTATTTTAATGTTTGCTTCAAATATCGAGTACATTGTAAATTGATTTTAAAAAAATAAAAAAAAAGACACAACCTCTCCGTCCTAATTCCACTACGCTGTTAGTCACTGAAACAGTTGTTGCTTTTTTTTTCCCCGAATGATCGCTTTATGTTAGACTATTTAAATTTATTTTTTAAAGTCAAAGGACTAACAATAGCAGAGCTCTTATTATATATGTTGATCAAAAGGGATTAAAATACCACATGTGTTAGCAAATTTGAAATCCGTATTATATGCCTATGTCTTAGACAAAAGCCCATTCAGTCTAAAGTAAGCTTGAAAAAATCATTAGGACATTGCCTATGCCGTCAATGCCTAATTTATTCAACATTGCACAGATTGGGCGCGCAAACACAGATACATTCTGACATTCCTAATTAACATGTGTCAAAACTGCACCGAATTCAGGACGTCACACACACACTGAATGCCTAACATTAATAAATGTAAGCCCTCCTATTTTCCTTAGCCTACAATATTTCATATCAATTAGGCTTACAGACGTTCGCCTAGAAGAGAACTCATATTTGTCCTACGCGTATCCAGCATGTTAATTAGAGTTAAACTTTACTAACTAGGGAAGAAGAAACACTTTATACGAATTAGTCCAAGAAATCGGAATACCAAATTTGCTCAGAGACACAGTAAATGTAGGTCTTCAATGACTATAGACATAGAAACTCGATCGTAACATGCTTCTGACGCAGACCAATGCCACACCATGATCAACACTTAATTGTCGTCGTCTTCAAGAGTGCACTTCAGTTTTAGTATCGACTAACATTAGACCTACTTGACAATGTCACATCACGAGTCTCTTATCTCTTGACTAGATCTATATTAATCCAGTGACAAGATGTACGTGCTTCAGTCTATTTATTGTAGTTAAGTTGTATCAATTAGTTTGGGTCCAAATTAATCAAATCAATTACAATTCGTATACACTTTGCGTTTTTTAAATAGGTAGGCTATTTTCTAAATGTTTTTTTCTCCATTCCTCTGTGTCTTTTTCCATGGATGAATCTCTTTTAGATGACAGCTAGGCTCGTCCATTCTCGTTTTATTTCTCCAATACCCTTTCTCGGATCATGTTGAAATTTTTAATAAAATTATTTATTGTACCTAAAAAAAAAAAGAATCAATTAGAAAAAAAAAAACCAATTAGTCAACAAATTCTACATTATTGAGAGATATAATTGTAAAAAAAGAGGAGTTATTCCCCTTAGATACACCTTTAAAAAAAAAAAAAGCATTTTTACATTTTGCTTGTTCTTTGCACCCTCCCACACAAATACATACATACACCTATGTAACTCGAGGTTCAGCGTTTGGTAGGTTAGATGGAAATATAGCATATTGCCTAACTTCATTTACAATTAAAACGAAGCACATGGACAAAAAGACCCTGCAGTGGCCTGCACCTACAACATAACAGTGCCGGAGATTGAACTAGTGCTAAAGAACAAATATGAATAACTGATACACGTAGAAGTACAACAACCAAAGGATGGCTTCTGACACGCGCGATTCATAAAACACCAAACTATCCATTCATGCGAAAACAAGGTACCACTACTCAATAACAACCAGACTTTGTGCACAACAAATAGAAGAAAGGGAAGAACAAATAACAGGCTAAATAAAGGGAGACTACCTTAGGGTGTTAAGCATAAATGTTGATTGAAAACTTTAAACGAGTAACATACACATTTTAATTAAGCAAATATTCTTTCTACAACATAATACATTCCACATAAGCACACAATGTTAATTATCATCATTCCACGACTTTTGTATCAAATTTAGCATGTATGAACGTAAGCTTTGCGGCATGACCATTCTTAGACCTTTGTAGATAGGCCCAATTACATCCGGTTGATTTTGTTTGTTTTCCCTGCTAGAGGTTTTTACCACATTTACTAAATAATTTATCTGAGTTAACTTCAGGGCATTCTGTGTTTCTTGATTGCTAGAAATTCTTGTTCCCTAAACATTTGTACTTGTCTTTGTGACATTTCATATTGTTGTCCAATTTTTTATAGCCTTGCTAGGTCTTAAACAAAGTAATCCACACTTTCTCCTTCTACCCTGCTTTCTCTGATGTGCTCTAAATCTAGATCTAAGACATAGGCCTACTCTTTTATTCTGTCTTGGGCTTATGTAGTCTTCTATTTTCTTTAATAGCAATTGCGGATTTCCCTTTTCACTATCAATAATATTTAGAGTTTTGTAAACATCACGTCTTTGTTGACCTATCCACATTCCCAGCCGTCCGGCTCTATGTTTACTATCTGCAACAGTTAATGGTCCTGGCTATGAAATTAGTCTAGTGGCAGTGAAACAAAAGCTCACCTGATATTCAGTTAAATTCAAGGCTATTGAGATCTTAAAAACATTCCAATTCAAGATTGCTAACTCGAAATAAAAACACGCCATTATTAGATTAACAAAAACCTATGTCTGGGCAGCTTTTTAGTTTTACTCTGACACCATGAAGAATATTTGTGTTGCACAAAATAACAAACTATTGTTGATAGGGAAGACATTAAGAACTCCTTTTATTACATAACTAGAAGCGAAATTGCAATGACGCGCCAGTATCCAAAAGTACATAAACACCAATATGTTACAAGAAGCTAACTATGGATGTCATGTGGCCTACAAGGAGGATCCTGTAATGTTGTGTGTGTTTAGAAAAAATTCCCACCCTAACCTGACATACCTCCCAGTGCTCCATTACTTTATGGCTATAGTTAGAGATGCAAATTATATACTTTAGGAGTCATGCATTCAATTAGAAAGAAAACGCTTATCTAAGTGAATTAGTGTGTCAAGGTCTATAACTCCTGAAAATGACTAATTTTTTTATTGAGTTATTATCTAATTAAGAGTATTCAACCTAAAATAAATTCATGAACTGCAAACACTTTGAAGAATAAAGTTAAAGGTTTGAGTAACTAGTTCCAGTAAGGTTTCCTAGCTGTACATGCCCTTACAGGCCGAGCAGTCAAGCCAGGATAGAGAGATAGTGAGGGCACAAATATAAAGGTTTTATTATACAGTTGTGAAGACAGTTGTGAAGCAAGACAGTTGTGAAGCAAGACAGTTGTGAAGCAAGACAGTTGTGAAGTAAGACCTCAATGTAGGCTATTTACTAAAATGCAGTGTGTAATAAAAAAAAAAGTTAAAAAATAATAAAACAAAATTCTTTTATTGTTTACGTTTAATAAGACAAATGTATTTTACTATAGCATTGTTTGGCAAATGACTTGCATTTATTTATATTACACAATTCAATAGTATATGTATGCACATAACAGTGTTTCCCAAAGTATTTCTCTAATGGAACACTTCCCACATTCTGAGTATTTAGTGGAACTCTTTGCTTACTTCTTAGAGAGATTAATTCTCATGGTGACTAACTAGTTCATTATTCCAGTTGCTCATGGAACACTAGGATTCCGCGGAACACAGTTTGAGAAACACTACTCTACAACAAATTTGCAAAAATCAACAACTTTTACTATTCAACCATATTCTGGCTCCCTCTGAAGGCCATGTCATTTAAAATAAATAACAAATGTATTGAATGAAAACTACTTACAAAACAATTGTATTCACACTACAAGTATATTTTTTTCTGTCAATATCAAGCTATATACTTGAAGTTTAGATTTATTTTACATACAGTAAAATGTTAGGTGTAATAAGAATGCTGGGAAAAATGTTTTCTTTGAAGTAATTGGTACATTTGTTGTTGTTTTTTTCTAATTTAAAGTAATTTTGTTTGTAATTGTGAACTTTTTATATTTTTAATTCTTTTTTTCTAACATTTCATTTTGAGAGAACAAGACTGAGTTTAATGCTTAGTGACTTGAGTGAAACTTGAATTATTGTTTCAGAATGTGCCAATGAAGTAGAACTACACAGATAAATTTATTATGTTTAACTTGAAACTAACATTGTGAAAAAAAGTCATCGAAGCACCACTGAGTCTTTCATTGGCAACATGTACAGACAACTCTTGGTCATTCTCTCTTAGCTTGATTTAAAATACATATAGGTCTAAATACGAAAGAAACAACAACAACAAAACTTTTAATGTTGCATGCAACAAGCTGGCAAACAAAAATGAAGATAAACATCCATCACACAATCTTATGAAAGCCCTGGCAAATGAAAGGTTAACAAACTATGTACAACCAACTGATTTATAGTTCAGTGATCCAAAACACAACAATTTTTATTATTTCTAAATGTACAGCTTGTTATTTTGTGCTTTCAGATTGATACAAAATAAAATGTCAAGTTCAGGTACAAAAGTAAGAAAAAAAAAACTTAATGTCAATATAATTACGTTTTAGCTTTCTTGTTAAATACATTTTGTGTCATTGATAAAAACATAAATATCTTCCCACAAAGAGATGAAACATTTAGAGAGAGAAATTATAACAGTAAAAAGCAAAAGGGATCAGGTTTTTCTTTAATTTTCTGCGTAACAAACCTTTGATTTGTTAGTTTACAACTCAACACAACATGCTCAACTTCCAAAATTATGGGTGTGTCATCAATGTTCCTTGAATATTTTGTTTTATGGGACATGACAGCATAGTGTAAAAGTAATTAGCTTCTAAAGTAATGGTTCAAATCCTAGGGAAGGCTGAGTTCCCCAAGGTCTAATTAATATACAAAAACGTGTGTTTGGGTTAGGTTATTGAATGTTGTGCTGGCCACTTTGGACATAGAAACAAGTGAACTTAAATAGTTTATCATTGAGACCACTTGGTCTTGAGGGGGAAACCTTTTTTTAAATTGCTTTTGTCTGGTAATGCTATTGCATGCTCAGTGCGCTCTAGTCTGTATTTTGTAGACATGGGAAGGAGTTATGTAGGATAAGTTTGCCATGCTGCTTTTAAGAACTCAGCAGTTTCAATTCAAACTTCAGCCTCATTGAAAGGTGTCCAAGCAGTGCATGTCACTCACCCACACATCCGAATTTAACAAAACAATGAACAACTGCCTTTACTTTTTCCTAACTAATGTCAGGTACCCATAAGAGCTAGGTGGACTCAGAGTTGCCATTAAGATCCTGCAATTAAAAATCAAAGTCTTCATCAGGATTTGGAAACCAAATGCCTTACCACTCAGCCACAGTTCCTCCTTAACAAAGCATTACGTACTTTGTTTTAGCCCAGCCTGATGTTATATAATTACTTTGTATGTTTAGCTTTGCTGAACTAATAGATGGTACCGTAGTCGAAGAAAATCTCTACCAGTAGTGAATTTGACTTCTAAAGGTCACAGTATTTATGAATGATAAGAAATGTTGAGCTAATCACAGTTAAAGCAATCTTTACATTATAATTCAACAATTTGAACATGTGAAGAATGAGACTGCATTTGGTCACATTGACTAGAACATTATGTGTTGATGGAATGGGGCTGAAAGGTGTAGCCTTTGGCTTACAAACTGAGTGGTTTGAGTAAAAATTGAGCTGATGACACAGATTTTGATGCCCCTGAGTGAACCAGAGCCTCTAATACCTGACATATGTTGGAGAAGAAAAGGCATTGGGTCAATATGCTGGCCATATGACACTCTCTTTTTATCATCTGCAAGGTATGCAATATATACCTCTATTACTAATTTGTATGCATTAAGAGACAGTCAAGATAGAGTTAGTGAACTAATGGAAACTTTTCTTACTCAGCAATCAAAAGATGGGACAATATTGAACCAATGGAAGCCAAATTCTATGTTGGTTAAAAGAAGAAAACATTACATAAAAACAAAAGGGAGATAAATGATGAGAAGAACAATAGTTGCTTTGCTTTGATCTTTTCGGTCTTTTCAACATTGTTACTTCCTTTATTGCTTGTTACTGCAGACATTTAAATTTGCTAAAAGTGTTTTTAGTTGGCAGTAAACAGTAAATGTCATGGATTTATTAATCAATTCACCACAACAAGGAATTTTTCAATGAATTTGGTAAAACATGATTAAGAAATGTAAATGAAAAAAAACTTCTAGGTACCCCTTAGAAATAAATAAAATGAATAACAAACAGATTAAAATTTGCAAGGAATAACATAACAACTTCATAAGTAAAACACAAATCAGGACAACATCAGCATGATAAGTATGAAGAAAAAAGAGAGTTAGTTGAATACAAATTAATGACAAACACAAGATTGAAATGTTTTAATCTTTTAAAAAAAAATGGATTGTAGCTTAATTTTCTTATTGTGTTATGAAAGAATTTTTTTTTGTGATAATGATCATGCAAACAAATTGTAACAGATGTCGATCATGGGAAACATTCAGTCAGTACACAAATGTTGCTATAAAAAATATTTTAACTGTTTTGTCTGAACTAATCATAATTAATTAATTGTATTCAAAATGAATTTCCAATTGATTTGACCAATAAAATTATCTAATCTTATTATCTTATCTTATAGTGTCTTTGAAAGAAAACAAAAATAAACAGAAGGCTGCTAGAATGAAGTTTCTCCATTCCTCAAAATTTCTTGTATAGAAAAAAAATCAAAATTAAAAAAGAAAAAATATAAATCAGAACTTGTCAACATGTTTATCTGAATGTTTTCAAGAGGGTTATAAACTAATTTTTTTTTCTTTTATTTAATTGATAAATTTTATTATTCATTTGGATAGCTCACATTTTTTAAATCTCTATTCCCATTCATATTTGTATAGCAATTCTGTATGATTGGTTTGCTCTTTTAATCTACTTTTAAAATTAAATGTATCAGAGAAAATGTTTCTGCTCTACTCCACTAACACAGCTAAGCTCAAGTTTAGTCTAAATAAAAGAGTTTTCATCAGACTCTTCATTTGAGCTTCTCAGATTGATAGTCCAGCAGTTTATACCACCGAGCCCTAAGAACTACAACCAAAAATATTATAAAGATTTATAATAATAATTTAATTTAAATAGCGCTGTTAACAAACATAATGTTGAAGGTGCTATGAGAACATAACAGATATCAACATGAGAGTGAAACTGCACCCAACAGAAATAAGTTTTTAACAGGTAGGTCTTATAGCAAGACCTGCATTTAAATATATTGATTCAATGTGCAACTCATAATAAAAAGGAAAAATAGAAAACTAGAACACTTATATGGTAATAATCCTTAGTAACAAACATAACAGAGAAAATAAATAAAAAAACAATTAACTCACTGCTACATTTCTTAGTTGCCTGTTTCATTTTATTTAAACAAAAAAAGTTAAAAACTGCTCTGGATGACCTGATACAATAAGTCAAAAATCAAATCAAAACATAAAGAATAGAATGTTAAATAGGAAAACGAAGGCGTATGTTAAAACTTGGGACTCGCCCCACTCCAGTCACAGTTAATCTTTCATCCCATAGTCTGGCAGTAGCGTAGGCATTTCCTCCTGGGCGTGTCTCTATCACACCTTGAAATGTGATGTGCTGAATACCATGCTCATCGAGGAAATCCCAACCCGCATGTTCATGGCCTGCAAAGACTCCTATGACACAGGGATATTGCCGAATAATGTTCATGATTTCATCATAGTTCCAAGCCAGACAAATGGCATAATCCCTGTCTTCACACTGGATAGCAATATGAGCTAGTCAAGAGAGATGGAAATCTTTGTAAAGATCATTCAAAGCATAAGAAACTTATGAACGCATATTTTAGTTATAATAATTAGGCCTAGTTTACTTATGCTTTAGATCATGATGAAGTTTACTACTGAACATGTCAGGTATTCCCAGGAAGTGAGTTTGTAAACACAAACTCTTACACCATGTAAAAAGTTTCCAAGTATTTTAAAATAAGACCATGACATCTGCCTTGGAGACCAAAGTGTTATTTTCTGTCCAAGGGCATAAGATGGAATGATGTTTTGAATCCCACAGTAGCAATCAACAACTCAGAGGTTAACATAATTAGATAACAAAGTAGTTTTCACAGTTTTATAAAAAGTCCTCAATATTCCTTAATCTTCAAACTTGAAAACTAGGACCTTTTTAAGTTAAAAAAAAGTTATAAAATTCTGGATAGATTGTAGGTATTAGTATTAGTCTATTCTAGCTCGCTTAATGAATTTTATATAAAGTGGATGATTACAGATATTTCATAAGATTCTTTAAAAAAAAAAAAAAGTTGGTTTTGAATTTACAATTTTTTCTTACAATTTAACAAAACAAGAATGTGTTGTTTTTTTTTGCAAAGATTATATCAACTCACTATATCTATCTGCCTGGTAAAAAATGTGTACACATTTTTCTCCCACATCCAATCTCATAATTGACTAAAATTTTGCACAATTATTTCTTTTATCTGACAACACAAGAATCAATAAAAAAATTTAACGAATTAGTTGGTAATTACTGATAATTAATTATTTTGTTTGGTATCTTGAATAAGGAAAAGAAATTGTACTTGACAGATGTGGTGGTATAAGTTGAATCAGTCCCCTTGTGGACTTTTGAGCCCCGAGTAAACAATTTAAAAAAATGTTTAAAAAAAAAACAACATCATTTAAATATTCAATAAGTTACCCCCTTCTTCCCTCCCCCTTTCACAACTGGTCCAGTCAACTGATAGGATCATAGAGCATTGAGAAAGCTAAATGCTAAACAAAAACAATTTTAAAATATTTCTAAGCGCACAGATTTATTAAGTAAAAATGTTTGTAAAATGTTTTACATGTTTCGGATGTTCCTTCAGAGTTGAAGATAATTACTTCCTAGTCCAAACCTCCCGCAGGACGACGGGGGATGGGAGCGGGCAGGGTTTGAACCCGGGACCATCGATAACGACCAGCTCATCTGTTTATAAGACCAACAGTTAACTAGGGTGCCTTGTGGCCAGCACAAAGACCAACTGCCTTTACTTCCCAAACATACTTAAAGCACCCATTACATTTGAGTGGACTCAGGGATGTCCTAGAAACCCTGAAGTTTAAAATCCCAGTCATCATAAGGATTCAAAATCCTCGACCACTAAGAATCTACCTGGTTAAAAATTTTCACCCTTTTCTTTTAATCCTCAACTACCATAGAAAAAATTTTGTATGTAATGTGGTGTACTGCTGGGGACAACAAATGTAACAAATTAAGCTAATCAATTCATTCATAAATTTAATAAAAAACAAAATTTAAAAAAGGCAAATTAAGCTTTTTTTTTACGCATAAATTTATAGTAGAAGAAGAATGCAGTAGGCTTTAAAACTCTGGCCAGAGTTAACTATGTGAACCAAAAAACCACACTTACTTATAATGATCACATTCTCCTCTTTAGATTGAGCCTTCTGTAAGACCTGAGACAGCCACAGTAATTGCCTCTCACTCACTCCTCCATTGTAAGCTGCCCATCGTTTGCTCAGCCCATCAAGCCCACTCACATCATTTATGTCTTCATTCTTATTGTTTTGCTGGAACCACAACTGAGCAGTCTTGTAGTTCTCATCCTCTGGATTGTCCCGGTACCCAAGCAAACTCACTTCATAGGTATCTAGAGCTACTATTCTAAGCTTAGGGTGTGGAAGAAATGTGTAGTACAAATTACTCTTGCTGGTTTCAATGCTGAGGGAGAGAGAACTGTTAAGGGCTGAAGTCAAATAAAAAGAACGGTTGAGATTGTATAGCTCGTGGTTGCCTATAACATGATACACGGGTATATGCAAAGAGTTAAATGGGTTCAGAGCGGTGGACAAGGCTTTTTTACTGCTGGTTTCACCACCAATATTGTTCTTCCCATCAATGAGATCTCCCAGTTGGAGAACAAATGCAACAGGGTCATCCGAACGTTTCCAATCGTTGATGGCATTTTTGAGCAAGTTCAAAGCATTTCGGTAAAAACGTTCTCTGGTTTTAGAGAAATCTGTGCCATCATCACAATCTGCATACTGTACATCAGCGATGATGCCAAATGTAATGTGAGGCTTTTCTCTTTCAGATGTGGATGCCATGGATTCAAAGTAGTTAAATGTAATCTGATACAAAAAAATAAACAAAGGAAACTATTACATCTTTTAAAAAAACATTATAAAGAAAACATTCTTTAAATAATGATTGCAAGAACCCAAGATTAATAATAATAATAATAATAATCTTTATTATCATTAAGGAAATTTGTCTTACAATTTGTGCAATACACCAAACAAAACATTATAACTATAGAAAACCAAAATATACATTCACACCAGACTCACTCATAATTTACATGTGACAAAGTTTATATCAGATTGTTTCTATTTATTGATCTGATTGCCTGGGGAACAAAAGAGTTTTTGTGTCTGTTTGTCTTTTCCATAGGTGTCTTATATCTCTTATATCCTAACCTAAAGGGAGATTTTTTATTTATAGAATCTTTTTAGCTTTTTTATGAATGACCATTCTCCCTATAAAAATACAAACTTTATCAAAATTTTAATAATCATGTCTTAAAAGTTTCTTCTCAAGACCAGTCTACTGGGCAGATGATGAACTGGCAACCTGTTTCTGTGGTCGGTACTTTAAAAGACTGTTATATCGTGAGATAAGCATTAGCAAAGAATGCTGATCATAAAAAAAGCTGAGGATCAAAGTGTGATACTCTGCAACAGACCCAACCGTCCCAAACTTAGTGTGCAGCCGGCTTTTCGATTTGAAGATAGGACTCCATAGCCATCAATGAGTTCATGGGAAATGAGATTGTGCTCATCTTCAATCACAAAGAAAGAGCTACATATATATATTATATATTACATACATGTGGTGAGTAAAAAGTCAAACCACAGTCACTTATCCAGCTTTATCTTACTGATTTTAGGGAGGTCTCTAATGTAGCTTGAAAGCCCAACAGGCTTGAAAAGATAAGGCATTCAATTCAAAAGCTTAACAACAACGGGTGGGTAAAACTGAATATATAATACTAAATACATTTCTATTAATATGGTATTTTGAAAGAGAATATGGGAGCAATTTGTCTTTAAAATAAAGCAAATGATATAAAGTTCATTTGTTTCTATGGCAATTAATAACCAGGAAAAAGGTCAAAACAAACACTAATCACCTTTCCCCAACAAATCTAAGGTGTCCACTAAGACTCAGGACAGACTCTTGGACACCCTAAAATTGAGATATAAAATATCCAACCTTGATTTAACAATTTACTTTTGGACACTATCCCTTCATAAATAAACAAAAACAATTCCTCATGTTGGGAAAAAAAAAGGACTTACATTCTGCAGCAGTAAGAAAACACAGGACAAAACTAAAAGTTTTATCAATAAGATTTGCTTTCCAGGGGTCTCTTTAAATACTATGGTGGCTGCTTTTGGGTGTTTATAAAATTTGTTACAGATGAGCCCTGTACAAAGAAAAAGTAAAAAGTGATTAACATTAATGATACAACACTGCATCTATAATATGGTGTAGTTCCCACTAAGACAATTAAAAAAAAAAAAGTTCCCCTTTCAGACCATGCAGTTTATAGGGCAGATGATGTAAAAGTAATCTGTTTCTGACAGTTAACAAGGGTGTCATGTGGCCAGCGTAACGACCAACTGACTTTACTTGTCAGGTACCCATTAGAGTTGGATGGACTCAGAGGCATCCTAACAATCCAGAAATTAAAAATCCCAATCTTCACCAGGATTAAAGCCCAAGACTTTCCAGTTTGAAAGCCAAGGGTTTACCCCTCAGTCACCGTACCTACCACTAAGAAATTTACAAATCACTATTTGAATAAGCTAATGGCACATAAAATTAGAAATGAATATTTGAAAATCTGCTTTATAAATTATAGATGTTCTTTTAGAAAAGTAAAATATTAGGAACTTAACAAGCTGCAGGAATATAGCTCAGCTGTGATGATATTGAAGTCACATATCAAATGAACAAAGTTTGTTTAAAAGCTATGATTAAAAGCTGAAGAGAAAAAAGATGCATATCAACAGCTATCCTGTTGTGATCCATGTACAATAAATGGTACTGTATCCAAACTGGCAAAACAGAATGAGACAACAAGATTACAAGTATGTGAGCTCAAAATTGGGACCAGTGAAATATGCCTTTGTGGAGTGTCACCAGTAAATGCTGACCATGTCCCCCAAAGCTGCACAATGGTACTTTAATGAGAGGGCCGATCCTGATTCTGGCCTCAAAATACCCCTGTTAAAGAAATCCTGCTTGGAGAGCTAACTGATCTGGGCAAGATCCTGTTTCAGTTCATTTATTTACATCTCTAGGCAGCCATATTGGTGCAGGCCAGATTTTTATTGCGTTGTCTAGCTGTTGGATCAAGACTAAAAGAAATATTTCTAAGGGGGGATAACCTACTTGATTTTTAATACAGTGAGCTAAAACATGTTAGGAAGAGAAAGAAAATAAAACAAATAGAATTAATAGGAATATATGCTATATTGGTTGAAGTATTAAAAAAGGGGGGGGGGTATACATTATTATTCTTAAATTAGAATGACAGTAATAACACGAAAAAGCGTAAATCTAGGTACCGATTTTGTATGCTATAAAAATTGAATTTAAATAGATATGATGGGATTATTGTATAGATAGATACAGTACATTTTAAATGTTTTGATACAGATTTAAGGTACTGACAACTTGTAATATTTTTTAACAAAGTTGAAATAATTGTTGTGTGTTATGAGGCTTGTTGCATAGTATCTAGAACACGCTATAAACAGCTTATGTCCTTATAGAAAAGAATGTCATAAATATTTATTAACTTTGATAGATATATACCAGGTACAATGACTGTCTGTAATCTAGCCTCTAGACTAGAGTCACTGAAGCTGAAATGGGTGAAACTGCGGGAGCGGGCTGGGAGGGGCTAAGAGGTGGGTGACCGTGTACAGGCCCAGGCTCTCAGATTCATTTGCGGCACCTATAGAATGAGCCCAACTTCCGCTGCAGAAATCATGTCCAACGTGACTCCTCTCAGCCTGAGGAGAGAGCGCGCCGTGCTAACGGCCCTGGAACGCTACCAAAGGAGCGAACCAGGGCTCCCGACCCATACATTAGTCACTCAGTGGAGAGTAAAAAACAGGATGAAATGGACATCATTTATGCACCGCGCGTCAAATTTGAGTGCTCAAGCTGGCCTCTCCACTGACCGGGTCCCGATCTGACGGATAAGCACGTGCCCGCCCTGGAGGAGACAGCCCATCCCTCCCATAAATTTCACTATACACGGGTTGGAGGGGGCCACAAAATGACACACACACCCGGATTTACTAGGAAAAATGGCATTGGACACACTAAAGACCTACCCGGCCGATTCCATCTACTGTTACACAGACGGGTCGGTCATGAAGGACTCCGTAAGAGCTGGGTATGGGGCCTATATCTGTTACCCAGAACATGAACCAGACAAGCCTCGCCACATGTAGCTTTGATGCAGAATTAACGAATTAACCAATACACTCAATTACCTGCTCCAAAAACTGCGCGAAAAGATAACCGTTGCGACAACTGTTGTAATAGTTACCGATTCCCAGTCCTGCCTCCAAGCCATGGCTGGCTTAGGGGGAAAGTCCAAATTGATGGAAGAGGCATTAGGCGCCGCAAATAACATCCGCCTATTTATTGGAGCTGTCATCTTTATGCAGTGGGTGCCCTTGCACTGCGGCGTGAGGGGCAATGCCGTGGCTGATGCTCTAGCACGAGAAGGAGCGCTGGCCGTGCCCACTTTCGAGTCACCAAGTACCTTCCAACAGGCTACCACAGTTATACGAGAGTGGGTACATGAAAAATGGTTGAAATCCTGGGATGATTCCAACACTGCCAGGGGAGTCTGGCAGCACATGCGTCACCCAAATCGAGAGGACCCGTGGTGGAGGCTAAAAAGGTCGGAACAAACAACAATAGCTCAGTGGCATACGGGACACTGCCCCATAGGTGCGTACTTCGCCCGGTTCCGGCCAAATTTTGATGCCTGTTGCCGACACTGCGGGGAATCAGAAGAGACGGTGGCGCACGTCTTGCAAGAGTGTTCGCAGCACAGCGAGCTGCGGGAAGACGTATCCAGTGGTTCACTATGTTTGTATGGAAGCTATGAGGCACTACGCCAGACAGCAGAGTTCCTTATGAGGGCACTACGGGAGACCTAGGTCTCCCTGCCTTGTTACCAATTGGAGTTCATCTCAGGTCCCAAGTCCAGAATGAGAAAGTAGGGGGGCCGGCATTAATCACGATAGGCTAATGGATAATCGGTAAGTAAAATTTTAAAATATTTTATTTTCAAATACCCGTATTAATTGTAAAAAAATGTAAACAAAAAAGTCCACGTCTAGGATAATAGGGAAAATCATCGGTGACACACACACACGCAATATTAATTGAACCATTAGCCAATTGGAAAAAAGAAACATGAGATGATTTTTTTAAAGTTTATTAAATAATTGCCAGAGAAAGACAGAACATAAACATTTTATTATTAACAAACTTGAGCTATAAAACACATACAAATGTATAGAAATGTTATAGATTCTCGATATATTAAAATGAAAATATATGTTTTGATGAAATAAAATAGGTCTACACGTAATTACTAACCCATCTATATTTATTTATCAAAATTATATTTTTTAGTTGGCAGCAAAAAAAACTTCCTCAATTTTATTTTTTGTTTTATTTTTGCATCAGTAACGAAGTCCATCTGGCAAAAAGTGGCCGCCTGTTGCCGTGATAGCAACGGTAAATAAAAGAACTGAAACAGGATCTTGCCCTGATCTGATAACTGCTGAGCAGTTCATCTTAGATATGACACTAGTAATCTGAGCTCATCAGAATGATAATGAGAATGCAGAAAAAGAAAGCTGAAGTGAATTAAAAATTTAATAATAGTTTACATGAGATCACAAATAAAAAGACATTAAATATTTGTATTCTTCATCAATATGCATTTCTGAGTTTCTGTGTGACTTGTTACGGCAGAAAATTTAATTTATTATTAATTATACTTTAATTTTAAACTTTTACTTTATTACTATTATTAGTCTCTTTAAATAGTTTTAACTCTTTACTTTTAGACTAGTTAGAGTTACTTTACCCAGTAAACTCAGACTAACTTAGTCACTAACTAGTACTAAAACTAAGTCTAAGCCTTACGCTTAGCTTAGGACTTATCAAAGACTTATGAATGGTGCAGTGGAAGAGAATAGTTCTGGAGTCTAGATAAAAGAGAATGTCTCGATATAATGGTTTTAAATATACATTTAGATATCTCTACACATAGAGACTAATATCTAGTCACAATTATGGACTGGTATATACCTAAAAATAAAATTCTATGAGTTTGATGAAAATAAAATGATGACATTGGCAACACATCATAATACTAAAAGAGTGACTTCCCTTGACGGAAATCACTAAAAACACCAAATATGTCTTCCACAGACCTATATATTTCTAAGTCTATGTGACATTATACGCTTTTGCTAAAGATGATCTTACTTACTAAGACTTAGGTCCTCCCGCGCCGTTCGGCGCATTGGGCGGCAAGCTGTCTCCATAAAGATCTGTCACTGGCAATGTCTGAAGCCTCCTCCCACCTGGTGTCCACTGTTCTGAGGTCCTCCATGAAGGTGTGTCGCCAAGTAATACGAGGACGTCCCTGTTTGTGCTTTCCTCGTTTTGGCTTCCATGTTATCGCAACTCTTGGTGTGCGTAATTCATTTTGGTGTAGAACATGTCCCGCAAAACCTCATGCGACGCTCAGTCACAACCTCACTAAGTGTTCGACTCCCAGTTCGGCATAGGATTTCCTTGTTTGAGACCCGATCTGTGTAACTGACTCCCAAAATCCGTCTCAGCCATCTCTGTTGAGCCACACCTAATTAAAGTTATGAAATAGAGATCTAGAGTTTATTGTTTAAAGTAAAAACAAGTAAAATATAAAAAAAATTGCAAGAGCGATTATTTAATTAACTCTTAATAACTATTGAATGATAGATTTAGGCCTAATCAAAATGGTCAAGCGAATGTTTAAATCTCTCAAGGTAGACTATATAACTAGGCATACATATATATACATATATATATATATATAATATATATATATATATATATATATATATATATATATATATATATATATATATATATAAAATTCTTAATAAAAGCCTATAGATCCGTTTGTCAAAGAAGGCAAACCACATATAATCTTTTTTCTAAAAAAAAGTATTTTTATTATGTTTTCTTGTTTATAACACTTTTATTCACTTTTGGAGCGGAACCTCTGGGTGGGCAAAACCTTTGTGGGTGGACTCTATTCTCGAAAACGGCTCTAGCGATTTTCCAAGCTCTAAAGGCTTTTCATTAGAAGGAATTGGGCGAGGCAAACAAATGTTCCATTATTACAAATCTAAAACTCATCAGTTATTAAGAAAAAATTCGCTTTATAAGTTGTATAAAGGATTTACTATCTTAAAAAAAACAACTTTTTTTTTTTACAATACCTCTATTCAAGTGATGCTGGTTTAATAATAGACTAAAGAAGCTTTGTAAATGTTACATTTATATGTGTATTTATGTTTATGTCTGTTGTGTGTGTGTTTGTTTGTTTTCATGTAGTCTCCCTTGTTCTACTGTCAGTATGTTCACGTGTTCACGGTTTACTCTTAAGTGTGTCAGTAGTGTGTATTCACTGTGTATTAGTCTCTGCTGGTTGTTCTCTCCTTGTTTTCACGTTAATAAAAATGGAGTGTAACTTTTAAACATCAGTATTGTTAGTGTATTGTAATAATATAACATGGTGGCAGCTTTCTAAAAGTTCTAAAATGGAAACTGTAAGTAAAACTAACTTTAAACCAAGAATTAACCCTCCACCTCCTTTAAATGTGAAGAAAGGGTGTGAGGAATGGAAGCTTTTCAAGCAAATGTGGCTGAACTACTGCACTATCGAGAGAATAAACGATATAGATGAAGAGTATGCCAAAGCACTGTTCTTGCACACTATCGGCCCAGCGGCGTTGGCAGTATACAACAGTATCACCTTTAAACCAAAGCATAATGTTCAAGACATAATATGTGCATTTGATGAGCACTTCATTGGTTTAAAAAATGAAACTTATGAAAGATATGTTTTCAACAACAGACAGCAGAAGCCACAAGAAACCGTAGAGGATTACTTACTAGCTCTACGCACACTCGCTAAAACCTGCAATTTTTGTGACCATCTCGAAGAGTCATTAATAAGAGACCGAATGGTAGTTGGCATCAGAGACACAAAGACAAAGAAAGAACTCTTACAAGAACATAAACTAACACTCAAGACTTGTATAGAAATCTGCAAGGCTAATGAAGCTGCTGACTTGCAACTACAGGTACTAGAGACAGGTAGGCCTACATCTGATGCCTCACCACCTCAGGATGAGGCGTTCGCTGTCTCGTCTCGCAAAAACATTCTACAACAAAATGCTGCTCATAAACAGCGCAAATGTAAATTTTGTGGACAAAACCACCCGTTCAAAAAGGAACTGTGTCCTGCGTGGGGTAAAATATGTAATAACTGTAAACAAAAAAATCATTTCGGCATTCAATGCAACCAAAAGAAACTGCAATATGTACATGAAGACAGTGATGATTGTTATTCGTTATCTTCTAATGATGAGGCTGTGCTTGCTGTACAAGGTGGACTAAACAATAAAATCATAAAAGCTGAAATGATCATAGCTGGTGAGAAGATTGTGTGTCAGATTGACTCGGGTGCCAGCGTTAATGTCATCCCTAAGAAGCTTATTAAATCTGCACAAATCTGTCCCACTCAAAGCAAGCTACGTGTGTATGACGGTAGCACACTCATACCTATTGGTAAGGTACAAATCGTAGTACAAAATCCAAGGACCAACAAGAGATATCGTGTTGATTTCGTGGTTGTGAGAGATGACTTAACTCCCCTGTTAGGGAAGAAAACGTCAGAAAAAATGGGACTAATTACAATTAACTATCATACTTTTGAAAGTGTTGACAAGGTTGAAAGTGTTGATAAGCCTCTACCAAGGTTATCGACAAAAATATTTGAACAGTTCTCTGATGTATTTGATGATCAGCAGGGTGAATTACCTGGTGTTGTACACTTAGAAGTGAATCATGACATAACACCAGTTACATGTCCATCTGGTCGTGTACCTTTAGCTATGCAGGCTAAAGTACAGTTTGAGTTAGAACTGCTAACAGAAAAAGGAATCATTGAGCCTGTTGATAAACCTACTGACTGGGTCAGTCGAATGGTGATTGCAACTAAAAAATCTGGAAAACTCCGTATCTGTTTAGATCCTCGTCCTCTCAACAAGGCACTTAAAAGAGAACGTTTTCCCCTTCCAGTAATGGAAGACTTGCTTCCTAGATTATCGAATGCAAAAGTGTTTTCAAAACTGGACCTTGCAAATGCATATTGGCATGTGCATCTGGATGAAGCATCGAGTTTGCTAACAACTTTTCAGACACCCTTTGGACGTTACAAGTGGAGAAGATTACCATTTGGAACATCTGTGAGCTCAGAACTGTTTCAGAAACATTTAAATGCTGCTCTTGAAGGTCTTGAAGGTGTGATTGGTGTAGCTGATGATATTATAGTTTATGGTTCCGGAGACACATGGGAAACAGCTTCCCATGACCATGACAAGAATATTACAGCATTATTTGAGAGATGTCGCTCTGTGGGAATTAAACTGAACAAAGAAAAAGCTGAGATTAAAATGAAAGAAATTACATTTCTGGGACATCTAATTACAAGTGATGGTTTAAAGATTGATCCTGAAAAGGTAAAGGCTGTTAAAGAAATGAACAAACCAACAAACGTTGAGGAAGTTCGGCGCTTTTGTGGGTTTGTGAACTATCTTGCTAAATTCCTACCCAAACTATCCGACGTCATTGAACCAATTCGGCAGCTACTTCATACAGATATCCCTTGGTCATGGTCGAGAAAACATGACAGTGCATTCTGTGACATACAATCTATGGTGACTCAAGCTCCTGTGCTAGCATTCTACAATCCACTTAAAGAATTGACCATACAGTGTGATTCCAGCCAAAATGGTCTTAGCGCTGTCCTAATGCAGGAAAGTAAGCCCATAGCTTACGCAAGTCGATCTTTGACTGATACTGAAACTAGATACGCACAGATCGAGAAAGAAATGCTAGCAATTGTATTTGCACTGGATAAGTTCCACCAATACACGTTTGGTCGACATATAACCATTGAAAGTGACCACAAACCTCTTGAAGCAATAATGGCTAAACCTCTCTCAGCTGCTCCTCGAAGATTGCAGGGAATGATGTTGCGCATACAAAACTATGACATAACTGTAATTTATAAAAAGGGAAAAGAAATGTATCTTGCCGATGCACTTTCAAGAGCTCATATCAAGTCATCAGCAAACAGTCAAGGGGAGTTTGAGCTCATAAATATGGCCAGTTTTCTAGCAATTGGGGAAGAAAGACTACAGAAACTAAAGGAAGAAACCGAGAAAGATAGGACGCTTCAAAAACTTCTAATCACAATTAATCAAGGTTGGCCAGAAGGCAAGCATCTTCTACCATATCAGCTAACGCCTTATTATAATTTCAGAGACGAAATGTCAGTTCAAGAGGGGCTTATATTCAAAGGTGAAAGAGTAGTAGTGCCCAAGTCACTACGATTAGAAATGAAAAGAGAAGTTCATTCTACACACTCAGGCATTGAAGGATGTCTAAAAAGAGCTCGTGAGAGTTTATTCTGGCCAGGAATGACCGGTGACATAAAGCATTATATTTCAACTTGTGAAATATGTCAAGCTTTTCAACCCAATCAACAGAAAGAGACTTTAATGAATCATGAAGTTCCCACACACCCCTGGGAAAGGGTTGGTGTTGATCTATTCACACTTGACGGCAAAGACTATCTTGTGTGTGTGGACTACTACAGTAACTTCTGCGAAGTTGATCGTCTAGAGAACACTAGTTCAGAAACTGTCATAAGAAAACTTAAAGCCCATTTCGCTAGATATGGCATCCCATCCACAGTGGTCTCTGACAATGGACCTCAGCTATCTTCGGACAGCTTCGCAAAATTCGCCAACGATTGGAGTTTCAACCATTTGACAAGCAGTCCCCACTATCCCAGATCAAATGGAAAAGCTGAATCAGCCGTGAAGACTGTAAAGACATTATTTCTTAAAAATAAAGATCAGTTCATGGCTTTACTAAATCATAGAAGCACCCCGAATAAAACTGGTACTAGCCCATCACAGGCATTCTTTAACAGAAGAATCAGAACCTTGCTGCCTATAGCTAAAAGCCTGCTGAAACCTCAAGTTCTGGATACTCAGAAACATAGAAAAGCGCTGAAAGAAAACCAGAGGAGATCAGCGATTTACTACAACTCCCACGCTAAAGATTTACCTCCCCTTGCTAAGGGTGAAGAGGTGAGACTAAAGTCAAGGTCGCGTGGCCATGAGCGTTGGCAAAAGGGAGTTATAACTCGTCAGTTACAACAACGGTCGTATGAAGTTGAATCGGGCGGAGGAGTTTATCGCCGAAATAGACTTCACTTACGAAGAATCCCACTGCCTGCTGAAACGAATGCGCCTACACCAACAGGTACGACCGAGCCTGACAACCCCTCACCTGTGGATGCACCCAGCACAGATGAAAGTAGGCCTAATGCTCAGAGACCTGAGAGCCATATAGAAGACGGGTCTCACAGATCGACAACGTATACAACTAGGTCAGGCCGAGTGGTCAAATCCACAAGAACTAGTGACTATGTATATGACTAACCTCAAACACCGGAGGATGTTACATTTATATGTGTATTTATGTTTATGTCTGTTGTGTGTGTGTTTGTTTGTTTTCATGTAGTCTCCCTTGTTCTACTGTCAGTATGTTCACGTGTTCACGGTTTACTCTTAAGTGTGTCAGTAGTGTGTATTCACTGTGTATTAGTCTTTGCTGGTTGTTCTCTCCTTGTTTTCACGTTAATAAAAATGGAGTGTAACTTTTAAACATCAGTATTGTTAGTGTATTGTAATAATATAACAGTAAACAGAAGGAAAACCTATATAGAAAATTTAAAGAAACCAAGGCAGAAAGAGTTTACAAAAAGTATCTAAAAATTAAACACCTAACCCAAAAAGTAAGCAGACAGCTGCAGAGTGAATACATAAACAATGTAATATCTAAAGATAACAACAAAAACCTATGGTCATACATTAAGTCTAAGAAAATGGAAACAACAGGCATAGCGCCATTAAAAGATGAACATAACATAATACATAATGATAATGAAACTAAAGCAAACATCCTAAACAAATACTTTGCATCAGCATTCTCAGCCCCAGGAGACAAAGACATAATTCTTAATTTGAACCAAGTAGACAACATAGAAGATATATTAGTACAAGAAAATGGAATTCAAAAACTATTAGCCAACACCAAACCAAATAAAGCGTCTGGACCTGATGGTATTCCAGCTAGATTACTCAAAGAACTAAGCAATGAGCTAGCCCCAGTGTTCAAAATACTCTTTCAGGCATCGCTTAACCAGGGCAGAGTACCAAAGGACTGGAAAGAAGCTAATGTCACCCCCCTATTTAAAAAAGGAGAAAAATCTGATCCAGGAAACTACAGACCAGTATCACTTACCAGCATCACATGTAAAATCCTAAAACACATAATATGTAGCAACATCATAAACCACTTAGACAAACATAATGTCCTCACCCCATACCAACATGGCTTTAGGAAATATAGATCATGTGAAACACAACTAATAGGACTAATTGATGATTTTTCTAAAGGTTTAGATAATAGTGAACAAATAGATGCTATCTTACTAGATTTTTCCAAGGCTTTTGACAAAGTTCACCACCATAGTTTGCTTAAAAAATTAAAATATTTCGGCATAAATGGTCCACTGCATCAGTGGATTAAAGATTTACTGATAGGGAGGGAACAAACTGTAATAATAAATGGCTCTAAATCAACACCAATAACAGTAAACTCAGGTGTACCTCAAGGAACAGTCTTAGGTCCACTACTATTTTTAATTTACATAAATGATTTACCAAATTGCATTAGTTCAGGAACAAAAGTCAGATTATTTGCAGACGATTGCATAATATATAGAACAATAAAAACAATACAAGACACAGATATTTTACAAAGAGAATTAGATGAATTACAGAAATGGGAATCAAATTGGAGCATGTCTTTCCACCCAGAAAAATGTCAGTTGTTAAGAGTAACAAAAAAACTAAAACAAATTAATTCCACTTATCTTATTCATGGCAAACCAGTAACACAGACTAAAAACGCAAAATACCTAGGTGTTATAATAAATGAAAAACTGTCATGGAATCCACATATTGATGAAACTATAAAAAAATCAAACAAAGCATTAGGGTTTATTAAAAGAAATTTCTATAAATCAAATAAGAACATAAAACTAAAATGTTATTTAACCTTGGTTAGGCCAATAATAGAATATGCATCCACCGTGTGGGACCCCTCAACTCAAGAAAACATTAAGAAACTGGAACAAACACAAAATAGAGCAGTGAGATTCATAACAAACGAATATTCACATTTGACTAGAGTAACACCATTAGTAAAATCACTAAATTTAGGAAGCCTTCAGGACAGCAGACTCAAAAGTAAAGTAGCAATTATACATAAAACACTGAACCATAATCTTCAAATACAAAAACAAAATCTAATAAAATACTCTGAAAGACACAAAAATAAAGGAACATTCCTCGTTCCATATGCTAGGACAAATTTGTACAAATACTCCTTCTTCCCTAGTGCTATTAGAGCATGGAATGGGTTGCCTGAGCTAGCCAGAAAAACCAGTGACTTGGCAGAATTTAAGTCATTGGTTAATATGCATGACTAAATGCATGACGCGTAGGACGTAATCATCTTCTTTTTTGAAGTAACGTCTGTATTATATAAGAAGAAGATAAGATAACTTTATTGAACCTGGAGGATGGAGGGTGGTACCTGGACACGGTTCTAAAAAAACAGCTCTAATGTAAAAATGTTTCCTTTTTGTTTTCTAGAAATTTAACAGCTGATGTATAGGCCTATCGATGAGAAAAGAATTACTAGCTCATTTGCCACACGAATGCCGCATGAAATAGCCCTAAATATAAGCAATTAATAAAAATATTTCTAATCTCACAGATTTATTGTTGTTTGTCTAGATCTATTTCAAATTTAATTTAATTACATTATATATACCGGTGCGTACCGTCACAAAAAAGCCCTGTATGTATATATATGATAAAATTTGCTCATAAACTTATGTCTGCACACAAATTACCCCCCCCCCCCACACACACACACTCAAGGGGTTAGGGTCTGCCGTCTGGGAGGGGGCGGAAGATCCAATAGCTCCCCCCCTCCACCAGAATCCGACAGAGGAAGGGGCAACATAAAATGAATATTAGTTAAATTATAAATAATTAGTATATATTATTAAATAAAAAATAAATGCTTTTGACACATATTGCGTACCGCCCTCCCATCCTCCGGATCCGCTAGTGATGTGTGGCTGAAAGGCCAAAACTGCTTGGCTACGGCTTGGCCACCTAACAAGGGGGCTCGAGTTCGAATTCCAAATCGAGCAAAGTTTTGTTTGCTGAGCACCTAAAGGCAGCACGGAAACCTTCTCCTAGATACCACCAGCAGTTCACAAAAGTGTACTGAAAAAGCCACCTATTAAAATAATTAAAAAAACTGATTTAGGTATATTTTTTTTTTTTTTTAAAATAAATTCAGTATAACAGGCCAGAAATAGTCGCAACTTAAATGAGAAGATACTTTTTGTGAGGCTCTGCAAAGTAGTTAGTTGCCTTTTAGCACTATATTGATGACGTCATTACACTATTTCTTGTGTAGACTAGGAGAAGGAAATTTTATTGCTTGTCACAACTTCTAGTGACGTAAAGTTAGTGTGTGTGTGTGATTTGCGTCATTTATCGTCAAGTTCAGTCTCTCCATCTTGTGCTGTATAGAGGCAAGACATGTTTTGAGAGCTCTTGAATTTCTCCTTGGTTATTGTTACTGGATAGCCTTAACGTTTGCCTTGGACATTTTCTTGTTGGATTATCTTGACCCCTGTTTAGGGTGAGTTTTATTTTTTTATGGTATAGTTTTCTATTTGAATCCGTTCGTATTTGTAAGTCTATATTTAGACTAGATCTAGATGATTAGGAGAATCCTTTTTCTTTTATCTTCTATAGGGTTTTAGTGACAAGTCTAGGTTTGTGGTCGTAGTCTCAGTCAAGACTCTATTTCAAGTTTTTGGCGTCAAGTCTAAGTAGTGATCTTAGCTTGGTGTCAAGTCTATGTGTAAGACTCAGTGTCAAGTCTTGGTGTCAAGACTTGTTTATCCAGTCTCAATTTTCTATATTGAGAGTACAACTTTAGGTCTACAGTCTACAGGACTGAGGTCTTCACCTCACTAATGTCAATTAGTCGTTTGGTGTTCAAGTTGACTTTTTCATGAGTCTGAGGTTCAAGATTCCAGAGTGCGGGTTGCCTTGGTCAGACCTGATGTTGCAGTGTGAATTGTGAACTTTTTGGAATTATCGTCAGTGAACAGTATTGGATTTACAGACTATATCTATGTGAATTCCCAGTTGTTGCGTTGAAAGAATGTTTGAACAACTTATGATGAATATGTTGAGGTAATGATATTGTTCAAATAATTGATCATATTGGATTAGAGATATTATACATATATTTATGGATATTGATATTATTATTATCATTCATCATACATCAGTTCATTTGTAAATATATCACTTTAATAAATGTTTATTGTTATTTAACATCATACACTGAGTTTAGTAATTTAGTACAACTGTATGTGTGTGGTGTGCTTGTCAGGCTGAACTTGGACCAAAATATTATAAGTTCAGATAAAGAATAACAATAATACACATTGAATTAAACTATGATAGATACAATAAAACACAAGAACCTGACAGATACTTTTTGTGAGGCTCTGCAAAGTAGTTAGTTGCCTTTTAGCAGATTTAGAACCACTGCCAATGTTCGCTTACTTTAGACATTTTATTGGGTAAGTAAAGTTAAAACCACAAAACAAACAAACACACAGACATATTAACTGTCATGCAGAACACACGTTGAACTGGTCTAGACTCAGTGAAAGAGAAAATATCTGACTTTATTGATCGACAACTCGTGGCTTTATGGCTCCAATATTGAGCCCCGGGTACGAGTGTAACAATGATCGCTCTGTCATGTGCAGAGGCCTGACACTAACAGATCAACACTGAACTATGTTAAGGTTTTCGCCTATGTCATTTTTGCTTTATCTCCCTGAAAGTGTGCGTGTTTGAAATTTGTTTGAACTATCGACACATGAATAGGATATTATGATTAACTCTGGAGTGGGGAGAATGCGACTTGCCAAAGCGACATTCTTGCTTCTAACTGGATCAATAGAATATTAATATTAACACTGATAGATATGTGCGTTCATACTGAGAAAAAGTGTCTTTGTTTCCATTGTTCTTCTAGAGTGATTTTCCTTTTTTTAGAGGCTTCCGAAAGGGAAAAAGCGCTATTAAATTTGCGTGGTCTGTCTGTCCGTCCGTCTGTCACATTTTGATCTCTAATAAGATAATGAAAACCTGATTTCAAGATATTTTGTTGATTGCAAAGTCCTAGTGCAACTACAACTTTTACCTTTTGACAAGATGGTGGATTTCAATCTGCAAAAAATCCGCAACCATCATTGACATCACTGTACCACTATCTTACAAATAAGGAAAATAGAAATGGCATGAAAATGAATTCATTTTCATTAAAATAATAATAACAACAATATCACCACAAAATTCCTCAGTGGAAAGTGATAAAGGGATTACAATGAATTTTTTTTCTATTTAACGAAACTCTGGCAGCGCCAGAGAATGAATATTCGTTCTTTTCTAACATAATAATAATAATAGTAATAATAACAATAAAATATTTATTATCCGTGAAGAAATTCGTTTTACAATTGTATAGTTTACATTTTTAATTTCGGGATCTTTATGGCGCCTCTGAGTCCACCCCATTTCTAATGGGTAACACGATATTTATTGGGGAAAAATAAATACGGTTGGTCGTTGTGCGGGCCACATGATACGTTAATGCTCGTTAATCGTAAGCCACAGAAACAGTTGACCTTTATATTATCTGCCCCAGAGATCGCAAGGTCTGAAAGGGGAAATTTACTTTTTATACTGCACATAAAGATGCATTATTAGAGCAAACATTTATACGATAGCACACAAAATAGACGTCAAAGTCACATTGTGAACATTACATGTGAAATTTGCTTTTAATAGAAAATCATAGGAGGTTAATCTTTATTGCAGAAAATATTATAACAGTTACGAAACCGTTTTTGTTATTTTCTACAATAATGTTTAAAAACTATTTATATTATTAAATTGTGTGTTTTCTGTTATATACGTTATAAGCCATTTACGCAACAAGATTATTTTTGTTATAACAAGAAAGAATGCATTTTGTATGATTACAGTGTTTAGTGTTATTCAATAACTAGACGCATTCAATGTCTTTCGAGATTGATTGAGTCATACAAATAGATACCATAGATATCTACTACATAGTCTACCCAAGGCTCCTCTAGACATTTATTGTATGAAACGATAACAGACACAGGCCATGAAAAACATTGGCTCTTCACTCTTCACCATCTATCAATTAAAGGATCGTTTAATAACATCGTTAGGCCAGGCTCACAATGAACCATATTTTCATATAATCACTTCAATAAATACATATAAATATTAAAATTGTATTGGGCCATAATAAAAATAACATTAATATAGTATCATGTCAACCTGCCTAATAATAAAATCATATTAGCAACACTGTCGACCCGCACATAGCTTCGGATAATCGTTTTGAAAACATTTAAATTCTATTTCTCCATTGTTCTGTCTTTTCTCTTCGTTTGTTTATCCGTTTCTAACAAAGCTTATATCAACGCACTTTAGCAATCTGTCTAGTCAAAAGTTTGAACACGTTATTGTTTTTCACACCCATTTTCAGAACAAGTTGAAACTTTGCACAATTATTCGTTGGAAAAGACAATACATAAATAAACAACAACAACAACCAACTAGTACATTAATTACGGGTAATTAATTACTTTGTTTGATACCAACAAGAGAAATTAATACTTCGATATTATAAGATATGGCTTAATATGTGGGGGTTTGTTCCCTTAGATAATTGTACACGTTATTTCTCCCACACCCATTGTCGTATAAAGTTGAAACTTTCACCAATTATTTATTGTACCTAACAAAATATAAATCAATAAAAAAAAAACCAATTATTCAATTAATTATAAGTAATTAATTATTTTGTTTGATATAAAAAAAGGAACATATTATGGAGAAATATAGCTGTAGCTATTGAGTTATTCCCCTTAGATAAGCTTTCTTTTTTTAAAAAAAGCTATTTGTATATTTTGTTTGTTCTTTTTCTTCCTCTCGCTTGCTTTCTCAATGGCTCACTATTCACGTGTTTCACGTACTCCTTAAGTTAAATCATCACTAGGTATAATAATTATGTAAGCATAGTGCAATTATTTTATCGCACATTCAAAGAGCCCAAGTTTTATATGAAACAAGGGCACGGCACAGAAGCGCCTGAGGGGAAATAACTTAGATGTAAAAATAACAAAGACATAAAAATAGCTGAGATAAAAAGTCCGACCATTTCCTATGAGTGCCGTGCCATTGCAGATAATTGTAAATTGATCCCAACTCTGATTATTATCACAATGTTACAATTATATTGTAGTATAACGTGAGAAGATAAAGACTTTAGTTGCAGCAAAGTTACAATCAATCACTTTCACCAGATTACCTCAAAGCCAAATGTATAAATAACTGACAAAAAAAAAAGAGAAGTTCGATCCCGAATATTTAAAATCGAAACTATTGGACGATCAATACCTGCCACTCGGTGTTTAGTAGCCTGATGTTTGGTGTGCAGTCCTTTCATTTCACACAATATTTTGTTAAGTATTTTCTGATTGGTCTAACTCGGTGTGTGACTTCATTCTAACTGCTGAAGAAATATAAACACATTTTACAGGTGGGAGTTTGGCTATTATCAAAGTCTGGTGAAAACGTTGATTCACAGGGAGAGAGGTATCAACAATAACATGGATGTACATACAAAAGGTAATTCACATCAAAATTGTATAGGCTTTAAGGCTACTCTTACTTTGTAATTCAACTTCTATTGGGGAAAGGTGACGCGGAGAGATGTAGCTGACGGTCTGCTGTAAGGTGTGAAGACTCAATTCAATCTGTATCATTCCATAAAAAAAAACGACTATCTCACTTTGAATATGAACACTTTAAGTATCGTACTGTTAAGATATAATATGTATACCTCAAGTATCGTGCTGCTCATGTTTAATGAATACCTAAAATATCGTGGTCAATATGAGTATAATACTGTAAGTATGAGAACTTGTCTGAGTGGGTAAGCAAATGGCTTCCGAACTGATGGCGCCCCTGAGTCCATCCATCCAACTCTAAAAGACGCCGCGCCTGAGTGGTGCCCCGAGATCAGAGATTCCCTTGTCACCGTCAGCTTCGAAACCCAGACCAGTTCTCATCAACTAGAACTCGTTACTCACTATCTTTCCAGGCACATCTCTATGATATACCAATCACAATGTAAGATCTCAACATGACATAATGAACTTCAGCAGCACGAGGTTTCTGTCAAGGACGTTGATTGTATGACTGCGTGGCTGGACTTAGCTTTGAGAATGTCAAATGCTAGCACAACGAATAACGTGATTCCAGAACAAATTAGAAAAGAAAAACTGTATTAGCGCGCAGTCTGAACTAAAATTCTAGCGATGTACAGTTCCTTGACGAAATCAACAAAACATTTCATGGGAGAACAGAAAAACAAATGAACAACAATCAATTTTCAGGCTTGATTGAGATGCAATCTCAATGCAAGAACATCTTCGACAAATTAAGAACGTGGAAGCTCACGACCATTACATCTGGCATAGGATTCAAAACGAACTTATGGACCTGATGGCATCAGAAGTAAAAGGGAACATTATTGACAAAATCAAACTTGCTAAATATTTTTCTTCATCTTTACTGCACGCCTGATGTTAGCCACAAAGAGCAGATGTCCCTTATATTGCGTTGTGTGGACGTATCAGATCCAAAAGTTAAGGTGCTGGAACACTTTATCAAATTTCTAGATGATGACGCAACAGGAAATGGTTTGTCAGAGGCTCTTCTCGCCTTGCTGGAGAACCTAGGTCTGTACATCGCCAATTGTCGTGGCCAGGGATATGACAGTTGTGCAAACATGAAAGGAAATCACCAAGGAGTTCAAGTGCACATTATTCGCATGAACAGTCGAGCATTTTACTCTCCTTGCGGCTGCCATAATCTTAACCTCCAGCGTGGTCAGCAGAAATAGTATTATCTAGTTTGTTGATTGTTCATAAAAAATATTTGTGAATCATTACAGTTACGTTGATTAACCTTAAAAGGCAAAATCTTCCATGCAGAACATTGTGTAATGTACGTAAATGGCCAATAGTACAGTAACTACCACCTACGTAAGCTACTATGTTTTGTAACAAAAATTAGGCCTACAGCATTAGAAGCGGACGAGACGTAAGCCTGATGTGGTGCGGTATATATAGTCTACCTTTGCGGCTTAGGGCCCCTCATATGACACTCACCTAGGGCCCCGCGCACTGCTAAGGCTGCCTCTGGGCCAACATACCAGAAGGGGTGCGACCTAATATAAATGTTGCTTAAAATATTAATAAGTAGCTTCATCATATAGATATGTGACTAAATTTAGTTAACAAACTGTGATTTCTGCAAAAAAAAAAAAAAGTGACCGCCCCACCCCCCTTCTCGAAGAGTACAAACGCCGGCTTTCCACCCCCACAAAATAGGCCAACATATTTGGGGAGGGGGGAAAATCTATAAATTGGTTAAAATAGAAATAATTAGTATAGCTTGTTAATATAAATAAAAAGTTCGTATCATGGGCGTAGCCAGGATTTTTTTCGGGGAGGGGGGGTTTAGGGGATATTCCCCCGCCACCCCCCCGCGGAAAACAATTATATATATATATATATATATATATATGCGTGTGTGTGTGTGTGTGTGCCGAGCACTATTTCTGGTATTGAAAGCCAACGAAATGCATATTCTGAGGTATCTACAGTGCATTATCTTGCTATTAAAAATTTTTATTTCAAAAACCTAATGTGCTTTTCTTACTGACTTAGACCTCTCTCGCGCCGTTCGGCGCATTTTCCGGCAAGCTGTTTCCGCAACTCTTATTATGCGAAATTCATTTTGTCGGAGAACATGTCCCGCAAAACCTCGTGCGACGCTCTGTCACAACCTTACTAAGGATTCGACTCCCAGTTCGGCATATGATTTCTTTGATTTAGACCTGATCTCTATAAATGACTCCTAAAATCTGTCTTAGCCATCTTTGTTGAGCCACATTTAGTGTTTTTCAATTTCGGCAGATGACTATTTACACTTTATTAATGGAGCCCAGCTACTGGTAGAAATTAGTAACCTCTCTTCACTACGCTCTTGGAATTACATGCCTGTATTGCGCTTTAGATTTTATATGGAAAAGGAAAATTTTATCTTAAAAATCATCTGTTGAGGGTTTTTAAACTGAAAAATCTCTGGAGTTTTTTTTTTTTTTTTTTTAAATTCAAAACCCCATTTAGCTACGGTCATAAAATTTGGTCACTGTAGTTTGCTTTAAAATAATATTAAAGAGAGAGGTTTTCAACTCAAAACGCTCTTAAGGAGAATTTTAAACTCAAAACCATCTGGAGGGGTTTTAAATTATAAAAAAAAGCCATCTGGAGGAGGGGGATTTGAACTCAAAACCCCTCATTAGCTTAGCTACGCTCAAAGAATTTTAGTGTGTAATTTGCTTTTATTTATATTGAAGAGGTATTTTTTAGCATCAAAACCCTCTGAAGGGGGATTTAAACTCAAAACCCCCTTTTGCTACGGCCATAGCATTTTGAGTGCGTAATTTGCTTTTTTTTAAATATTGAAGAGGTTTTTTTCAGCTTCAAATCCCGCTGGCAGGGGGTTTTAAACTCAAAGCCATTTGGCTACGCTCATAGATTATATAGTGTGTAATTTTTATATTATTTTTTTTTTGAATAGGTACTTTTTAGCTCAAACCCCAACTGGAGGAGGGGGGTTAAACTCAAAACCCCTTTGGCTACGTTCATATAATTTTGAGTGTGTAATTTGCTTTTTTTTTATATTGAGAGGGGGTTTACCGTAATTTTTGGAGACGGTTTTAAAGTCAAAATCTTCCTTAGCTGTTTTCTTGGAATTTGGGTATTGTCGTTTGCATTTTTATTAGTTTTGTTTATAGAAGAGAGGGATTTAACTGCAAAACCTCTGGTAGAGGGTTTTAAATTCAAAACCCCTGGTAGGGGGTTTTAAATTCAAAACCCCTAGTAGGGGGTTTTAAAGTCAAAACCCCTAGTAGGGGGTTTTAAACTCAAAACCCCCTGGTAGAGGGATTTTTATCTCAAAACCCCCTGATAGGTTGTTTTTTTTTAACTCAAAGCCCCCGGATAGTTTTATTTTAACTCAAAACCCCCTGATAGGGTTTTTTTAAAATCTCAAAACCCCTGGTAGGGGGTTTTAACTCAAAACACCCTCGGCTGTGCTGTGGTAAGTGAAGATTTAGTATTAAAATCTCACCTAAAATAAACAAAAGGAAAGCAAAAAATCAGTCACTGAATTCCGCCCCCCCCCTGCGGGGGTATTTCATTTCGGGGGGGGGGTTGAACCCCCAACCCCCCCCCCCCCTGGTTACGCTCATTGAGTTCGTATACATATTGTGATTTCTCTAATAAAATTATTCCAAAAACTCTCCATAACTCTCAACCCAGGATTTGCCAGCGAATAGATTCTAGTATTAAAAACATTATGCACCAAATTTAACTTTGGTTATTACTGCTCATCAATGATAGGATTAGACGCGGAAACAATGAGCAAAGGAAGCTAGCTTTCCATCTAGGTCTCTCGAGTTAGAACCCTGGTCATGGCTGGGTATTTCGATTTCAAGTTTGTTTTGGCAAAGCTTCTATCAACTCACTCCGTTCTCTGCCCCTGTGTGAATTCTTTGACAGTGTTTTCTAGCATTTCCGATTCTCGGATCAAGATGAACTTTTATACAATCTTCATTTCTCAATAACAACATATACAAACAAAAAATCAATTAGTTATTGGGAATAAATTGATTTTGTTTTAAATAGAAAAAGGGATGATAAAGAGTACAGTATTGAGAGATATGATAGCGATTGACCAATTGAGCAATTTTGTTAACAATTTTATTTGTTTTGGCACAAAGCGGTGCGACCCCTTCCCTCAATATAAGCTTTATTTTTTTTATTTTGCTTGCTTGTCTTTTTTAAACGTATTATTTTCATGTGTCCCAGCATATTTGAGATGCTCCTGACTTTCCTAAAAGCAGACAAACAACATAAACCTCCACAGTTCACTAGTATGTTTCAGATAAGGTAACTGTAGGCCTAGAGGCTTACCTCATAGATACATACCTTCATCTCTTTTCTTCTTTATTTCCAAACTCTCCTTGTTTCAAAACATCACGCGTCCATTTTGTTGTCATCTCTTATCTATCATTTCGTAGTGAATGGTTTAGTAAGCCTCCACATTTAGATGTTGGGTTATACAAGAATTAAGGAATACAAGTTACGAAATAACATGCCACCTAGAAAATAGTTACACTGACTTGTTGACGTCACATGTGGTCACTCGTATTAATACCCTAACCTAAGGTCATATCCCTAATGCTGAACAATTGAGGATTAACTGTAACAAGGTGTACATACTTTAAAAAAAACAACAACAACAACATATACTATTTAATAATAATTAAACCTTGTTTAAGAGGTGGTGTATATATATATTACGGCCAAAGCCCGAAATCGGCCAATTATGCATATGCTAGTATCGTTTGTTTATTACATATTAACTAGTGCAATATAAAAGACTTTTGAAGGATAGAAATAAAAGGTGTTTCTTTTGTAACAACGCTCAGCTGAAATCCTTACCAAAACACAAACAATATTTGTATGTACTATGTGTATCCTTACCAAAACACAAACAATATTTGTATGTACTATGTGTATCCTTACCAAAACACAAACAATATTTGTATGTACTATGTGTATCCTTACCAAAACACAAACAATATTTGTATGTACTATGTGTATCCTTACCAAAACACAAACAATATTTGTATGTACTATGTGTATCCTTACCAAAACACAAACAATATTTGTATGTACTATGTGTATCCTTACCAAAACACAAACAATATTTGTATGTACTATGTGTATCCTTACCAAAACACAAACAATATTTGTATGTACTATGTGTATCCTTACCAAAACACAAACAATATTTGTATGTACTATGTGTATCCTTACCAAAACACAAACAATATTTGTATGTACTATGTGTATCCTTACCAAAACACAATCTAAAACATTTAATTTACCGTTGGAAGTATTAAATAAATGTCGAATTTGGAGCCTACTGTTTTTTTTTCTGTTCACAGTTTCAGTCTTCGATTGACTGGGTTAGGTTCGAAATTATCAAATTCTAAGATGGCCCAAGTACCCAGTGCTGTGAATGCTTGGGGTAACGCCCCTGATATCGACATAAGAAAAGCAAAGCTTCAACTAGAGAACGAGTTATTGAAGTTACAAGCTGTCAGAACAAACGAGGTAGGCTGTTAATAGTGGCAAGGTTAAGCTTCATTTACTGGTTTCACGAACACAAGGATTAACACCTAGATTTAGTGTTTTTAATAGTGTTTTTCATGTATAGGCTAAATATGATATTGGTGGCCCTGTAATAAGAAGCTTACTTCTAGATTCTAGAAGTATAGTACACACCGATGAAGTACCAATTTGGATGAATTGGTAGTCGCAAACTCCTCTTTTTTTTAATCACGATTCTCAGCATTTTATAAAGCTACATTAGCACACACCGACATACATTCAGGGAAGTTCCAAAATCGTCACCCTCTCATTAGTTACTTACACGAAGAGAATTCAACATTTGAAAAGCCGACTACTGAGTATTGGGTGAGGCTTAGAGCCACATAGATCTGCATCTGTACTGACATGAGTCTCTTACTGTCGGCTACTATCATTGTATCTCAGATGTGTGATACCAGAAACAGTGGAGACCTGTTCATCATTTACCCTAGAGATCGCAAGGTCTGAAAGGGGACTTCGATGCTACTCTTAAAGAAGTTTAACTTAAAAAAAAATAGGTTCTTATTATTGTTCATTTTCAGGTGCAGTTGAATCCAATACTTTTATCCAATCGTTTGGAGAGAGTGAGGCCTCATGCCAGTCTTCATTACTCTAGAGTTCAGCCCCCTTTGAAAGAAGTCGACAGAAACAAAAGTAATCAATTAGAAATGATGTAGTCTGTGTGTGTACATTTTCACCCTAGTGCAACACTGTTTATGTTAACGTAATAAATGGAATTCCAAATATGTCTTCCCTCATAAACACTAGTTTGTTATTTGTATAATCCCAAATACTCTACATGGTGTCAGAAGTGGATACGTACCAAGATAAATACTACACGCACACATATTATATACATCGTACTTACGTCAACAATACGCACACACACACACGCACGCACGCACGCACACACACATACACACATACATACATACATACACACATACACACACACACACATACATACTTACATACATACATACATACATACATACATACATACATACGCACACACACACACGCACGCACGCACGCACACACACATACATACATACATACACACATACACACACACACACATACATACTTACATACATACATACATACATACATACATACATACATACATACAAACATACATACATACTTTCATACATACATACATACATACATACATACATACATACATACATACATACATACATACATACTTACATACATACATACATACATACATACATACATACTTACATACATACATCATACATACATACATACATACATACATACATACATACATACATACATACATACATACATACATACAAAATAAGTATAGAGTTGCTTTTCAGTTCGGTTAGAATTAGCTGTGTATCTATACAGAAACAAGAATGCACTTCATAAAATATAATAATGTTTTATTTTGTTAGTTTTAGAGCGTATCACTGAAGTTGAACAAGTAACATAAACAAAAAATCTTAAAAAAAAATAATTCACATTTATGACACTGTTATACATGACAAAAAGCGATTACCTTGCTCATAATAACTAATGAATGATAGATAAAAAAAGAAATATTTTTTTACCCAGCCCAAAAGTCCCAATGATCATGGTTACGCGGTGTTACGCCTATGTATGAACCGACTCCTATTTTAATTACTTATATATATATATATATATATATATATATATATATATATATATATATATATATATATATTTATATATATTGTTTTCGTTACAAAAACCTGCAGCCACTCCTGAACACAATGAACTTTTCAAAGGACTCTCACATTGTGTGTTGAGGAGCAGATTTAGACCCCAAAATTTTGGAAAGGAATCTAGCGGAAAAGGGCAGTGTCCACATCTATCATGCCTATTACATCGGTTGGTTTTGGTGGCTATTCCGGGGCAAAGGTCAACTGGGGCTTGTTGCAGGCCGGTGCACTGTTAAGTTTGGCCCTCTCACAAAATTTATCTTCCCACTAGATACAGTATTGATGTTGTGTATTGAAAAATAATATCCGTGTTATATTCATAGATATAGTGTCGCAAATCAAATCTAGCAACCCAGCTAATGACTTCTACATAAAATGGTGCTCAAAATGTCCCCGAACGTCAATTTTTATTCTTCCACTATTAACTATGTGGGAATTATCACTGACGTCAGTTCAAGATTTAGATCTTCAGATCAAATAACATTTTGAGATTTTTTTATTTTGAAAATTATAAGAATATATCCAGGTTAAGCTAGTAAGAGGAATTATAAACATTACTATTTTTGAACCTACGACCCCACACTAGTAGTACTTATTCACTTAAAACATAAAAGTAACTCTTGTTTCTGCAGCGAAAGTCTGGTCAGATGAATCAATAGCACTACGTCAGTTATCTCATGTGAGTATTATAGAATAGTACGGTATACATCAATTAGAATAAGCAATGAAATAATCAAATAATCACAAATCTTTTTCTCCATACCTATTTTAAAATCTTCATTAAAATAGCACAAATTTGAGAATTTATGCAAATATAACTCACTTAAAACATAACTTAAAATTCTTTAAAAAAAAAGTAATATTAAGTGTAGATATTATTGGGGTACATGTTAAAAATATCCAAACATCTAGTAGGGCCTACCAAGAACTGTTTTGATCTCATTTCATCATCTCTTCACTATATGGCATTTTAAATTTGAAACCTTATATATATATATATGATTTTTTTCCTTACAAGACATGTATCAATTAAAATTAAACAATTTTTATGCCTACGGTCAAGTGTAGAAGGCGTTCTTAACAAATATAGACGACATGGCCTAAATTGTGCCGATGTGCCAAAACCCAAACTCATAAATATAGATCTTTCGGTACATTCCTTGATGAGACGAACGCTTTCGGTAAATCATCATGTTGTGTTTATATGTTATGTTTAATATTTAACATTCGATAAATTCCTCTAAATTAAATACTGATTACTTAAAACAAAAAGCAGTAAACAATTAGAGCGATCCACTGGCTACCCAAAAGTCTCAATTCCACTTTTTGGAAAAGACATTACGTATTACAAGACAAGGGGCTCCTTCTACCTGTCACCAAGCGAACTATACAATCTCAATAGATGTCGACTCATAAAGTCATCACGTATTAAAAGACAAGGGGCTCCTGTCACCAAGCGAACTATACAATCTCAATAGACGTTGACTCATAAAGTCATCACGTATTACAAGACAAAGGCTCCTTCTACCTGTCACCAAGCGAACTACACAAACTCAATAGATGTTGACTCATAAAGTCATCACGTATTAAAAGACAAGGGGCTCCTTCTACCTGTCACCAAGCGAACTATACAATCTCAATAGATGTTGACTCATAAAGTCATCACGTATTACAAGACAAAGGCTCCTTCTACCTGTCACCAAGCGAACTACACAAACTCAATAGATGTTGACTCATAAAGTCATCACGTATTACAAGACAAGGGGCTCCTGTCACCAAGCGAACTATACAATCTCAATAGATGTCGACTCATAAAGTCAGCACGTATTACAAGACAAGGGGCTCCTGTCACCAAGCGAACTATACAATCTCAATAGATGTTGACTCATAAAGTCATCACGTATTACAAGACAAGGGGCTCCTTCTACCTGCCACCAAGCGAACTATACAATCTCAATAGATGTTGACTCATAAAGTCATCACGTATTACAAGACAAGGGGCTCCTTCTACCTGCCACCAAGCGAACTATACAATCTCAATAGATGTTGACTCATAAAGTCATCACGTATTACAAGACAAAGGCTCCTTCTACCTGTCACCAAGCGAACTACACAAACTCAATAGATGTTGACTCATAAAGTCATCACGTATTAAAAGACAAGGGGCTCCTGTCACCAAGCGAACTACACAATCTCAATATATGTCGACTCATAAAGTCATCACGCATTACAAGACAAGGGGCTCCTGTCACCAAGCGAACTATACAATCTCAATAGATGTTGACTCATAAAGTCGACATAGACGATGGATACTTTGCACAGTTTCAACTTGATCTGGGAATGGGAAGTAGGAGAAATAACGTGTACACAAACTTACAGTCTCCAACTGGCACAAACACACAGGGCGAAAGATGGTTGTTTCTATGTAAGTTTTCATGTGTTAAGGAGATAAAGAGGGCGTGGGGTTGACAAGAGAGAGAGAGAGAGAGAGAGAGAGAGAGAGAAACAGAGACACACAGAGAGAGAGATGCTAACTTTAGAGATATAGTTTTCAAGTGTATTTAATTTTCTGTCCTCGACATATCAAGACCACAAGACAAGGTCCACGTGACGTCATCCTTCCCAACTTAGTGAAACATCCTGTCCAGGTGAAACTTTGTCCAGTACCACTTACGGACACCATGTTTCATGAAAGAAGGTAACCTATTTAGAACACTGATGGACATTATAATTTATGAACTAGAGTAAATAATTTAGAAAACTCACAGATACCAGGTTTGAAGAACGAATTAAGGTAAGTAATTTAAAATACAGAAAGACAAAGTACAGAGCTATTAATTCAAAGTTTGCAGCTACATTACACATCAACAGCTGTCTTGCTGTTTTGTGATACGAGGCGAATACTTGACAGAGTCCAACCTACCCGTACCCTGAATGTAATCAGTGAAAGTTAAGTTCGGGCTCCTGTAATTTCTTATAAATCATAGAAAATGATCACAAAAAAGTGTATATGGGCATCAACATTGACCTAATAATCGAATGGAACTTTTCATGGCCAAAATTAAACATCTTTGTTGATATTCATGCATACATAACAGATGTACACGCAGAACACCAGACCCACTGACAATGTTGTCCTTTACGCCATGTAGATATACACGCAGAACCTCAGAAGCACTGACAATGTTGTCCTTTACGCCATGTAGATAAACAAGCAGAACCTCAGCCACACTGACAATGTTGTCCTTAACGCCATGTAGATATACACACAGAACCTCAGACCCACTGACAATGTTGTCCTTTACGCCATGTAGATAAACAAGCAGAACCTCAGCCACACTGACAATGTTGTCCTTTACGCCATGTAGATATACACACAGAACCTCAGACCCACTGACAATGTTGTCCTTTACGCCATGTAGATAAACAAGCAGAACCTCAGCCACACTGACAATGTTGTCCTTTACGCCATGTAGATAAACAAGCAGAACCTCAGCCACACTGACAATGTTGTCCTTTACGCCATGTAGATATACACGCAGAACCTCAGCCACACTGACAATGTTGTCCTTTACGCCATGTAGATATACACGCAGAACCTCAGACCCACTGACAATGTTGTCCTTTACGGCATGTAGATATACACGCAGAACCTCAGACCCACTGACAATGTTGTCCTTTACGCCATGTAGATATACACGCAGAACCTCCAACCCACTGACAATGTTGTCCTTTACACCATGTAGATATACACGCAGAACCTCAGACCCACTGACAATGTTGTCCTTTACGCCATGTAGATAAACAAGCAGAACCTCAGACCCACTGACAATGTTGTCCTTTACGTCATGTAGATAAACAAGCAGAACCTCAGACCCACTGACAAAGTTGTCCATTACGCCATATAGATAAACACGAAGAGCATCAGACCCACTTACAATGTTGTCCATTACGTCATTTAGATAAATACGCAGAACCTATGACCCACTGACAATGTTGTCCACTTCGCCATGTAGATAAACACGCCGAACCTCAGACCCACTGACAATGTTGTCCTTTACGCCATGTAGATAAACAAGCAGAACCTCAGACCCACTGACAATGTTGTCCATTACGCCATGTAGATAAACAAGCAGAACCTCAGACCCACTGACAATGTTGTCCATTACGCCATGTAGATAAACACGTAGAACCTCAGACCCACTGACAATGATGTCCATTACGCAATGTAGATAAACACGCAGAGCCTCAGACCCACTTACAATGTTGTCCATTACGTCATGTAGATAAACAAGCAGAACCTTCGACCTACTGACAATGTTGTCCATTACGCCATGTAGATAAACACGCAGAACCTCAGACCCACTGACAATGTTGTCCTTTACGCCATGTAGATAAACAAGCAGAACCTCAGACCCACTGACAATGTTGTCCTTTACGCCATGTAGATAAACACGCAGAACCTCAGACCCACTGACAATGTTGTCCTTTACGCCATGTAGATAAACAAGCAGAACCTCAGACCCACTGACAATGTTGTCCTTTACGCCATGTAGATAAACAAGCAGAACCTCAGACCCACTGACAATGTTGTCCTTTACGCCATGTAGATAAACAAGCAGAACTTAAGACCCATTACCAATGTTGTCCATTACGCCATGTAGATAAACACGCAGGACCTCAAAACACTGACAATGTTGTCCATTACGTGATGTAGATAAACACGCAGAACCTCAGACCCACTGACAATGTTGTCCATTACGTAATGTTGATAAACACGCAGAACCTCAGACCCACTGACTACGTTATTCTTTACGCCATGTAGATAAACAAGCAGAACCTCAGACCCATTGACAATGTTGTCCTTTACGCCAAGTAGATAAACAAGCAGAACCTCAGACCCATTACCAATGTTGTCAACTACGCCATGTAGATAAACACGCAGGACCTCAGACTCACTGACAATGTTGTCCATTACGCAACGTAGATAAACACACAGAACCTCAGACCCACTGACAATGTTGTCCATTACGCCATGTAGATTAACAAGCAAAACCTCAGCTCACTGACAATGTTGCCTATTACGCCATGTAGATAAACACGCTTAACCTCTGACCCACTGACAATGTTGTCTTTTTCGCCATGTAATTAAACAAGCAGAATCACAGACCCACTGACAATGTTGTTCATTGCAGTAATGTAGATCAACATGCAGAACCTCAGACTAACTGACAATGTTGTACTGTACGTCATGTAGATAAACAAGCAGAACCTCAGAACCACTGACAATGTTGTCCATTACGCCATGTAGATAAACACGCAGGACCTCAAAACACTGACAATGTTGTCCATGACGCCATGTAGATAAACACGTAGAACCTCAGACCCACTGACAATGTTGTCCTTTACGACATGTAGATAAACAAGCAGAACCTCAGAACCACTGACAATGTTGTCCATTACGCCATGTAGATAAACACGCAGAACCTCAGACCCACTTACAATGTTGTCCATTACGCCATATAGATAAACACGCAGAATCACAGACCCACTTACAATGTTGTCCATTACAACATGTAGATCAACATGCAGAACCTCAGACTAACTGACAATGTTGTACTGTACGTCATGTAGATAAACAAGCAGAACCTCAGACCCACTGACAATGTTATCCAGTACGCCATGTAGATAAACACGCAGCACCTTAGACCCACTGATAATGTTGTCCTTTACGCCACGTAGATAAACAAGCAGAACCTTAGACCTACTTACAATGTTGTCTATTACGTCATGTAGATAAACACGCAGAACCTCAGCCCCAATGACAATGTTGTCTATTACGCCATGTAGATAAACAAGCAGAACCTCAGACCCACTTACAATGTTGTCCATTACGTCATGTATATAAACACGCAGAACCTCAGCCCCACTGACAATGTTGTCCATTACGCCATGTAGATAAACATGCAGAACCTCAGCCCCAATGACAATGTTGTCCATTACTCCATGTAGATAAACACGGAGAACCTCAGACCCACTTACATTGTTGTCCATTACGTCATGTAGATAAACAAGCAGAACCTCAGCCACACTGACAATGTTGTCCTTAACGCCATGTAGATATACACACAGAACCTCAGACCCACTGACAATGTTGTCCTTTACGCCATGTAGATAAACAAGCAGAACCTCAGCCACACTGACAATGTTGTCCTTTACGCCATGTAGATATACACACAGAACCTCAGACCCACTGACAATGTTGTCCTTTATGCCATGTAGATAAACAAGCAGAACCTCAGACCCACTGACAATGTTGTCCTTTACGCCATGTAAATATACACGCAGAACCTCAGACCCACTGACAATGTTGTCCTTTACGCCATGTAGATAAACAAGCAGAACCTCAGTCCCACTGACAATGTTGTCCTTTACGCCATGTAGATAAACAAGCAGAACCTCAGACCCACTGACAATGTTGTCCTTTACGCCATGTAGATAAACACGTAGAACCTCAGACCCACTGACGATGTTGTCCTTTACGACATGTAGATAAACAAGCAGAACCACAGACCCACTGACAATAAT
>JAZGLO010006297.1:0-35377 GCA_036873155.1 Biomphalaria sudanica
AAAACAATTTTCTTTTGTCTGAAAAGGCTTGTGACGAGTCATTTCCATCTATATAGTAGTACATCGCTCTAAAAACAATTATGCCTTTTTGTCTATCTATCTATCTATCTATATCTATATCTATATCTATATCTATCTATATATATATATATATATATATATATATATATATATATATATATATATCTGTCTATCTATCTATCTATCTATCTATCTATCTATCTATCTATCTATCTATCTATCTATATATATATATATATATATATATATATATATATATATATATATATATATATATATATATATATATATATATATATATATATATATATATATATATATATATATATATATATATATGTCTATCTATCTACCTATCTATATGTCTGTCTGTCTGTCTATTTGTCTTCTGATTAATTTAATAAAACGACTTAAAATCTTAAGTCAGCCTTTACCGCTAAGTTACAAAAGTTTCTTATTTAAAAAAAAAAAGGTTTGTACGTCTTAAGTTTATATCCCTGCGTTAATCCAATCGTAAAGTCATTAAAGGTGTGCAGCAATTAATTATGAGAGCGTATCTGTCGCTTGAGGTCATAAAAAAAAGTGTCTTTAGCCATGTCTTTCGTAGTAAAAAAAAAATTATGTGTATAATGAATATATTGTTCTCCCTTTCCAATGTAGCCATCTGACATAAGCAATCATACATATCTAGACTATAAAAGCTAGCTAGATTTATGTCAGATTGTAGCTTATATTGAAGATGACATGTCTGATTTGGGGGATTTAGTTATATGGATGACTTGAGTATTGAGTCTGTAGCTTGTTAATATGGTACGCAAAGGTGCACGCGTTCAATATAATAAAGTATCATTCTCCGCCATGACACTAATGGTTGTTGTTTGTTTATTGCTGACTGTGAACCTAGATCTTAATTAACATGGTGGCAGCGGTGTATTAATGATCAGAGGTAATCATTAATCAGTATATAAAGGTTTATTGTTTACAATAATAAATAGGCAACAATTCAAGGCTACGCCGTGCAATGGCAGCTAGAAATTTCCTTCCTGTACCCGAGCCACTGGAGGTAGAAGGAAACATGGCCGCTAATTGGCAAAAGTTTCACCGGAGCTAGCGAAACTATGAGTTAGCCATTAAATTGTCGGAAGAATCAGAGGAGGTCAGAGTGGCCACCTTTCTAACAATTATAGGAACAAAAGCGATGGACATATATGAAGGTCTTGAAATTGAGAAGGGAAAAGAAAGAAAGATGGAAGAAATAGTCAACACATTGGAAAGTTTCTGCATTGGAAAAACGAATGAAACTTATGAGCGCTATGTTTTCAATACTCGTGAATAGCAAGAAGGCGAGGACATTGAAAAGTACATAACAAATCTGAGAAGACTAGCAAAAACGTGTAGTTTTGAACGCCTGGAAGATAGCTTGATTAGGGACAGAGTAGTTTTTGGTGTTAGACATGAATGTCTCAAAATGAAATTGTTACAAGATAGAAGTCTCACATTGGAAAGGTGCAGAGATATTTGCAGAGCATACGAGACCGCCAACAAACAGTTGAGACAAATACAAGCCGACCCTCCAATCATTGAGAAAGTATCAACACCCTTAAGAACAAACATTCAGAAAGGTAAATGCAGGTATTGTGGAAGGATTCACGAATACATTAAAGAAAAGTGCCCTGCGTGGGGTAAAATGTGCCTAGCGTGCAAGAGGAGACATCATTTTGCTGTGATGTGCAAAATGAAAATTCAGCAGGTGTCAGATGATAGGTCTATGATGAAAGACAGCTGCAGTCGGACACAAGAGATGATGTCATGGTAAAAAATGAATGGGTGATGTCTTTGGAGAACCACAAAACGAAAAGGATGACAGCAGTTATGACAGTGAATGGTCACCGTGTAAGGTTTCAAATGGATAGTGGAGCTGATGTAAACACCATCCAGGAAAAATACGTAAATAAGAATCAGATAGAAAAGGCAACGCAAAGATTACTAATGTGGAATAAGACTGAAATGAGACCCATAGGGAAAGCCACTCTAACGACGAGAAATGAGAAAACTAACGAAACATTTGAGGTGGAATATATAGTTGTACCAAATAATCTAGCATGCCTTCTAGGTCATGAAACTTGAACAAGAATGAAGTTAATCAAAGACAATAAAGATAGGTTCATAGCATCAGTAGTGAATAACCAAGAAGAAGACTTTAGTCCAAAGTTTACTGGTGATTTGGGTGATTTAGTAGAAGTGTTTTTAAAGATTGATAGCAGCATTAAGCCCAAGGTTCTGGCGTGTAGAAAGATCCCTATTGCTTTACAAGAAAGAGTTAAGGAGGAGTTAAAGACCCTAGTGCAGAGAGGAATCATAGAACCAGAGATAGAGCCTACAGAGTGGGTGAGTCAGATGGCAATTGTGGAAAAAGCTAATGGAAAAATTAGGATCTGCATAGATCCACAAGCCCTGAATAACGTTTTACTAAGGGAATTCTATAATCTTGCTACTTTAGATGACATATAGGCAGATTTGAACGATGCCAAAATATTCAGCAAATTGGATGTGTAAGAAGCTTTTTGGCATGTCAGGCTAGACACAGCGTCATCTAATTTGACAGCAATGATAACCCCTTTTGGTAGATACAAATGGAAACGATTACCTTTTGGTCTGAAAGTGAGTTCAGAAATTTTTCAGAGAAGATTAAATCTAGCACTAGAAGGACTGAAAGGCTGTTTCAATTACGTTAATGATATTATAGTGGTAGGAAGAGCAAGAACGAAAGAAGAGGCACTCAGAAATCATGATATTAACCTAAGAGAGCTGCTGAAGAGATGTCAAGAAAAGAAGATTAAACTGAACCACGAAAAATCTGTTTTTAGAAAAGGCTGAGATTAATTTTTTGGGTCATATTATTACAGAAGCAGGAATAAAACCAGACCCGAACAAAGTATCTGAATGCTCCAAAAGATATTTCATCAGTCCGAAGATTCTGTGGTATGGTTCAATATCTTGCAAGATTTGTTCCAGACTTGTCGACAGATTTACAGCCCATAACAGAGTTGATCAGAAAGAACACACCATTTGTTTGGTCTGATCAATGCACACGAGCTTTCATCAAGATAAAACAGAAAATATCGACTCATGGCACATTGATATATTTTGACCCTAACAAAGAGCTTATATTACAAGCAGATAGTAGCCAAAATGGGTTGGGAGCAGCGTTATTACAAGATGGCAGTCCAATAGCATATGCTTCTAGATCATTAACTGATACTCAGAAAAGATGGGCACAGATTGAAAAAGAATTGTTAGCAGTGGTTGTTGGTTTGGAACGTTTTGACCAGTATACTTATGGCAGGACAGTTATAGTTCAGAATGACCATAAACCACTGGAAAACATCCTTCAAAAACCACTCAGTTCTGCTCCGAGAAGGCTACAAAGTCTAATGATGCGTCTTTATCGTTACGATATCCAGTTTCAATATGTCAAAGGCAAAAATGTGTTCATAGCTGATACTTTGAGTAGAGACCCATCAGAGGAAAAGAGTGATATCCCTGATGTTTGTGTCAACACAGTGGGACTGGCAATACCAGATGCAGTGCTGGAGAAAGTCAAAATCGAGACAGAGAAAGATAGAACAATGCAAACACTTATTCAGTATATCCTAAATGGATGGCCAGACAAACATAATTGTTTACCTGAACTCAAACAATATTTTTAACTAAGAGACATGTTAACATACGGAGACGGACTCTTGTTGAAAGGAGAACAAATAATCATACCAATATCACTTCGCAAGGAAATAGAAGAAAAACTCCATGCAGCACATCTGGGAGTAGACTCAATGAAAAGAAGAGCAAAAGAAACAGTTTTCTGGCCTGGATTATCATCTCGAATAAAGGAAATAGCCAATTCATGTTATATATGTCAGAAAAATAAACCAGCAAATCAGAGAGAAGAATTAATACAGCACGAAATAGGTTATAATCCGTGGGACAAGATTGGAATTGATTTATTCCAAATGTGTGACCAACAATATCTAGTTATAGTGGACTATTATTCAAATTTCATAGAGGTAGAAAACATGCAGTTGACAACAACACACGCAATTATAAAGAAACTGAAAGTTTTATTTGCAAGATATGGGGTGCCCAAAGTCTGTATATCTGATAGCGGACCTCAGTTCACATCGGAATATTTTTCCAAATTTATGATGGAACGGGGAGTGACTCATTGGAAATCTTCTCCAGGACACCATCAATCCAATGGAAAGGCTGAGTCAGCAGTTAAAATTTTGAAGAACATAATGAAGAAATCTAGAGAATCAAAGTCAGATGCTTATGAAGATCTTCTGGAATTTAGAAATACTCCAAGGCAAGACACAAATCTAAGCCCAGTTCAGATGTTTTTTGGTCGGATGACTCGAACACCGATACCAAACAAAAGGAGTAACATTAAGATTTCTACATGTCAAGAGAACATTGTGAGAAGGAAAGAAAAACGGCAGATGAGTGTAAAAAACTCTTATGATAAGAAGTCAAGAAATTTAAGTCAGCCGAGAACTGGACAGATGGTCTATTTCCAATCTCCTAATGACCCTACATGGAGACGTAGAAGAATCCAGTCTCAAGTCAACCAGACAGCTTACATTATTCGAGGTGACAATGGTGCAGTGTACCAAAGAAACAGGGTGCATATTAACCCGAACAGAGAAACAGAAGAAGATATATTTCCCGATACTGAAGACAACATACAGGACAATAGAACTCATGATCAACACATTCGTCACTCATCAACTCATCATTCCCTGCGACCAAGGGATCAGTTGAAGAAACCGATTCAATGACTATGTGTCTTAATGAACTATTGAATGTTGTTTTTAAATGTGATATGTTTCATATTCATTGAAGCGTATATATGTATGTTATGTTTAGTTGTTTATGTTGTGTTTTTTTTTCTATGATACTCCCCGAAATGTTTTTTTTTTGTTTTGTTTTTTAAAGAAAACGGGATGTTGATATGGTGCGCAAAGGTGCACGCGTTCAATATAATAAAGTATCATTCTCCGTCATGACACTAATGGTTGTTGTTTGTTTATTGCTGACTGTGAACCTAGATCTTAATTAACATAGCTAATGTGCTTTTTAATTATTTTTTTTAAATATTGAATTGACTCATTGTAAACAAGAAACATTTGAATTTCGAACCCGTGAAACTATCTTGAATTAAGGACCAGTGAAATGACTTAATCGTGAAAAACATTACACTAAAAACTTGAAATTAGGTTGTTGTTTTTTTACGAAGGCGTATGCTTTCTGAAGACATAGGTGGTAGGGGCCTAATACTCCTCTTACTTTCTGAAGACATAGGTGGTAGGGGCCTACTACTCCTCTTACTTTCTGAAGACATAGGTGGTAGGGGACTACTACTCCTCTTACTTTCTGAAGACATAGCTGGTAGCCTACTACTCCTCTTACTTTCTGAAGACATAGCTGGTAGCCTACTACTCCTCTTACTTTCTGAAGACATAGCTGGTAGCCTACTACTCCTCTTACTTTCTGAAGACATAGCTGGTAGCCTACTACTCCTCTTACTTTCTGAAGACATAGCTGGTAGCCTACTACTCCTCTTACTTTCTGAAGACATAGCTGGTAGCCTACTACTCCTCTTACTTTCTGAAGACATACCTGGTAGCCTACTCCTCCTCCTACTTTCTGAAGACGTAGCTGGTAGCCTACTACTACCGATGAAGACTTTGCAAGCTGAATAGAGGAATAGTAAAAATTATGTTCTATGTCTGCCCTACTTTTGCCGGACGTCTGGCAACCGTAATTTTCTAGATAAGAAATGATGTGTGTTACAAAATCTAGGCCTCTACTTCAGCTTGGCTACAAAAGGAAGACGACGAATGAGGCTGATGAAGGGAATGAAGGTGTTCACAAACACTTGCACAAAGAAACAGTTTAATGTTGCTGATAAAAGAATAGAAAAAAAAATCCAACTTTGCCATCTATAAGGGAGATGATGTAGCCTATAGGTCATATGTTTCTATGGACGACAGTGACGAGGGTGTCATGAGGCCAGCACAACGACCAACCGCCCTTGCTTTCCCCAAGTAATACATATATGTCCAGTACCCATCAGAGTTGGGTGGACTCAAAATTCTAAAAATCTATATTCGAACCCTCGATTCGGAAGCCAAGCGCTTTACAACTCAGCAATTAGCTCCATTGTTGCTAATTTTATAGTTTCTATAATGTTGCTGATAGACAATGCAAGATTCCTGGCTGTTCTTGGAGGAAGCAGTAACATTTATGTCAAGTCGAGCGCTATAGGCCTATCATCATTAGAATATTATAAAGTCTAGTAGATGTATAAATTCGCTTAACCGGGATTTTTTCTGATAGAACATTTTAGAAATAAACTAAATAGCCTATGGCATAGCAGAGGACTAGGGAAAACAATCGACTCAAACTTACATGTTTGCAATTATTTTCAACATGAAAAGTGGCCTAAGTAAGCCAGGCCCATTCACCTTCAGTATACTTCACGCAAAGAAAACCCATTTTCAATGCTTAAAGCTCAACACAGGTGTTTTTGTTTTGGTAATCCTTTCGTGTTTACACTTCGTTCGAAAAACATTTGTTTTCTAAAAATGTATCAAAGTCATTCAACTGAAGAGAAAGATGTGGTAGCTTCCCTTTCCTCCTAGTCATAAACAAGTCCGTGGGTTACTGTGTCCTGTGTTCAGCTTTAGAGGTAGTCTATGCTCGTGGTAATAATACCTTTGTTTAGTCTTTGATTCTCGATTGATAAGTTGTATAAATGTAATATATCGTACCAAATATTTTTACCTTGCAGTTTCTTGTTTAGCTAAGGATGGCATATCTTTGAGAGCGTAGCCAAAAAGAAATATTTTTTGACGCGCAACGACCAAATAAAAAGTAGGTCCCGAGTGGAGTAAAAAGAGGCTCGTATAAGATTATTCCAAAATACCAGATAGAACATCCAGAGTACAGTACAACATCTGTGCACACGTCACAGGTTAGCAGTAGCCTGAGTGACAGCCCTCTGGGCGTTACCTAACTATTGAGAGTAATGTATGTTCCCTCTCTGTTTCACCGAGAGTAGGTCACTTTAAGTACATATTTAGCAAAACGTGCTAGTCAACCTGCTAACAGGAAAGAAACATCCTAGATGTATTAAACTGCGTGCTAACACGTATTTGTGTTAAGTGAAGACAATTTTGAATAACTGGAGCTGCTGCTAAATAAATATCAATCAGTGGATACTCGTCATGACACAACGCAATCTCATATAATGAACCATCATATTGCCTCAACACAATTGCAAATAAGACCTTCATCAAGTCTCAACACAATTGTAAACAAGACCTTCATCAAGTCTCAACACAATTGTAAATAAGACCTTCACCAAGTCTCAACACAATTGTAGATAAGACCTTCACCAAGTCTCAACACAATTGTAAATAAGACCTTCACCAAGTCTTAACACAATTGTAAATAAGACCTTCATCAAGTCGCAACACAATTGTAAATAAGACCTTCATCAAGTCTCAACACAATTGTAAATAAGACCTTCATCAAGTCTCAACACAATTGTAAATAAGACCTTCATCAAGTCTCAACACAATTGAACACTATCTCATACAATGAACCATCCCCATGCTTCATCACAATCTCATGTTATCTTCTAACTTTAAATCGGCGACCTACAAAGTATAAAGGGGACTAATTCAACTAATAGCACCACATCAGTACAATTTCTTTCCCTTGTTTGAGGTACCAAACAAAATAATTAATTACCAATAATTAACTAACTAATTGTTTAATTTTTTTTGTATTGATTCTTGTTTTGTCAGGCTAAAGAAATAATAGTATAAATTTCAGCTTGATCCAAAATTGGGTGTGGGAAAAATAACGTGTACAAACTTTTTACCAGACAGACAGAGTGAGTTGAAAAAAAGCTTTTACGACACTCTACTGTGGTTAGTTGGAAAGGGCATGTATCCTTCAGGTTCCACTGTTAAATAAATTATTGTGACATCGTAATTCTGCTATTAAATGAAGGCTTCACAGTGTCAGTAATTATTCTTACAAACATTACTGCCTTGAAGGTGATTTTATTTTTCTTTACAATGTGATTTTTATTCTACCTTTACTATCTACATGTTTTTATTAAAACCTACAATGCAATACAACAAGTGTCTTGGCCCAGGTATATTTGGTGGTACCATTTAGTAATTTTGTAAAGAAAAGCAATTTTTTGAATCACTCTGGAGATCAAATTAATTGAACTGGCCAGCTAGTCAGTAGAGCAACCACAATTTTAAGTTTTGTTTTCAAATGCCCAAGGTTTTTAAAACGCCCTTTTCGTTTTTCTTGACTATTGAGACCATAAGAAATAGTGGAGACAAATTAATGTGTTTGTTTGTTGTAGCGTGTGGTTAAAAATATTTGTATATCATATCTAAATAGTTTTAGGTATTTTTATTTTCAAGATGGTTGAATTTATATTTGCAAAAGTAAATGGTGCTGGGTATTAGAGCTAATGTCGTCCTGCGGTAGGTTTGGACTAGGAAGTAAATTATCCTAACTCTGAAGGAACATCTGAAACATGTAAAACATTTGACAAAAACAAATTATGTTACTAGATCTGAATGCAATATGACACATTTTTACAAAAATGAATGCAATTTATTTTTTAAGGGGATGGGGAAGAAGTAAAGAACACTATGCAATTAAATAAATAATTTAATTTTAAAAATTGCATCAATCTGTACATATGTGCATGAAATTCATAATAATAGATATGACTATTATAAAAGTCCCTCTATCGAGGGAAAACTACTTTCCGAAAGTTTTCTTGTGAGATTTTCATGAATCTGTCCAATCACCTGATTGTCCAAATCACGAACTCTGGAATCCAAGGTAACATTGAAGCCAGTATCCACATCACAAGCACTGTGCACTGCTCCAGGCCACTGAAGTTTTAGGAGAGACGCTGTCATGACTAGACCACCTGAGCTCCCTGGGCATGTGGCTGCATCATAATATTTGACAATCCTCAGCCCATCTTCCTCTTCTTTTTTAATGTGTCCAAAAGTAATGGCTTTAGAAAGCCCATGTGCATGGGCTATCACAGCTACCCAGCTCTGGCTATGCTTAAGTGCATGACTTGTCTGGGACTTGTGGGTGCTTTTCACCATCTGATGATAGCTAGACTTGGCATCCTTCAGAAGGCAACTGATCATGTAAAACAAATTCCGGTCATGTGACATGACATGGAGGGTGACATGGTCCTGACTGTTGTTGACACCCACTATGGCAGTAACATGGCCATAAACTACCTTGGTCTGATCTGGAGAATTGAAGAAAAATTTGACAACTGCACATTCAGCCTCTGATTTATCAAAGATGACATGCTTATTAGTGTGAATGTACACTCCACTATAGAAATGGTGTCTGTCAGATCCATCCTGCTCACTCCCATTTGGTGAACTGAAACTACGAGAAATCAGTGAAGGTTTCATTTTCAGACGTTGACTATAATATTCCAAAGGGCAGGCATTTTTTTTACATTTAAATTTGAGCATCTCATTATCCACTGAAGCAATAAAACCAGAACCATTTCTTTTATTTTGTGTTCCTATGTAATGACTGTGCATATCTTTAGGACCCCTGGCCGGACTAGTATGGAAAACTGAAATTTGAACAACTAACTGAGCAGCACAGTTAAAGAAAGTCAAGCTGTCTTCATGCTGAATTTCAACTGGTAGGTTTCTAACCTGAAAAATTAAACCAATATAAATGGCTTTTTAACAGATAACAAAAAACACAAAAATTAAATTCTATAAATAAAATTCTATAAAGTGTAATTGTATGAACTAAATGTTTTCTTTTCACAAATTTCCTTGCATTCTATAAATTTAGCAAATAAATCATTGTGCGCTTTTAAGTATTTATCTTATTTTGAATACTTGTCAATTAGACAACAAGGATGCAGGAAAGCAATTAAAAAAATGAAATGTTTAGATACTGTACATTAAATGATTTTAAAAATAACAAATCTTTATATTATAAATTAATTTGTGATCATAGTAACTATTATGCCGTTCGTCTACGATCCTGTTCTTTCTTTGATCCTACTGAAGACTTATAACTCATAAATCTGCACTCCAAAACTCAACCTTGGCAAATTTATATTAAGCGAGGAAAAAAACAATGGATATATAGATACTGTTTTCCCTATAGATAATTATTTTTAAAATATCATTAGTTTCTGACTTCATTCAGCCTTTATTATTTATTTTCTAATTTTGTTCATCATTCACTTCATGTTTTTCCCCCTCACTTCTTTCCTGTTGATCTATTTCATTTGACTCTACTAAGTGGAAAGACTGTACAATACTTTCCGAAAGTATATAGGTGTGTTGGCTAGAATTTTTGTGTGTGTGATAATTATGACTAAATCATCATAAATGACAGAATAATAATCTATTTAGACTAGATTAGATATTTTTAGTTGTCTATATGCTAAAGGTCCTTTAATGGATAAGAAATTGGCCTCTGAACTATAGACTATAAAGTGCATAAATCCACATCACAACTGTACACTACCATACAATTTTTTTAAAAGTGTTTATTCTAAATAAAATATTAAATTGACTCATCTTCTTATTAAAGTTAAGAATCATTTGAAATTCATAAGAGATATTTCAATTTAAAATGAGCTGCCCAGGTATATAAATGGATGGAACATCTATTAAAATTGTGTCCACCTTTGATGTATATTAAATTGTTTTTTATTTTATACAATAGCATCCAGGCAAATCTTTTGGAAGAACGATAATGGGAGGGCTTGGAGGAAAGTGAAGAAAATTGGACAGGAAGGGTTAGAAGGTAGGAGGATTCAAGCCTAAATTCTGACTTCCTCTAAATATTTTGAAAATTCAATTGAACATTTAGTCTAGTACAAGTTAATATATATAATAGTTTTGTTTCATTATTTTCCTCCAAGCAAACAAGAGACTTATGGTACTTGTCACGAGTCGAGTCTGTGACCTATTTCAACCAGTTTCTAGAAGCTCGTGCAAGTGTCCAGCGTAAACAAGTTAATTTTAGATATCCAATCGAAGAAAGAGGTTAAGGGAATAAATAGCACACGTCAGCTTCTAGAAGGTCAAAGTTACTAAAATAATTATCGGAGAAGGTTCCAGGATTCTGGAACGTACGATCAAAGAAAGTATAAATTAAGGGAAAGTCAGTCAGACGGGGTCCTCGCATAGTAGTAGTTCTTGTAGAGCGTTGGTCCTCGCTCAGTGATAAGTTATATGTTATTAGCGGATCCATTAAGTAAAGTTTTAGCAGTTGAAGTTGAAGTTATACTAAGTGAAGTTTCATGTATCATTTAAGTTTTATTTATGTAGTATCAAGTCAAGTTGTTATTGAATTAAGAAGTTAATTTGATGTGAAAGTTGAAGAAGTTATTAAAGAAGTTTGAAGAAAATACAGAGAGATGTTTCTTTCTTCATTTCATATGAATTCGTCAACTAATTAATACAATCCTCGGCCTGTACCTCACAGTACTATATAGTTTTACTTAACACACAAAAAAGGCAAAAATACTCACTTTAAGGTCATCAACAGCATGAAAATCTTTATGCCCAGGATTTTTTGAACATCTTGAATATTCTGTTAAATCTGTATTGGCTTCATATGACTGTTCTATGGAGATGCCTGAAACTGGGTCACCAGCTACACTGGTATTTTTCTGAGAAGTCTGGACCCTATTTTTCAAACTTAAATTTAGTGTATTCTGTTTGTCAGGTTCTAATTTAGCCAAATCATTTCTATTGAGCTGCTGATCAGTTGGAGTGACTAAGTTAGAAAAAAATGATAACCATTTTTTATGATCATCATCTTCTAGAGAACTCGTAGCAAAACCAGGCTGCAATTTTTTACCATTGCAAAAATTAGACTCTTTCACTAATAAATTCAACTGGTTATTTATATTGTCAGCAGAAGTCGCATCATTCAAATGAAAAGAGTCATGGCTTGTACAAGGCTTGTTGTCATTGATTTCTTCATTGCTCAGACATATGTTGCTGTCATCTAATAACCAGCTTCCAGAATCTAAATTTAGGTTGAAACTAAGCAGCGGAGTATTGCTTTGATCTTCTAGTGATTGGTAAATAAGTGATTCAAAAGAGGATGGTTCCTCATAAGATAACTTTCTTGTTTTAGGCTGTGACAAGAAATTCATTTTTGCATTCATATGTCTTTCTTCAGATGTATCCAAAGCAGCCTTGTCACACTCTGGGCTTTTTGCACGCTTTTTTTTGGTTATCTCTTTAAAACAAGCCATTTTTAATTAGTAGTCTTGTTAAGAAAGAAGAATTCTTGAAGTGAAAGAAGTCAAACAGATTTCTCTTCTGAACTTCTTTAAATGGCTTTCAGTAAAATAATCTGAAAGAGAGAGAATTATTTTTAAAACAACATAACAAGCTATGATATAAACAAGAAAAATATAAAAATACTTATAAGAGTAATTGTATCATTTGAATAAGTTTGGAGAAAAAAGGTGGTATTTGGTTGAAGGTTACCAAGACAGCTTTTTAAATGTATTTTAAAATAAAATTCAAACTTGAGGGCTCAAGCCTCCTCAAGCCAACACACTAACCACTTTGCTAGTAAAGTGCTTATGAAAATAGGAGTTTTTTTTATAGCTATGTATTGTTAGGTTCAAACTTCAAAGTGACAAAATATAAAGCGGACTAATTGAACTTAAACCACCACATCCAATATCATTCCTTTGTTCAATTCCAAACAAAATAATTAATTACCAATTATTAATTAACTAATTGGTTAATCTTTAAAAAAATTTGGATTATTAGTGTCAGTTTAGAAGTACCAGATTGATGCAAGCTTAGAAGTTGATGTCCTTAAACAATGCCTGTGTTCTTGTCATTCTTGAAATCTCATTATCTTACTTTTGCCATTTACAAGTTCCACCACTGTTGATTCTCAATTTAGTCTAGCAATTCTAATGTGATGTTGCTATTGTGAAATCCAGTTTACAAGTTATTTCATCCGATATTAAGAAAGGTGAGTATATTTTATTTATTATTTGTTGTATATATATTTATATTTCTATATTAAGAATATATGTAAGTTCTAGATCTTTATAAAGTAATAGTTACGAAACTATTTTAAACTGATAATTGACATTTATTATTTAGATATATTACTATTTTATTCATTCTTTATTTTATCAGCATTATGTAAATATTTCATAGTATTAAATTCATTATTAAATTGTATTTTAAATCATCATCCATAAAGAACAGATATATGTGCTTTATGTACGGCTATGTGTGTATGTTGTGTCTGTCAAGCTGAACCTAGCACTAAATATAATCATAAATCCTTCATGAAAATTTACACATAATCACAAAATATTATATTATATATAAATGATAATACAATGGTAATAAATATATTATTTAATAACTCTAAATCCTAATAATCTAAAGTAAAACATTTACTTAATTTATGAAAGCTTCAACAGTAGGTCCAGCCACTAGCTAAATCTGGAACCTATGTATCTGTCTGTATCAGATCTAGATCATCTACGTGCTAATATGACTGGGTGTACATTTTCTCTACTCCATCCTGCATTTAAAACCAACCTGCCATAATCCCTTGCCATTCTGCAAAGATTTGGGCTATAACATAATAGAAAATAGGTCTGGAATGTAATTGATATATGATACTTGAATTTGATCTGGATCTATATAAGTAGCCAACTAGCCGGCTATAACTCTCTTATGGTATGGATTGCAAGGTCTGAAAGAGGAACTTTTACTTTTTTAAAATAACCCTGCTATAATCTGTGCCTGCGGGCTTTAGTTTGGGTATCACTGATCTTGTGTATTTATGTCAAACATGGCAAGATATAAAAGACAATGGTTTATTTGATTTGTTAAAAAGTTTCATTCTTCTATACTATAGACTATAGAGATAGATTTAGGTCATTTTTGTTTATTTTAGGGTCCTACGGTATCAACCAAGATCCAGTGAACATTCATGTCAAATTTTATCAAGATTATTAGTCAAAGGTTTTGATTTCTATTTAAGTAACCTACATACATACAATATATTCCTTGCATCTATAAGATATTGATCTAGGTCGTATAGATTACAGATGTTACTTCAAAAATGAAGTTAATTACATCCTGCACATTTCATGTGTTGATGTAATCAGTGACTTGAACTATACAAAGTCAAGTCGGTTTTCATAAGGCTGATTCAGGTAACCCATTCTATTCTCTAATGAGTCTAATGACTAGATAGAGATCTAATGGCACTGTTACTAGCCTAGGTGACTAGGAAAGAAGGAGCACTTGTACAAATTCATATGGAATAAGAAATGCGCCTATTTATATATTATTAAAGATAAACATACTGCATGGTTACATTATTAAGTTACATACCGGTATCACATTCAGTGTTGACATTAACTATGTATGATTAACCACAGTGCATTATTATTAGTCTATATTATAATTATAATGATCTATAATTATAGAATAGAGTCAATAGATGTAAATGTAGTCAAATGTAGTGGACATTGACATTGTTACTCATTGTAGGCATAGATATCGGCATCCTATGGCAGACTGTCTACAAATGTCTGACGTGGTATCACCACAAACACAAAGCTAGGGGTCTATAGAGCCGTCATCCTCCCCACATTGCTCTATGCCTCAGAAACATGGACAGTGTACAGTAAACATACAAAGAAACTAAACCACTTCCACATGACATGTCTGAGAAAAATACTAAATGTCAAATGGCAAGACAAAATACCAGATACAGAAGTCCTTCGAAGAGCGTTTCTGCAAAGCATCCACACAATCCTGATGCAGTCCCAGCTGCGATGGGCAGGTCACATCTACAGAATGGAAGACCAACGCATCCCTAAACGACTCTTGTATGGCCAACTAAGCGAAGGAAAGCGCTCGCAAGGTGGTTAAAGAAAGCGCTTCAGGGACACCCTCAAAGCTTCTCTGAAGGCGTTCAGCATAGACCCAGGCACCTGGGAGATCGAGGCACATGACAAAGCATCATGGCGTAGCGCTGTGAAGGTTGCTGAGGAAAAAAGAACAACGCTGGCAGAAGAAAAACGCCAGAAAAGAAAAGCAAGACAAACGACACTAGCTCCAGCTGGAATAACCTGCCAAGTGTGCAGCCGAACATTTCGGGCTCACATAGGTCTCACCAGCCACATAAGGAGGCATAAAACCCCAGTGCAAAGCCCTCAGCCCCCTGGATGACAAAGTGGTCATCATCGAACCACGATGGACGAACTATATATAATATATATATATATATATATATATATATATATATATATATATATATATATATATATATATATATATATAGATATAGATAGATAGATAGATATCTGCATGATATACTCATGTACTGATATAGACAGTGAGTTATAGACTGTCACTATAGTTGAGTATAGATTATATGATAAATAGATTCTAGGCTTTAGGCCTATGATAGGTACTTCGATAAACTGACCTAGATCCATTTTTTTTTCTCCCAAAAAATGGCTGAAAAGTGTGTCAGCACATTTTACCCTTTTTTTAGGGGTGGTTATTTCCATCACAGTTTTAGCACATTGTATTTGATTTCAGGACTAATTGTGATTACTTTTTGTAAACATAAGATATCAGAGCTCATTTTTATTTGCTTTTGAAGCCAATCTGTTAAATTTTTCTTAACAAAAGTTTAAGTGAAAGTTGACATTTTTACAACTTTTTTCCTATAAAAGTTACAACAATGCTGTTTGCTACAATAATTTATCATATTATGAAATGTGTATTTTTCAAATTTCATTAAATTCTCTTGGCGCACTTTAAAGATATTTGATATTAAAATTAACAAAGACAAAGAAAGTAAAATTTTATTATTAAAATAAAATAAAAGTGTTTATAGTTACAACAATCTCACTAATTCTATTGAATTTAGCATGTTAATATATATCTGTGTGCTAAGTTTGAACTTTGTAGCTTGGCGCACTCTTTAGATATTAATTTTCAAAGTTGATGGTTAAAATCTATTTTTAGTAACAACCAACACTGTGATTTACTGGAAATGGTCAATTTCTATCTATCAAGTCCTATTTTTAGAACCACACATAGGAATTTTTCATGTAGATTAACTTCTAAAATGTGTAAATGCTAGATTAGGGTGAGGGAATGTGTCTTTATTGTATTGATTTTGTAATGTGCAAATTTTAAAGTAAAAATAAATATTTTAAAATAATAATATTAAATATTAAATTTTTGTTCTTCATATTTTTAGCTCTGCGAACTATTTTTTTTTCCGTGTTGTTTTTTTTCTATTAGTATACATGTAAATTAATAGTTAAGAAATGAGTACATTATATTTTTAAAATGATGAGCTATTACTGCACAAAAATTTAAGTAAAAAATCTTTTAATAACTTCTAAATAAATCGCAAGGTTTCTTTTTTTTATTTTATTGTCCGATGCAAGAATTTTTTCATTTGCAATTTAATTTTTAAAGCATTTAAATTCAGGCATTTTTAAATTATTAATTGCCAGTGCTTTACAAAAAGGTTTAAACTGAAGTTTATTAAACTTGTAGTCATTAAATTTTAGCAAATATTTTTCTGCACAGTGCTATTTTCTTTTATAATTTATAAAAATTATCTATCTGATGCATATAAATAGCTATTTAAATACAGTAGTATTATAATTAAACAAAATAAAACACACTACAGATCTCTGATTTGTTTTATTTGTGATTTTTGGGCTCATATGATGACAAAATCACATATATTTGTATTTTTTGTCCAAGGCTTTTTTTATATATTAATCCACTTTTTTTCAAAGATTTGATTGCTTGGTCTTATTTTTTTAAATTGGTTTTAACAGAATACAGGTTAATGAAAAAGAGTGTGAAGTTTCCACCCCATATCTTTAAGACTTTTATAATACAGTTAATTAAAGTTCAACTGTCAGGTGTTTCGGTCACAGATTTTTTTTCTGCTTTACAAAGGCTAAAGAAGGCTAATTTTTGGCCACCAAAAATTTAATAACTTCCCTCAAAATTAACTCAGCAATATAAAATTATCTTATCTTATCTTATATAATACAGACGTTACTTCAAAAAAGAAGATGATTACGTCCTACGCGTCATGCATTTAGTCATGCATATTAACAAATGACTTAAATTCTGCCAAGTCACTGGTTTTTCTGGCTAGCTCAGGCAACCCATTCCATGCTCTAATAGCACTAGGGAAGAAGGAGTATTTGTACAAATTTGTCCTAGCATATGGGACGAGGAATGTGCCTTTATTTTTGTGTCTTTCAGAGTATTTTATTAAATTTTGTTTTTGTATTTGAAGATTATGGTTCAGTGTTTTATGTATAGACGCTACTTTACTTTTGAGTCTTTTGTCCTGAAGGCTTTCTAAATTTAGTGATTTTACTAATGGTGTTACTCTAGTCAAATGTGAATATTCGTTTGTTATGAATCTCACTGCTCTATTTTGTGTTTGTTCCAGTTTCTTAATGTTTTCTTGAGTTGAGGGGTCCCTCACGGTGGATGCATATTCTATCATTGGAAAGCATTTCTCAAGCTCTATCTAACCAAATGGGTTCCATTGCATTGTGATCATTTTGAAATTTTTATCGAAGTACCTAAAAAAAAGGCTTTAGGAAATATAGATCATGTGAAACACAACTAATAGGACTAATTGATGATTTCTCAAAAGGTTTAGATAATAGTGAACAAATAGATGCTATCTTACTAGATTTTTCCAAGGCTTTTGACAAAGTTCACCACCATAGTTTGCTTAAAAAATTAAAATATTTCGGCATTAACGGTCCACTGTATCAGTGGATTAAAGATTTTCTGATAGGGAGAGAACAAACTGTAATAATAAATGGCTCTAAATCAACACCAATAACAGTAAACTCAGGTGTACCTCAAGGAACAGTCTTGGGTCCACTACTATTTTTAATTTACATAAATGATTTACCAAATTGCATTAGTTCAGGAACAAAAGTCAGATTATTTGCAGACGATTGCATAATATATAGAACAATAAAAACAAAACAAGACACAGACATTTTACAAAGAGAATTAGATGAATTACAGAAATGGGAATCAAATTGGAGCATGTCTTTCCACCCAGAAAAATGTCAGTTGTTAAGAGTAACAAAAAAAATTAAACAAATTAATTCCACTTATCTTATTCATGGCAAACCAGTAACACAGACTAAAAACTCAAAATACCTAGGTGTTATAATAAATGAAAAACTGTCATGGAATCCACATATTGATGAAACTATAAAAAAATCCAACAAAGCATTAGGGTTTATTAAAAGAAATTTCTATAAATCAAATAAGAACATAAAACTAAAATGTTATTTAACCTTGGTTAGGCCAATAATAGAATATGCATCCACCGTGTGGGACCCCTCAACTCAAGAAAACATTAAGAAACTGGAACAAACACAAAATAGAGCAGTGAGATTCATAACAAACGAATATTCACATTTGACTAGGGTAACACCATTAGTAAAATCACTAAATTTAGAAAGCCTTCAGGACAGAAGACTCAAAAGTAAAGTAGCAATTATACATAAAACACTGAACCATAATCTTCAAATACAAAAACAAAATTTAATAAAATACTCTGAAAGACACAAAAATAAAGGCACATTCCTCGTCCCATATGCTAGGACAAATTTGTACAAATACTCCTTCTTCCCTAGTGCTATTAGAGCATGGAATGGGTTGCCTGAGCTAGCCAGAAAAACCAGTGACTTGGCAGAATTTAAGTCATTGGTTAATATGCATGACTAAATGCATGACGCGTAGGACGTAATCATCTTCTTTTTTGAAGTAACGTCTGTATTATATAAGATAAGATAAGATAAAGGGTTAACCTACCTATGACTATGAGTCTGACAAAAACTTTAAATGGTAATCCTTAAAACATCCACAGAAGAAGATCTACAGCACTAAAACAGCATTCATATAGATCTAGATCTATTATTTTATTTATAGATCTAATCCAAATTACAATAATATCAAAATGTGTTATACCACGATGTTTCCATGATTCAACTAGAGTAGTCAGTAGATATAATAAATCATATATCTGGCTCTAGACTCTAGATCTAATCTACTTGTATTTCCTGGGTTTTCTAGCTTGTTAATAGATTGAGATATTTCATTGGTTGGAAAGATGTCATGTGGGCTAGGTAGGCATTGAGTTAAGTGCTGCGCCTACTTACTAAACTTTTCCCGGATTTAAGTTTATCAGAGTTTAAAGCAAAAAGATAAGAAATACAATGACGTCACATTAGATCAGGATCAGCATTTCTCAAACTGTGTGTCGTGCCACCTCTACTGGAGCGTGATATGATGATGAAAGGGGAGGGGGAGTAAACAAACAAAAATATTTGCATGAATGTAATCCACAATAGATGTATCCTGGATGGCTGCCTGATCGTGCGGTTTGACCGCTGGACTGTCGTTTTGGATTTATCGATGTCCCGGGTACAAACCCTGCCCGCTCCCATCCCCTGTCGTCGGGAGGTTTGGACTAGGAAGTAAACTATCTTCAAATCTGAAGGAACATCCGATACATGTAGGCCTAAAACATTTTACAACAAACATCCCCACAATAGAGAAAAAAAAAATTCAAATTTCGACTGCTCAGAAACATTTTACTTTCAAATATTTTTTGTTTCGCCATAGTTAAGAAGTGTCCGCTTGTAACGTGCTCGAAATATTGGCTTATAAACGCAGCACCGGATTTACGCCAGATCATCAACCTAGGTAGCTTTACCTTTCACTAACATATTTATTTTTAATTATATATCTTTTTTAAAGCTTTGGGAAAAGTTTAGGGGCCTCCACTATTTATATCCGTCTGGCCGTAGGCCTATTGCTCCAAATTGGACTCCGCGCCTGGCAGTGGCTCCGCAATTTGCAATTAACATATCACTGTCAGGTCGTTGTTAACCGTAGGCCACAGAATCAGATGACCGTCACATCAGGGGCGGACTGGCTATACGGGCATTCGGGCAAATGCCCGGTGGGCCGGTAGGGCCAGTGAAATGAAAAGGGCCACGTGAATGCCACCAAGACTCGAATTAAATTGTAAAAAGATTCTATAATATTCTCTTTTATAAGTAGCACTCAGAGCGTCATGATTGACATACTCTACAGTGTAGTAGGGCTACCAATGTAATGCACTTTCCGATATAATTTAATAACCTGCATATGTATACAGTGCTTTTTATAGGCTTCATCCATCATGGTGGCCTACACACTAAGCGAATAACAAGCAACATAAGGCATTTACTTCTTTTAAAAATATAAAGTTCACGTTGGTGTGAATATATTCGGATGGGTCCATAAAGGGGCCAATCACGATGCTCCCAGTCTTATAGTTGGAATATCCAGTAACGTACGATTTGGTATGGTAAAGTTATTATTATTACATATCTTGAGGAGAAAGTGCAGATGATGCTATTGTTGCTGTTAAGATACATAGTTTTAAAGATGTACAATTTATTGACAGGAGTGTATCTTGTAATTATGCTGTTTTGTAAGCAAGGAGCTTGTGAACGAAGTCACTGCGTATTAAAGATGTGTAAAGAAGTGGCTGAGAAACATCATGACAAAAGGCAGACAATGTTCAGGGTGACGGCTGAGAAACATCATGACAAAAGGCAGACAATGTCATGGTGACGGCTGAGAAACATCATGACAAAATTCAGACAATGTCATGGTGACGGCCGAGAAACATCATGACAAAAGGCAGACAATGTCATGGTGACGGCTGTTGCTAAAGACGTGCTCCGAGTAATCCTTTGGACACAGTCGAATAGTTTGTTGATGGGGGTTCTTAACGAGCCTTGTATGTGAGTATCAAGTACATGGTTATGTTAATATTGGCTTGTATGGTAGCATGATTTTTTTTTCAAGTTATATAAAATCGAATATAATCATTTAGTAATACCATATAGTTTTAAAACATTATGAAATACACTAACTAACCATGCAGGCTGCCTACTAGTAGAAATGCATTTTGTTATGTAAACCCAGTTTTCGTCACATTCTCAAACTTAGTATCATAATATAATTTTTAGGAGATTTATAATTCAAAGTCCATCATATATAGCATGTTGGTGGCGGATTACATAGAAATGCCCGGGCTGGTTTTGACACCCAGTCCGCCCCTGCTTCACATATCTGCCCTATGTACCACAAGGTCTGAAAGGGGAACTAACTTTTATATCACTGTCAGTCATGGCTCTTTTCACATGGTTTTAAAGATGTATGACTAAGGAGTTCACCTATTTAGTGTCAGACAATGACGAATTTTAATTAACCCGCTGGCGTCTGTTCCATATGAGTTGCATCTTATACACGTTGTAAAATACATGTTGATATAATGATCAAATTAACAGTGATATTTGTTGTTTTTTTTAATTAGAAGAGAGGCCTCGCAAGCATCCATTAAATCTGGCCCCACTTTTTGTAAGACCGGCCCTGTAAATCCGAATTGGAACAGGCTATTAATAAAGTATTTCGGAAATAAAAGAACCCAACAAAATAAACAATTAACATACGTGAGGTCGTTTCATGTCCAAAGTACGATCTTTATTTTTTTCTTTCCCGAGAGGCATCTTCCACAAGAGTTCTTATGAAGAAATTAAAATAATTTTTCTCCAATAGGCTACGATTCAAGAGTCTCCTCGACTTTCTTACGTCAGAATGATCCCTTTTTTTTCCCGAGTGACGTAGCATCATTCTGCTTTGTGTGAACAAAAGTCTAGCTACAAGACGATTGAGCACGAGGGTGATCTTATGACGAAACAGCTCAAACTTACAAGCTCTACTTAACTGCTTCTCACATTTCAGTATCAACCGATCCATTTTAATTTACATTTATTTTATCTGCCCTCTTCTTATTAAAAGAAATGGTGAGTTGTGGACGCCAGGAGAATTAATTCCTTAATATCTTAATGCAGACAGGAAATCGCTTGGCGCCCTCGAACCCCGCTGGTGGGTGAGGCCAACTGGGTGGTTAAAAGGGAAAGTGGCGCGAAGAAACCTTTTTGGTCTCACAAGTTGAAGTTTGAGAAACACTGGCCTAAACGGTTTTCAAACTTCTTGAGCAATCATCACTCGATGATAATCAGTAAAATCCAGTACTACTGTCCATTTTGGTTCGTATCCTTTGGGAGAGAAAGTCAATCTGGACACTATACTGAAGAAGTTCAAGTGATATTAACCCAATTAAGCTTTAATTATTCAAGAATTATTATATAAAAAGACTGAAAAAGAAATTATCTCACTACTCTCACATCAAAATCAGATTATCACTTAGGGAAAGAGTTTCTATCTATGGTTCATATTACGTCTCTGTGCTTCAACTTATACCAAGAAAAATGTCCATTTCTTCTACATCATTACGGAGGCAGAAGAAATTGATTCACTGACAACGGACAAATTAAAATTCTTGAAAGGTTGGAGCTAGAGTGAGGTCGCTTAGGACCCCCATTGCCGCTGAGAAGGATATCTACCAGATGTCTAAAGCGGATCCATAACTTTTGAGGGGGTGGATTTATTTTTCCAAACCATAACCCTAGTAAACTCTATCCTATGTATTAGCACATATACACACACTACACACATCCCGACGCCAAGCGTTTTCTTACATTCTTAGATGCGCAAACGCATTCTCCTGACTACTGCTCACTATCCATCCTATTCAAAAAGGCAGGTTCTCCTGACGTCTACTGCTCACTTTCCATCCTATTTAAAAAGGCAGGTTCTCCTGACTACTGTTCACTATCCATCCTATTTAAAAAGGCAGGTTCTCCTGACGTATACTGCTCACTATCCATCCTATTCAAAAAGGCAGGTTCTCCTGACGTCTACTGCTCACTATCCATCCTATTTAAAAAGGCAGGTTCTCCTGACTACTGTTCACTATCCATCCTATTAGAAAAGGCAGGTTCTCCTGACATACTGCTCACTATCCATCCTATTAGAAAAGGCAGGTTCTCATGACATACTGCTCACTATCCATCCTATTTAAAAAGGCAGATCAAATTTAGTGAAATAAAGTAAGATGGAGAAACGGGCCTATACTAAGGAGTGAAAGACCATCGAGGCACATCTATATTCTAGTGTGTGTATGTCTTTATTTTGGAATATTTAGTTAAGCGAGACCTCTTGTGGCAGGTCTGTTTTAGTCAGCAGAAGACGTCAACAGAACAGTGGTTAAACGCTGCAGGGAAATTAAATTGTTTTAACGCGCGCCAAACGGGTAGAATTGGTTTGGCGGATACATATTAAATTGTCTAATATATAAGAATAGTTTGAATAATGTTTTTGTTTGAACAATATTCAAATATGAATAAATAGGCTCTCACTACATTGCAAATTGAACATAATTATTATTATTATTATTATTCTTAACACGTTACTGTCTCTCCAAAATAGGGCTCCACAGCCGTATGAAAAAGTGTTCAAGATGAACCATAGTCGTTCTACGACTGAACGAGGCCAATGATTATATTATTTTTATTAGACCTATAGCATATGACAAAAGTCCTTTTTTATGCGCCTACTTTTAAGCGTTGTTTAAGCGTTCTTGCTGACACACTACCTGTAAGTTTTTTTTTGTTGTTGATTCTCAAACTGCATCGAAAAAAGTAGCTCTACATGTATGTTTTTTTTTTCCTTCAGCCTGGTTGGAGAGAATGTTGTCTGGCTAAATGTGAAAATGGTAGGTAGTTAATAAGAGGTTTCTGTCATATTAATATTTTGGAATAATTTCTACAGTATTCTAATAAGTTTTTAGACCATGAATACAAGTGATTTGATCCGAGGTAATACTTTAATGGTGCTAATTAAAAGTAAACGCCGGAATTATTAGTCTGAATTATTTTCTCTTATCGTTATATAATCTTCTCTCTCAGGGTATGCTTGTAAATATTCAATTTTCTATTCTTTAAACAAAATTAATATGACAGTTTATGTTACACCATTTAGATCTAACTAAATACTCTCTAGAAATTAGCTATCTGAAATAAATAATTTAGTTGGAAACAATACTTTGCTAGTCATTGCTTTGATACACCTAACCTAAACTTTGATCTTTGGAGAAAATTAATTTTCACAGTAGCTTCCCTTGCGGATTTCAATGCCACGTATCCCGAATCACGCATGCGTCCTTGCGATCACTTCCGGAAACATTTCGTGTCTTGGGGAAAAAAACGCATTGTTAGGAGTGACGCAAATAAAATTGTATCGTTAAAAAAATGGTTATCATAAGAGACATTAACAATTTTTATACCATTCCTTTTTATGTTGTCAGTATCTAATAGTGGTATTAATCATTTAAAGTATAGGTTAAAATAGGTATGGCAGAAAGAAGTAACCCTCCGCCAATCTTTCCCAACACAAACTCACCCCTACAGCCACAGCAGTATGAGTATAATTCTCAACCCAGCAATATTTCTCAAACAGGTAATAGATCTAGATCTATAGACCTACTTGCATAATCTATACATATTTAATTATATAGATCTAAATAATATGGTGTTCACTTTCTTTTTAATTTTATGCTTGGCAATGTAACCATATGTAAAATTAAATCAACAAAGTAAAAAAAAAAAGTCTTAATTTACTTGTTTGTTTGTTTTAGTAGCATTACTGACTTTACATGTTTCGGATGTTCCTTCAAAGTTGAAGATTACTTCCTAGTCCAAACCTCCCGCAGGATGACGGGGGATGGGAGTGGGCAGGGTTTGAACCTTGGACGATATTCATAGATAAATCCAAACGACAGTCCAGCGTGCCAACCGCATGAACAGGCAGCCATCCTTACTTACTAGATTTTAGAACTAAGATCTATTACTTACTAGACTAGATCTAAATTATTCTAAATAATAATTTATAATAGATTAATTAATACATTTTCAGCTTTGCTTCCTTATCCTCTAGCCTTTACTTTAGTAAACTTTAGTTTCTAAAGTCTAAAGACTTCAGTTCATAGAGTTTTAGACTAAGAAAAAAGTATTTAATAAAACTTATACTCTCTGATAAATCTATCATAATCTATGTAAAAGTATAATATATATCCACCAATGACAAGGTTCTACCTAGAAAAAAAATTAGCTAAATAGATTAGAATACTTGGTCCAAAAACTTACATATAAATATCTATTGACTATTTGGACTTAGGAGAAAAATACTCATATTATAGATCAATTATATTTCTAATAGTCTATAATTTTTACATTAAGTCTAAGAAAATGGAAACAACAGGCATAGCGCCATTAAAAGATGAACATAACATAATGATAATGAAACTAAAGCAAACATCCTAAACAAATACTTTGCATCAGCATTCTCAGCCCCAGGAGACAAAGACATATTTCTTAATTTGAACCAAGTAGACAACATAGAAGATATAGTAGTACAAGAAAATGGAATTCAAAAACTATTATCCAACACCAAACCAAATAAAGCGTCTGGACCTGATGGTATTCCAGCTAGATTACTCAAAGAACTAAGCAATGAGCTAGCCCCAGTGTTCAAAATACTCTTTCAGGCATCGCTTAACCAGGGCAGAGTACCAAAGGACTGGAAAGAAGCTAATGTCACCCCCCTATTAAAAAAAGGAGAAAAATCTGATCCAGGAAACTACAGACCAGTATCACTTACCAGCATCACATGTAAAATACTAGAACACATAATATGTAGCAATATCATAAACCACTTAGACAAACATAATGTCCTCACCCCATACCAACATGGCTTTAGGAAATATAGATCATGTGAAACACAACTAATAGGACTAATTGATGATTTTTCAAAAGGTTTAGATAATAGTGAACAAATAGATGCTATCTTACTAGATTTTTCCAAGGCTTTTGACAAAGTTCACCACCATAGTTTGCTTAAAAAATTAAAATATTTTGGCATTAATTGTCCACTGCATCAGTGGATTAAAGATTTTCTGATAGGGAGAGAACAAACTGTAATAATAAATGGCTCTAAATTAACACCAATAACAGTAAACTCAGGTGTACCTCAAGGAACAGTCTTGGGTCCACTACTATTTTTAATTTACATAAATGATTTACCAAATTGCATTAGTTCAGGAACAAAAGTCAGATTATTTGCAGATGATTGCATAATATATAGAACAATAAAAACAACACAAGACACAGATATTTTACAAAGAGAATTAGATGAATTACAGAAATGGGAATCAAATTGGAGCACGTCTTTCCACGCAGAAAAATGTCAGTTGTTAAGAGTAACAAAAAAACTAAAACAAATTAATTCCACTTATCTTATTCATGGCAAACCAGTAACACAGACTAAAAACGCAAAATACCTTGGTGTTATAATAAATGAAAAACTCATGAAATCCACATATTGATGAAACTATAAAAAAATCCAACAAAGCATTAGGGTTTATTAAAAGAAATTTCTATAAATCAAATAAGAACATAAAACTAAAATGTTATTTAACCTTGGTTAGGCCAATAATAGAATATGCATCCACCGTTTTGGACCCCTCAACTCAAGAAAACATTAAGAAACTGGAACAAACACAAAATAGAGCAGTGAGATTCATAACAAATGAATATTCACATTTGACTAGAGTAACACCATTAGTAAAATCACTAAATTTAGAAAGCCTTCAGGACAGAAGACTCAAAGGTAAAGCAGCAATTATACATAAAACACTGAACCATAATCTTCAAATACAAAAACAAAATTGAATAAAATACTCTGAAAGACACAAAAATAAAGGCAAATTCTTCGTCCCATATGCTAGGACAAATTTGTACAAATACTTTCTTCCCTAGTGCTATTAGAGCATGGAATGGGTTGCCTGAGCTAGCCAGAAAAACCAGTGACTTGGCAGAATTTAAGTCATTGGTTAATATGCATGACTAAATGCATGACGCGTAGGACGTAATCATCTTCTTTTTTGAAGTAACGTCTGTATTATATAAGATAAGATATGTGTATATACTTTTAAAATTATAGATATTATATATAATAAAATCCACAATCTCTTAGACACTTGTTAACTTATTATTTATATGTATAGATGGTATAGCAGTTTATCATTTCAACATTTTAAGAATTAGTGGAAAAAATGTCTTTCAGAATTAAAATTAATTTCATAACATAAAAAAAGGTTATATTTTCTTTTTTTAGCCCAACTGAAACCTTTAGGACAAGCACCTAATGGGCCATTTTTTCAACCTAGTGGAGCCTTTCCACCTTCTGTACAGAGCGGAAATCCGCCTTGGATGGGATCTGGCCAACAGACACCTAATATAAATGGTTTTAATCCAACTGTACAACAACAGCAACAGCCTCTACCCCCCAGTATGAACTCATCTGGATTTCCACCACCTCCTGTGACACCAGGCTTTGGTTATTCTCCTGGTGCTGGAACACAAGTACGGCCCCAAGGACCCTATCCTCCTCTTCCTCCAACATCACAGGTACCTGGGCTTCAGGTGAATGGACCAGCCAATTTAAACTCTCGACCACCTTTTCAGCCAACATCTAATGTAGGATCACAGCCCGCAAATTATCAAGTGGCAGCTCAACCCTTCCAGGGCTTAAGGACTCCTTTACAAACTGGTCTGCCTGTCAGACCTATGACTTCTACAGTTGGTAGTAGCTTGCCACCACCAACTAACTCTTTACAGTCTTCTGGTGAAAATATACAAAGTAAGGCCAAAACTAATGATCAAAATAATTGTTTTTGGATTTTAAAACAATTTGCCTTAAAATGCTCTCATTTATTTTTAAATAATTTATAGTAAATTCTACTATAGTTTACCTTTTCAGTAAGAATTGTATTGTATATTATTTTATATGTTATTTAAATCGTCAAATAGGCTTTTTATTGGTAGTATAACAAGTTACAAGGCCTATAGTGCTACAAGAAATAAATGTTTCTTTACACCATGATGATTACAAATAACACAAATAACAGCGCGAAATAGTTCTAAAAACTAAATGGAAGTTCATGTGTTATTTATAAAACAAAAGCATGCTTGTTTCTTTTCAAAACATTTTTTTTTATACTAACAAAACTGAATGTGCTTGACTTTTAGCTTTTGAATCACATAATTTTATATTGTGATGTTTATGTGTTCATTGCTAGCACAAGTTTCTTTCTTTGTATCCCTTCCCCCCTTTTTTTTTTTTTTTTGATCTAATTTGTATTAAAGACGTACATTTTCTTTTATAAAGAATGTTGAAACCACTATTCCATTATGTTGCATGACAGGACAATTAAATATTCCTAACAGGTCGACCAAATGAGCTGCTACCTGCACCATATCATGGACAGGGACAATATTCACATCAAGTTAATCCCCTCTTGCAAAAAACTCCCATTCCAACTCCTAATAATTCAGGTAATTGGGAATTTGTAATTTAAGAGCAAAAAAAAAAAAATGATTACATAGAACAGTTCTGAAATGGCCATAAAATTTTTATTACGTACCAAAAAAAACAACCAAACAATAAATTTTATGCTTTTGTGTTAATTAGTTTGTTGATAAATAATATGTCAAACTCTCTTCACCACCCTTTTTTTACAGTGCATGAGCTCTTTTAAGTTTATTTTAAATGTATTTTTTCTCTTTGCAATTAGGTGTGAGCTTTTACTGTTGATTACCTTGTCATTGTAATTTCATTATAATTTAATATTATTTTAAATTAGCAGTATTGTCTACTTTTCTGTAATGTTTGATGAAGTCAAACAGTTGTTTATTCTCAATATTCATATTTGGTACTTTCTGTTTAAGAACCTCCATCAGAACGGTCTTCTAGGGGGCCCTCACCAATTTCAGGCTATTCAATGGATGCTTTAGAAGGACAATTTTCACCTGGTCAAGGTAATTCTGAATTCAGAAAACAAATTTTCTTTACATATAAAGTAAGATTTAGTTTATACATCAAATATTTCAATGACAAAAAAATTAAAAAATTACTGGGTTCTTTTTCAGGAGCATCATCACCAGGCTTTCAGGAACACAGAGGAAGTCCCACATCTTTATCAACAGGACATAATCAACCGTTTCCAACCAGGCCTGGAGTTCCTCCTGGGCAGCCATGGCCAGGTCTGCTTCAGCAACAGCAAAATCAGTCACAACCACCCTTTCAAGTTCAACGACCACCCCAAGGATTCCCTCCTATGCCTCAGTCAAGTCAGAGTTCTGTATTCTCTTCTACTGGTGGACAACAGAGGTATCCCATGCCTCCAACATCTGCCATTGCACCAGGATTCCCTCTACCTCCTTCAGCTCAAGGATTCCCACAACCACCACCCTCTTCGAACACATCAGCCACCTTCTCATCACCACATGGACTTGGTGCCTCTAGGTATCCTCCACCAGGACCTGGCCTTATGTCGGGCTATCCCCCAAGTGGAGTTGGTGATAATAAACTTTCTGCATTGCCACCTACATCACAATATGGACCCACAGTATGTTTGTATTGTCACACAATTCACACTGCTCATTTTTTAAATTTTTTTTATTAATGTATCAATTCAATATATTCACTTTTGATAGTAATTTTCTCACAAAATAACCCATTCATAAATTGTATTGTTTGTATAATCTACCTTAAGCTATTCTTTGTTTGTAGACACTTAAACTTTGCTTTGCTATAAATAATTAATTGAATTTATGAAATCATCATCTTTTCCCCAAACTATTATTTGGTGTTGATAAAATAGAAGTTTCAGTACAGTATCATAATGTTTTCTAACATTAAATTTTTATTATCAAGAAAGTTTATTTGACAGAGATGACTAAACTGCATTTAATAATAGTAAACCATCCCAACAGAATGTTTAAAATTATGATTTACTTGTAACTTTTGATTGATTCAAATTATTAAGGTTGATCTATTCTAGTTGCAGGCTCTGTGTCCATCTGTCTTAAATATTGTGGGGTTGGCTGATAATTATAATTGTTTACAGTCGGTGCCCAATTATGAAATAATTGGGAAATTCACTGTCATGATGATTATTGTGCCCAGATTTGTAGCTAATTATGATGTTGTATCCATTGTATGCAAAGTCTTTGTGTGTGTTTGTGTAAATTTATATATTCACATAAAGACTGGTAAGCTTACAAAAAATGTTAATATTAAATTGATGATCTACTGTATGTGTTTAGTGACCAAAAAATTTAATACATTTAACTATATTCTTTTTTATTATTTCAGTCACCTGGTGTTCCCCCTATGCCAAATCAAGGTGGCTATTCCCCCCACTATCCTCAACCTGGTGTTGGCGGATATCCTAACACTATGAATACAGTGACTCAAAACTTTAGTCAAATGGGCATGCAGGTGAGTATCATAGCTTAGCTGATCATAGACTGGAAAATACAAATACTTGTTTTATAATTTTAGTTGTAACAAGCATTTCTGTTGTTTTTCATACCAACCTATTTTGATTTTTTTTTTTAGGTTAAAGAACTGCTTTCTTTTGAATAGTAATGATTAAACCATACATATATAAACTGGTGGAAATTTATATCACCAATACTTTGTTTTAGTATATTAACAGCATCCCACATTTCTTATTGTCTTCATTCCATCTTTATTCAGCTTTTTTTTAATAGGTTAAAGCAAAATACTTCTCTGGACAATAGAAATAAGTAGATTTCACATGTTAACAGATGAAAATTGTTTATATATTAATTTATTTTTTTCTAAAAATATAACACATAAAGATTATAAGCAGACTTACAAAAAAAAAAAAAAATTAATTCTCCTAAAATTTTGTCATGAAAAGTGCTACTTATCCTGATATATATAATATGTATTTATATCACAAAGTTGCCATCAAAGTCTTATGTACCAAATAGTTATTTTGAAAGCTTGATGTTTTAAATATTGTGTGCATATAGATTAGATTACCTTTTGAATTAGTACTATATTGAAACTTGCAATTGTTTATTGCAGGATGGACAGAGATCCATTAATTTACTTAATGAGAGACAGTTGTTTCCTCCAGATGGTATGGAGACACCCAGGCCAGCACTACCGAATGACTTCAAGAAAGTCAACTGCAGCCCAGAGTGAGCTTTCTTCTTTTCAGTTTACATTTCATATTATTACAAAAATCATGTGGTAACAAAAACAAAGTTTGGTAATAAAATATTGTGCATAGAAATAGAATGAAACAAACATTTTTCACATTTATTTTTTTTTTCTTCATCTTCAAATTGTGATCACATTTTAAAAACTTTTGTTTAATACTTAATTTCCCTGAGGGTAAAATCAGGTTAGTCATTTGAAGTGTTTTCTGGATTAAGAAATAATAACTAAAATTTTCATCTTGTCAGCTACTTAGCAGAATATTGTTTTTATTGAATTAAATCACATCAAAATAAATTACTTTTGTGTTATAATTATTAAAATATGCTCCTTGCATAGTCTTTTTTTTTTCTGATTTCGGGCTAACCGACTAAACATACTTGTTGTAAATGATTCTCTTACAGCATTTTCCGGTGTACCTTGAATGCAATACCACAAAACTCTGCATTGCTCAACAAAGCTAGGCTACCACTTGGAATTCTAATACACCCTTTTAGAGATTTATCAGTAAGAACTTTTTTTTTATACAGGTTTTCAACATTTTTTGTTGTTGTTGACACAATTTATTAAAATGATCTAGCTGAATTATTTTGTCAAATAATTGATTTGTTTGTTTTTTATTTATGTCCCCTCAACTAGAGCCTTTTAATTTGCAATGAAAAAAAAAAAGTAAAATTGTATTCACTTGTACAGTGACTTAACAGTTCAGCATAATTTAAAAGAATTTAATTTTGGGTATTTAATTAGATAAGAAAATTTGTATTTTAAAACAATTGGTTATAAAAAAAAAGACTTTGTTACTGACTTGCAGGAAGAGAGTAATGGAGTAAGTACAATGCCATCTGTCTCTCCCATATGCTTGTAATGTGGAGGTTTTTCTTTTTTACTTTGTATGATTGCTCTAAGACCTGAATGGATGATATCTTTCTAACACTTAATTTTTATGTACTGATTTAAAATGTTTTTTGATAAGCCTACTATTTACATTCTTTTTTTTTTTTCTATTTCAATAAAAATTTGGCATTCCTAGACTTAGAAATATTTTTTTTTGGGGGTTTATTTGGGACTATGGTATAAGGTTTACATATGTTAACATTTTAAAGCAGTATTCAAATAAAAATGTTATCTTAATTGCATATTTCTTTTTATAAATTTTTAGTGCTAAATCCATAGTCCATGGTAACCTGTGACTTTGTTTTGTATTCTGATTGTAAGAAAAAATAAGGTTTTAAACATATTTATAACTTAATACCAATTCTTGGTATTTCAAACATTTCATATAAAACTTGATAAAAAAGCAATAGTTTGTCTGAATCAGTGTTGAATTTCATTTATTTATTTGTTTGAGTAGCAGCTTCCTGTGATACAGTCCAGTGTCATTGTGAGATGTCGGGCTTGTAGAACCTACATCAATCCATTTGTTGTGTTCACTGACCAGAGGAGATGGAAGTGTAATCTTTGCTTTAGAGTTAATGATTGTACGTAAATAGATTGGCTTTATTTATGCTTGATAGTAACTAGTTAAGAGGTCTTTTATACGTAAATATACTGGATTTCTTTAAGTTTTTTGTTTCTTTGATAGCATTCTTAGTTTTAGAGGTTGTGATTGTGCTCAAGGCTTCAACACTCACTATGGCTCTTTACAAAATATTACTTAAATGCATTATTCTAAATATCAGCTTTTAATTTTAACACATTTTAGTAGGAAAGTACTTTTCTATTTGTTGTACTGATCATTTGATCATTTCAATTATACTTTTTTGTAGTACCAGATGAATTTTCTTTTGATCCTGTGAGTAAAACTTATGGTGATCCCCAAAGAAGACCTGAAGTAAAATCTGCCACAATTGAATTCATAGCTCCCTCTGAATATATGGTAAACACTTTGTGCGTGTTTGTGATACTTTCCTGTCAAAATCCCAGTTTTCTTGTATTCATTATATTTAGTTGTTAGTCAATCATAATGTGTTTTACATTTTTCAGTTAAGACCGCCACAGCCTGCTGTTTACCTCTTTTTGTTGGATGTGTCTTTCAATGCAGTGAAAACTGGTGAGCTGCTCTATATTGTTTGCTTGTTTGCTTTTTAAAATCTCACATTTACTGTTTTTTTTCCCCCTTACCCTTCGGTTGATTTGTTAGTCCTATAATCAAATCTTCTCTTTGTGTTAATGTTAACTTTCCTTTCCCCATCATGAGATTTTACACTCTACAGTGCTTTCTCATCAGTTGTACTCATTTCACCTCTCTTATATGGGCCTATGTTGTCACATTCACTCTTTTTTTCCCCTCTTAAAAGCAAGATTATATTTATCACTTTCAAAGAAATGTTTGTTTTCTACTTTGTAATAAGCTTTTTTTTTTATTCCTAAGTGTATGAAGCTATAAGCAGTACTCCTTTTAACTGTTAAAAATCTTGCCATAGTAATGAATTTACTTTATTATCTTTAAAAGAAGATCCACAATAATTTAGAGTGATAAAATAAAAAGGTAATTGCTGCACATCAAATTTGTAATAATCCATTTTTTAGTCTTCAAATATTTAAGGTTTCCATATGCATTGTTGGCCTAAAATTCATATTGTTGACTTTTTGTTTTTAATCTAACTAAATGTTTGCATTTAATGATGAAAGATGTATGAACATACATTTCAGTTATCTTGAATGTTACTGTTACTGTTAATAATGTGAAAAGAAGTAAAGTCTGTACAAATATTCCCCTGAATTCTTAATATACACATTTCATGACAAAAAAACTCGTACTTGTCAATTCAAACATTTACACTGTAGCACTAGTGACAGCTAGTAAAGCTGGTATATCTGATAAAAAATAATACAAGAAAAGTATCAAATAGTAATAATTAAATGATAGCTAGAAAACATTTGTTTGAATAGACACTACTAGTTGGGGGAGGAAAAAACTAATCATCTGTTACATCTGTATACCTAATACTAAATGTCTGGTTTTCTTGTGCAGGCTATCTTGCACAATTTTGTCAGGTTCTTTTGGATGAGCTTGATAAACTTCCTGGAGATGCTAGGACAACAATAGGCTTTCTGTGTTTTGATAAAGCATTGTATTATTTCAATCTATCTGAGGGGCTCTCCCAACCACAGATGATGTGTGTACCAGATTTGGAAGGTAGATTACTTCGTTAGTAATTACTTATTGTGAACATATAAATGTCTCATGTTTTTGTGCTGAAGGATGGCTTTAAAAAGTGTTTTTAAGAAAATATTTCTTTTAGCAGTGTAGAACCTGTTCATTTTATTTGTATTTCAGTTTAGTATAAGCACTCTCTTTAACATTTTACATTTAGAAATTCCCAAAGTTTTTTTTTTTATAGATGGAAAATTGTAAAAGTTATTCTGTCTATGCACATCTCACTATCATTGAGTATAAAGTTCATTATATTTACTTTCTCTATGCACATCTCACTATCATTGAGTATAAAGTTCATTATATTTTCTTTCTCCATGCACATCTCACTATCATTGAGTATAAAAGTCATTATATTTTATTTCTCTATGCACATCTCACTATCATTGAGTATAAAGTTCATTATATTTTATTTTTCCTAGATCCATTTTTGCCTTGTCCAGATAACCTGCTAGTCAATTTACATGAGAGTAAGGAGCTTATCAGTGACCTGTTAAATCAACTACCAAACCTTTTTGATGGCAATTATGAAACTGGTAGTGCCCTGGGAGCAGCGCTTCAGTCAGCTCATAAACTAATGGTTGGTTTTATCTCTGTAGACAATGACTATATAGGCAACAGTTCATTAAACTTCTTTAAATACTTAAAACATCTTGTTGTTTTTATGTGTGTTTACATTAAAGAGTGCTACTGGAGGAAGAATTACTGTAGTCCAGACATGTCTGCCAACAGTTGGACCAGGTGCATTAGAGAACAGAGATGCTGCTAGCAGTTCAGGAAAGGTCTGTCACAACTATTAAAAACATTACTTTTTACAAAGCTTATATCAACTCACTCTGTCTGTATGGTAAAAAGTTTGTACACATTTCTTCCACATCCAATTTTAGATTATATTCTTTTACCTGACAACACAAGAATCAATACAAAACAATAAATTATTATT
>JAZGLO010006298.1:0-15299 GCA_036873155.1 Biomphalaria sudanica
GGGAAAGGGGGGGGGGAGGTAGTTTGGACATATGTTCAGATGTTACAGTTCACTTTTAAGCTCCACACATTCACAAATAATTCACACGTTTTAAAGATCTATTCCCGAGTGGGACGCTCTGTAATAAATCTATTTCTATATTGTCTTGTATTACACAGATTTTCGCCTGTGCCGGAAATACTATAAATATCTAGCTTTTTTTTTGGTGTATCCGGTGTACAAAATGAAGGCCGTGTTGATAAGTTGTGCTTTAAAAAAAATTATCACAATAATTTGTGTGTGCTTTTTAACATTGCTGAATTTAGATTTTTTTTTTAATCACTTCCTTTTGCAGCTCATTTTTTACAAAGTTTTTTATCAACTCACTTGGTCTGTCTGTCTGTCTGTCTGGTAAAATGTTTGTACACGTTATTTTTTCCACACCCGTTCTCGGATCAAGTTAAAACTTTACGCAATAATTCGTTGTATCTAACGAAATGTGAATCAACAACAACCAAAAAATCAATCAATTATGTAACTAATTATTGGTAATTAATTATTATGTTTAGTATCGAACAAGGAAAATAAATGCTACTTATTGAGAGACGAGGCTGTGTATGTGGAGTTGATCCACTTATTACATTTTGTACACGCTATTTCTCCTACATCCCATTCTCAGATCAATTTGAAATACATAAATCAATAAAAAAAAAATCAAACCAACTAGTTAATAAATTAGTGGTTATTAATTAATTTCGTTTTATATATAAAAATGGAGTTTATATACCCAGCGATTCTGCGGTTTTTCCCATTAGTTACCTTTATGTTTTTGTCTCTTAAAAATATTTTGCTTGTTGGCAACAGTGAGTTTCGATTTAGCGTCCTTGACCTTATTTAGATATGGAGAAAGTCTTCAATGTTCATAGTCTCCGCTGCTATCATCAAGATAATGTTTGATACCGGTACTGGGGAAACTATTTCACTGTCATGACAAAATTAACGCAGTGTCTGTATTGCTCACTACTTCAGCCTTGCTTTTCGATATATAGATATATAGATACGATGAAAAACAGATCTAGACTAGTTGCCTGAATAAATTTTTTGTGTGAAGCGCTTTGTTCCTTTTTACAAATCTTATATCAACTCACTCTGTCTGTCTGTCTGTCTGGTAAAAACAAAGTGTAAACGTAAGACATGATTTAAAAAAAAAAAAGAGAAACAAATTAGACAATTAATTACTGGTAATTCATTATTTTGTTTGATACCAACAAGAGAAACTAACACTTCAGTATCCACAGATAGGACTAAATTTGTTGAGTTTAGTCCCCTTAAATAATTGTAAATGCCATTTCACCATCATGCATTCTTCGCTCAAGGTGATATTTTACACACTTATTTATTGTACCCAACAAACATGAATCAATAAACAAAAATACTCAATTAATTATTGGTAATTCATTGCTTTCTTTAAAATTAAATAAGGGAAATAGCCTGTACATTATTGGTTTTAATTATATATTTGGTTTAATTGGTTATAATATTTGTTTTTTTATATATATATATGGTTTTAATGACTTAGATCGCCCCTTTAGATACGTTTTTTTTTAAAAGGATTTTGTATATTTTACTTGTATAATAAACTAAACTTTATTGAATCTTGTGTTGTTGTTTTTTTTTCTTCATTAGTCTCGGGTCAACCAGCAGACGTGACTGTAGATGCTGTAGATGCCAACTCGGATATTTCTAACGGATCCACGTTCATCGATAGGAGCTCACTAACCAGCAGACGATCATCTCTAGCTTGGAGAAGAAGTAATGAGCTTGGTTAGCAATTCATTAGCACTTTGATTACTTTAACGAGGTGCACTCTGCCTCTTGTCTCTTATTGTAGTTTTTTTCAATGTCTTATATATGACAATAAGTACAAGTTCTCCTTTTAGACTTTGCAATCTCTAGAGCAGATAAGGTAAAGCTCATCTCTTTCTTTGGCCGACGGTTCACAAAAGTGTCATGTGGCCAGCACAACGACCAACCGCCCTTCCCTTTTCCTCAACTAATGGGTGAACTCGGCGGCGCCCTTAAAACCCCGAAATTAAGCATCCCAGTCTTTACCGAGAATTGGAACCTGGAACCTCTCGATTCATAAGCCAAGGGCATTGCCATTCGGCCGCCATGATGATGACCAGATTGTTTAAAACATCTTAGGCTTGACGCCCATGAAATATGTAAGTCCCCCCCCCCAAGTACATAGTATAAAAATTCAATGCATTACTTGCATATTCTATTTTCCCAAGGCGTATCTAACTGGGCGGGCAGTTATGCACTAGAGAAGTGCAGATTTCTTGAAGCACAGCATTCGACGACTTAAACGCCCATCATAAAATGTAAACCACATGCCTCACACTATGTTAGCGCCGGCCCTGATTTCTGGATGTAACAAATAAGTATTCATTTCATTAAAAAAAAAATAGTCACTTTCTTGTGTAACACCTTTACTTTAAATCTTTTATTTCTACAGGTGTGCTGGGACGTTCTCTCTTAGCTTTTTCCTTGCCCACAAATCTGAGGGACATCTTGAATGCCAAACATTCACCAGGTGACATTAAGTGTCTTCACGGCATCAGAGTGCTGACCATCAGTTGGGTCATTCTTGGACACTGTTACTATCAGGCACCATACTATGGTAATTATATCATATTCATGTTCTAATGGCTAAGGGGATGAAATCTAAACAATATCAGAATAAAACTAGCTGTTAAATATTATAAATATATTACAAATTACGACTTGACAAAAAAACTTTTATTTCAAATAATTTTCTTTCAGTGAACCAAACAGCATTATTAGATATGTCTAGATGGTGGACATTCCAGGGTATTCTGAATGCTCCATTCGCAGTGGATACATTTTTTATGTTGAGGTAAAAACACACACACACACACACATTTACGTACACATACTCACAAATACAATGAATAGCCCACTGTTTGGACCAAAAACGTAGTACATTATGGGCTAGGCATGAGTCCAATCAATTGCAAGTTCAATCTTCCAAGAGATCTTCAGACATGTGGAAAAATCTATAAATAGTAAGTTGTTTTTTTGTGTGTGTGTATCCGGCGTACAGAATCCGGAAGTCTGGATAAGCAAAAAGTTTTAATAGACCATATAATATTTTTGTATCACTTTTCATCAGAGTAGAATCAAATTTCGAAACGCTTTCGCTTATAGAAAAAAAGTAATTTTTAATAATAATGATAAACGCCAGAGAATGAATACTCGTTCGTTTTTGACATCATAATAGTAATAAGGCTTGTCTTCGAGTCCGAAGATTAATGAGGAATGCAGTATTTCCCGTGGTTACGCAGCCCCAGCTGTAACCTACATACTTTGCCACATCCAGGGCAAGCATAACCATTGTCCGCCGGTGGTCTATAAAGATTTTCTTTTCGTCGTCTGCGCCTGTCCTCGGCAGCGAATTTTCATTTGGTCTCAAATGGGTATTTTGCGGCCTTTGTGAATGACCTCCAGCTGTCTCGTTCTGAGACCGCATGCAACCAGGTGCTCTCTTTTATGTCAGCTAAGTAAGGCAAGTTGGCGCCTAAGATGGTCCTATATGCGTTTCCGTTGGGCACCTCTGTTACGTCGACCACCTTTTAGCTCACAAAAAAAAAAAAAAGGACAATTTTAGGCATATGTTCGTCTCCCATACCGAATACGTGCCTGCCCAGTGTAACTGTCGAATCATAATAATAATTCTTAGTTGGCAACAGTAATCTTTCAATACATATGTTTGTCTTTTTATTCAAACATCGCTAAAAATCTTCCTCTTTTTATTTGTAAATTTTCTATTCTTGTGTTGACAACAGCGGATGTTTGGTCGCCTTCTTGTTTCTCCGCACGACTCAGAAGGCGGGAAAACTGACAGTCCAAAACATGGTCCTGTATTATGTGCACAGATTTTTAAGGTAACGTGTAATTTGCATCACTTCTGTCACCAGACATTATGTGTTGTTAACCATGTAATAACCCCATGTGGGGTACCGCTGCTGACTTATTTTTACTACGTGTTATGGAGTGTATGTGCGTGTTCTGATGTAACAATGAGAAAAGGTGAGCGGATGCTGCGGTTGTGTTGGCTGAATAGATTTTGGTGAAATCATGAGGTGTGAAAGTTTAAGACTAGAGAACAAGTGAGAGGTATGAGACAGAAAGACGTGTATTTTAGTGGGTTATATCTTGTTTCAAATATCCTTTCTAACATGTGTTTTTAGGCCTACATACATCTAAATTTGAAAGCTGTGCATATAACTAAAAGTTTTATTCAAATTTGTTTAAAAAGAAGTCTGTTCAAGTTTATTTGAAGTTCTACATTACGAATATAATACGCTTACATAGGTTTAGTTTTACTAGATGTTTGGGACAACAAATCAACTTCTATCATCAACACTACGCCATGTACTTTACAAAAGAAATAGTCAAACAAAAACTTATAAAGCTTCACTTGTTTTAATCAATATGCTGCGATTGAGTTTCAATCTTTCTTTACATGCTGCTACATTTCTGGTACACTTCTCAAATCTACTTTTAAATTTGAATATCTCTTATCTGTTGTTTTTTTTTATAATTTGTCTAATTAAAATATCCTTAAATATGGGCGTGAATAATTCATAATGACTAGCTTCTTTTTACAATTTAAATGAGTATTTTGATAGTATTAAGCTAAGAAATTTAGGTTGGTAAAGTCTAATGTTCAAACAAAATTATGCAAAGTAAGGGAAACCTATTGTAGGTCTATTATGTTTGTTATTTTTCAGTTTAAGTTTAAAATGCATACGGGATGCTACCAATTATATCAATAATTTGTCACATGTAGACCATTGTCAACTACGCCCTCAACCTGTTATTCTGACTAATTTTTTGCCTGCAGACTAACGCCCATGTACGCCCTAATCATACTCTGTTACACTGGTATTGCACCGTACATGGAGAGTGGACCTTTCGTCAAGATTAACAGCGACAGAGACGTATCGTGTAGGAAAGTTTGGTGGAGGAATATTGTGTACATTTCAAACTTTATTTCAGACGATGGAATGGTGAGTTCACTTTTGTTACATGTGATTGGATGGTAAATTCACTTTTGTTACATGCGATGGGATGGTGAGTTCACTTTTGTTATATGTGATGGGATGGTGAGTTCACTTTTGTTATATGTGATGGGATGGTGAGTTCGCTTTTGTTATATGTGATGGGATGGTGAGTTCACTTTTGTTATATGTGATGGGATGGTGAGTTCACTTTTGTTATATGTGATGGGATGGTGAGTTCACTTTTGTTACATGCGATGGGATGGTGAGTTCACTTTTGTTATATGTGATGGGATGGTGAGTTCACTTTTGTTATATGTGATGGGATGGTGAGTTCACTTTTGTTATATGTGATGGGATGGTGAGTTCACTTTTGTTATATGTGATGGGATGGTGAGTTCACTTTTGTTATATGTGATGGGATGGTGAGTTCACTTTTGTTATATGTGATGGGATGGTGAGTTCACTTTTGTTATATGTGATGGGATGGTGAGTTCACTTTTGTTATATGTGATGGGATGGTGAGTTCACTTTTGTTACATGCAATGGGATGGTGAGTTCACTTTTGTTATATGTGATGTGATGGTGAGTTCACTTTTGTTATATGTGATGGGATGGTGAGTTCAATTTTGTTATATGTGATGGGATGGTGAGTTCACTTTTAGTACATGTGATGGGATGGTGAGTTCACTTTTAGTACATGTGATGGGATGGTGAGTTCACTTTTTTAACATGTGATTGGATGGTGAGTTCACTTTTTAAACATGTGATTGGATGGTGAGTTCACTTTTAGTACATGTGATGGGATGGTGAGTTCACCTTTTTAACATGTGATGGGATGGTGAGTTCACTTGCAGTACATGTGATGGGATGGTGAGTTCACTTTTAGTACATGTGATGGGATGGTGAGTTCACTTTTTTAACATGTGATTGGATGGTGAGTTCACTTTTTAAACATGTGATTGGATGGTGAGTTCACTTTTAGTACATGTGATGGGATGGTGAGTTCACTTTTTTAACATGTGATGGGATGGTGAGTTCACTTTTTTAAACATGTGATTGGATGGTGAGTTCACTTCTTAAACATGTGATTGGATGGTGAGTTCACTTTTAGTACATGTGATGGGATGGTGAGTTATTTTTTTAACATGTGATGGGATGGTGAGTTCACTTTCAGTACATGTGATGGGATGGTGAGTTCACTTTTAGTACATGTGATGGGATGGTGAGTTCACTTTTAGTACATGTGATGGGATGGTGAGTTCACTTTTGTTACATGCGATGGGATGGTGAGTTCACTATTGTTATATGTGATGGGATGGCGAGTTCACTTTTGTTATATGTGATGGGATGGTGAGTTCACTTTAAGTACATGTGATGGGATGGTGAGTTCACTTTTAGTACATGTGATGGGATGGTGAGCTCACTTTTGTTACATGCGATGGGATGGTGAGTTCACTTTTGTTATATGTGATGGGATTGTGAGTTCATTTTTAGTACATGTGATGGGATGGTGAGTTCACTTTTAGTACATGTGATGGGATGGTGAGTTCACTTTTTTAACATGTGATTGGATGGTGAGTTCACTTTTTAAACATGTGATTGGATGGTGAGTTCACTTTTAGTACATGTGATGGGATGGTGAGTTCACTTTTAGTACATGTGATGGGATGGTGAGTTCACTTTTTTAACATGTGATTGGATGGTGGGTTCACTTTTTAAACATGTGATTGGATGGTGAGTTCACTTTTAGTACATGTGATGGGATGGTGAGTTCACTTTTTAAACATGTGATGGGATGGTGAGTTCACTTTTTTAAACATGTGATGGGGTGGTGAGTTCACTTTCAGTACATGTGATGGGATGGTGAGTTCACTTTTAGTACATGTGATGGGATGGTGAGTTCACTTTTTTAACATGTGATTGGATGGTGAGTTCACTTTTTAAACATGTGATTGGATGGTGAGTTCACATTTAGTACATGTGATTGGATGGTGAGTTCACTTTTAGTACATGTGATGGGATGGTGAGTTCAGGTTTGTTACATGTGATTGGATGGTGAGTTCAGGTTTGTTACATGTGATTGGATGGTGAGTTCACTTTTGATACGTGTTGGGATGGTGGGTTCACTTTTAGTACATGTGATGGGATGGTGAGTTATTTTTTTTAACATGTGATGGGATGGTGAGTTCACTTTCAGTACATGTGATGGGATGGTGAGTTCACTTTTAGTACATGTGATGGGATGGTGAGTTCACTTTTTTAACATGTGATTGGATGGTGAGTTCACTTTTTAAACATGTGATTGGATGGTGAGTTCACTTTTTAAACATGTGATTGGATGGTGAGTTCACTTTTAGTACATGTGATGGGGATGGTGAGTTCAGGTTTGTTACATGTGATTGGATGGTGAGTTCACTTTTGATACGTGTTGGGATGGTGGGTTCAATTTAGTACATGTGATGGGATGGTTCAGGGGCGGACTGAGTGTCAAAATCGGCCCTGGCATTTCTATGCATTTCGGCCCACAAATTCTATATCATATGATGGGCATCCATTTCTAGGTATACTTGTCATTCATTATCTGAAGTTTGATAATCTATTAATATGCATGTATACAGTGAACTCTACATCTTTATTAGAAATATAGGCATTATGTTACTTTTCAATCGTTAAGTATGTAGGCCCTAAAAGGATGAAGCCTTCTAGTAGCACTGTCTGCGGATGATGGTTATTACATTATTTCGGAAAATGTGTTAAATTAAAATGGTATTACCCTGCAGAGTCTGTGCAAGATTTGTTGTTAAACAAAACGCTCAGAGCTCAGGGAGCCTCTTGATAAGAGAATAGTAAAAAACCTTTAGCATTTTCATACGTTCCATAGTGACATCGATGCGGCCATTTCGGTTGCTCTACCGGCCCATTTGGGTACCGGCCTACCGGGCATTTGCCCATATACCCATATAGCCCGTCCGCCCCTGGGATGGTGAGTTCACTTTTTTAACATGTGATTAGATGGTGAGTTCACTTTTGTTATATGTAATGGGATGGTGAGTTCACTTTTGTTATATGTGATGGGATGGTGAGTTCACTTTTGTTATATGTGATGGGATGGTGAGTTCACTTTTGTTATATGTAATGGGATGGTGAGTTCACTTTTGTTATATGTGATGGGATGGTGAGTTCACTTTTGTTATATGTGATGGGATGGTGCGTTCACTTTTGTTCCAGACGAAGGTTAAACTACTATTTAAGGTGTAGTGTACCTGGTCTGTCTGTACAAGAGTAGTGTACAAGAGAAGTGTACAAGAGAAAGATACAAGAGAAGTGTACAAAAGTAAAGTACAAAAGAAAGGTACAACAGAAGTGTACAAGAGTAGTGTACAAAAGAAAGGTACAAGAGTAGTGCACAAGAGAAGTGTACAAGAGAAGTGTACAAGAGAAGTGTACAAGAGAAGTGTACAAGAGAAGTGTACAAAAAAAGTGTACAAAAGAACGGTACAAGAAAATGTACAAGAGAAAGGTACAAGAGAAGTGTACAAGAGAAAGGTACAAGAGAAAGGTACAAGAGTAGTGTACATAAGAAAGGTACAAAAGAAAGGTACAAGAGGAGTGTACAAGAGAAAAGTACAAGAGAAGTGTACAAGAGAAAAGTACAAGAGAAGTGTACAAGAGAAGTGTACAAGAGAAGTGTACAAGAGTAGTGTACAAGAGAAAGGTACAAGAGAAGTGTACAAGAGAAGTGTACAAAAGAAAGGTAAAAGAGAAGTTTACAAGAGAAGTGTACAAGAGAAGTGTACAAGAGAAGTGTACAAGAGTAGTGTACAAGAGAAAGGTACAAGAGAAGTGTACAAGAGTAGTGTACAAAAGAAAGGTACAAGAGAAGTGTACAAGAGAAGTGTACAAAAGAAAGGTACAAGAGAAGTGTACAAAAGAAAGGTACAAGAGAAGTGTACAAGAGAAGTGTACAAGAGAAATGTACAAGAGTAGTGTAAAAAAGAAAGGTACAAGAGAAGTGTACAAGAGAAGTGTACAAAAGAAAGGTACAAGAGAAGTGTACAAGAGAAGTGTACAACAGAAGTGTACAAAAGAAAGGTACAAGAGAAGTGTACAAAAGAAGTGTACAAGAGAAGTGTACAAGAGAAGTGTACAAGAGAAAGGTACAAGAGAAAGGTACAAGAGAAATGTACAAGAAAAATGTACAAGAGAAGTGTACAAGAGAAGTGTACAAGAGTAATGTACAAAAGACAGGTACAAGAGAAAGGTACAAAAGAAGTGTACAAAAGAAAGGTACAAGAGAAAGGTACAAGAGTAGTGTACAAGAGAAGTGTACAAAAGAAAGGTACAAGAGAAGTGTACAAGAGAAGTGTACAAGAGAAGTGTACAAAAGAAAGGTACAAGAGAAGTGTACAAGAGAAGTGTACAAAAGAAAGGTACAAGAGAAAGGTACAAGAGAAGTGTACAAAAGAAAGGTACAAGAGAAAGGTACAAGAGTAGTGTAAAAGAGAAGTGTACAAAAGAAAGGTACAAGAGAAGTGTACAAGAGAAGTGTACAAGAGAAGTGTACAAAAGAAAGGTACAAGAGAAGTGTACAAGAGAAGTGTACAAGAGAAGTGTACAAGAGTAGTGTACAAAAGAAAGGTACAAGAGTGGTGTACAAGTAAAGAGTACAAAAGAAAGGTACAAGAGAAGTGTACAAGAGAAGTGTACAAAAGAAAGGTACAAGAGAAGTGTACAAGAGAAGTGTACAAGAGAAGTGTACAAGAGAAGTGTACAAGAGAAGTGTACAAAAGAAAGGTACAAGAGTAGTGTACAAGAAAAGTGTACAAGAGAAGTGTACAAAAGAAAGGTACAAGTGAAGTGTACAAGAGAAGTGTACAAGAGAAGTGTACAAGAGAAGTGTACAAGAGAAAGGTACAAGAGAAATGTACAAGAGAAGTGTACAACAGAAGTGTACAAGAGAAGTGTACAAGAGAAGTGTACAAGAAAAATGTACAAGAGAAGTGTACAAGGGAAGTGTACAAGAGAAGTTTACAAGAGTAGTGTACAAAAGAAAGGTACAAGACAAGTATACAAGAGAAGTGTACAAAAGAAACGTACAAGAGGAGTGTACAAGAGAAAGGTACAAGAGAAGTGTACAAGAGAAAAGTACAAGAGAAGTGTACAAGAGAAAGGTACAAGAGAAAGGTACAAGAGTAGTGTACATAAGAAAGGTACAAAAGAAAGGTACAAGAGAAGTGTACAAGAGGAGTGTACAAAAGAAACGTACAAGAGAAGTGTACAAGAGAAAAGTACAAGAGAAGTGTACAAGAGAAGTGTACAAGAGAAGTGTACAAGAGTAGTGTACAAGAGAAAGGTACAAGAGAAGTGTACAAGAGAAGTGTACAAAAGAAAGGTAAAAGAGAAGTTTACAAGAGAAGTGTACAAGAGAAGTGTACAAGAGAAGTGTACAAGAGTAGTGTACATGAGAAAGGTACAAGAGAAGTGTACAAGAGTAGTGTACAAAAGAAAGGTACAAGAGAAGTGTACAAGAGAAGTGTACAAAAGAAAGGTACAAGAGAAGTGTACAAAAGAAAGGTACAAGAGAAGTGTACAAGAGAAGTGTACAAGAGAAATTTACAAGAGTAGTGTAAAAAAGAAAGGTACAAGAGAAGTGTACAAGAGAAGTATACAAAAGAAAGGTACAAGAGAAGTGTACAAGAGAAGTGTACAACAGAAGTGTACAAAAGAAAGGTACAAGAGAAGTGTACAAGAGAAGTGTACAAGAGAAGTGTACAAGAGAAGTGTACAAGAGAAAGGAACAAGAGAAAGGTACAAGAGAAATGTACAAGAAAAAAGGTACAAGAGAAGTGTACAAGAGAAGTGTACAAGAGTAGTGTACAAAAGACAGGTACAAGAGAAAGGTACAAAAGAAGTGTACAAAAGAAAGGTACAAGAGAAAGGTACAAGAGTAGTGTACAAGAGAAGTGTACAAGAGAAAGGTACAAGAGAAGTGTACAAGAGAAGTGTACAAGAAAAGTGTACAAAAGAAAGGTACAAGAGAAAGGTAGAAGAGAAGTGTACAAGAGAAGTGTACAAAAGAAAGGTACAAGAGAAAGGTACAAGAGAAGTGTACAAAAGAAAGGTACAAGAGAAAGGTACAAGAGTAGTGTAAAAGAGAAGTGTACAAAAGAAAGGTACAAGAGAAGTGTACAAGAGAAGTGTACAAGAGAAGTGTACAAAAGAAAGGTACAAGAGAAGTGTACAAGAGAAGTGTACAAGAGAAGTGTACAAGAGTAGTGTAAAAAAGAAAGGTACAAGAGAAGTGTACAAGAGAAGTGTACAAGACAAGTATACAAGAGTAGTGTACAAAAGAAAGGTACAAGAGAAAGGTACAAGAGTGGTGTACAAGTAAAGAGTACAAAAGAAAGGTACAAGAGAAGTGTACAAGAGAAGTGTACAAAAGAAAGGTACAAGAGAAGTGTACAAGAGAAGTGTACAAGAGAAGTGTACAAGAGAAGTGTACAAGAGAAGTGTACAAGAGAAGTGTACAAAAGAAAGGTACAAGAGTAGTCTACAAGAAAAGTGTACAAGAGAAGTGTACAAAAGAAAGGTACAAGTGAAGTGTACAAGAGAAGTGTACAAGAGAAGTGTACAAGAGAAGTGTACAAGAGAAAGGTACAAGAGAAATGTACAAGAGAAGTGTACAACAGAAGTGTACAAGAGAAGTGTACAAGAGAAGTGTACAAGAAAAATGTACAAGAGAAGTGTACAAGAGAAGTGTACAAGAGAAGTGTAGAAAAGAAAGGTACAAGAGAAGTGTACAAGAGAAGTGTACAAGTGAAGTGTACAAGAGAAAGGTACAAGAGTAGTGTACAAGAGAAGTGTACAAAAGAAAGGTACAAGAGAAGTGTACAAGAGAAGTGTACAACAGAAGTGTACAAGAGAAGTGTACAAAAGAAAGGTACAAGAGTAGTGTATAAGAAAAGTGTACAAGAGTAGTGTACAAAAGAAAGGTACAAGAGAAGTGTACAAGAGAAGTGTACAAGAGAAGTGTACAAGAGAAGTGTACAAGAGAAGTGTACAAGAGAAGTGTACAAGAGAAGTGTACAAAAGAAAGGTACAAGAGAAGTGTACAAGAGTAGTGTAAAAGAGAAAGGTACAAGACAAGTGTACAAGAGAAGTGTAGAAAAGAAAGGTACAAGAGGAGTGTACAAGAGAAAGGTACAAGAGGAGTGTACAAGAGAAAGGTACAAGAGAAGTGTACAAGAGAAAGGTACAAGAGTAGTGTACAAGAGAAGTGTACAAGAGAAAGGTACAAGAGTAGTGTACAAGAGAAGTGTACAAGAGTACTTGTTTACATTCAAGTGATTTCCAGTCTCTATACTCTGTACAGTTAACTAATTTAAGGGGAGTTAATTGGTTCGAAAGAAAGGCAATTTTTAATTCTGCCAAAACGTTCGCATTATCAGCCTCATAAGATATCCCGGCATACTAAGGGATTGGTAAGGTGAGGTGAGGAATGGATTTCCGGTACTCGAAAGCTAGACGACTTTCAAATTTAAAAGCTATAATATTTAGACAAGACGAGCATATTTAAGGTTGTTTTTTTTTTAAATAAAAAAAGCCTAAAAGTTTCAAGGTTCAGGTTAAATCTATTACTGTGAATTTATTATAGAATTTTGATTTAAATGTCTATTATTGTCTCGATGTATAATGCGTGTTCAATCGTTTCATGAATTCTACTTGGACAATTAAAATATTTTACTTTCGTTGAGAGGAATTCTGTTATCTCCTCGTCGAAACAAGGAATACCTGCAAATAACTGGACATTTGTGTCATCGGATTTTATTTCAAATTCAAAGACATATTCACCAATACATTATACTGTAAAAGTTTCCTTTTAGATTTTTTTTTTGTACAACTACCATATCTGTATGATGTACAGTCACAGGTAGTTTATTATTTTGCATCACACAGGCAGAATTGATATAAGCTTTGTAAAAAGAAATCTTAGCAATGACGTTACAAGTAGCCATAATTGCGATGCACTGTATCTTTGTAGACCTACATTGGAGAGACATTTTATAACCAAGTAGGCTCTCTTTAATGATTCTCTTAAATAATTGCAAGTATATAATCTGTATCTCTTTCTTGTTTATTCCAGTGTTTGGTGTGGTCTTGGTATCTTGCTAATGACATGCAGTTCTATGTGGTGGCTCCGCTTGCTTTGATACCAATTGCATTAGGGTACTTAGTATAAGTATAATATCACCTCTTAGTTTATTGTAGACCTACATTTACATACTACTAGATCTTTATCTCTAAGATTTTATGCTTGTTTTGTTTTGAAGTATATAAAGTTCCCTTTTCAGACCTTGTGGTCTATAGCGCCGATGATGTAAAGGTCATCTGTTTCTATGGCCTACAGTTAACGTCGGTGTCGTGTGGTCAGCACAACTTTTCTCCCAGGGTCAGGTACCCATTAGAGCTGGGTGGACCGAAATTAAAAATCCCAGTCGTCTCCAGAATTCGAACCCCGGACCCCGATTCAGAAGCCAAACGCTATACCGCTCAGCCACCGCGCCTCTTTGTTTTGCATGTTTCGAATGGTTCCTCTGAACTGAACATTATTACACCCTAGCCCAAAACTCCCCCAGGACCGGCAGAAGGGCTCGAACCGGGGAGCATTGAGACGACGGTACAGAGCACATACTACACGACCAGGCAGACACTTGCAGAAGAGAACAGCTTTTTTTTCAAGATAGTGTGTAGCTCACCGTTGGCGCTTTACAGAAGATAAAAAAGCCTCCTGTGTGTTTTTGATGAAGTCTCGATGACAAAGCTTTTAACTCATTAGACTGTGCACGGCTGTAAAGCTGCTGGTGGCTAACGGATTAGATTTCACACTGAGCGACTTAGGTACAAATCCTAATAGAACAACTCATAACTTTGGTATGGACAATGTAATTATAACAGGTGGTGGGAACAGGGCCGTTCTTAGATGGTAGGAGGCCCTAGGCGAAGTGAATTTGGTAGCTTCAAATGAGTTAAAAAATATACAGCGAAAAAAATAAAATAAATTATGCAATTTACTAAAAACATGGTATACTCTAGCAATAACATTAAGGGCGAATTTTGCTGTTTCTTCTCGAAATAAAATGTAAGTCCTATGCAAGGTCCTCAACAATCTGAGGCCCTACCTATGGGGCCGACCCTGGTGGGAAGAAAACTCTTGCACTTCATACCGTAGTTCTGTTGGTTCTGAGTTGCCTCCAACCTGTCTGAACTTTCAGGAACGAAGGTTAGGTCTGATAGTTATTAAAAAAAAAGTCTTTTAAAGATCGTTCAAGTCAAATAAAATATTCTAAGTTACTAGATCCTTATTGTTTCAGTTCTCCTAATGAGGCCATACGCATGTAACTGGGCTATTTAGTACACCTATTATACAAGCTACCGTACACGAAAGTGGGAAGCGAGTCTGCATTCTCACTTCGACCGCCCCTCTAGCATTCTATTCGACCGCCCCTCTAGCATTCTGTTTGACCGCCCCTCTAGCATTCTATTTGACCGCCCCACTAGCATTTTATTCGATCGCCCCTCAAGCATTCTATTCGACCGCCCCTCTAGCATTCTATTCAACCGCCCCTCTAGCATTCTATTTGACCGCCCTCTAGCATTCTTTTTGACCGCCCCTCTAGCATTCTATTTGACCGGCCCTCTAGCATTCTATTTGACCGCCCCTCTAGCATTCTGTTTGACCGCCCCTCTAGCATTCAGTTTGACCGCCCCTCTAGCATTCTATTCGACCGCCCCTATCTCTTTCATTATTTTATCCGTTATAGCCAAACTGTATAGGCTCACGGCGCCCTTGCTAAATATACTGTGCGGTTCCTAACTCTCCGTCTGTAAACCTAATGTAAAACAACGTTAAGAACTAATTAATAAGATTGAGCTGCTTTAAAGCACAACAAAACAAAAGACAATGACAGAAAGAACAAATAACGGTAATTAACAAACAATGTCATAGCAACTGTTCAAAATGTTTACCATCTTGTTCCACATAGAGATTGCGTCATTTCTTGTAGCTTGAATATCATTAACTTACGACTTCTTGATTGATGTTTATGAATTCATATGAAATGGCTTCTGAAAGTTCGTCGAGCGTCGTATACTTGCTATGGATTGCATAAACTTGATCTCTGATATAGCTCCATAGCAAAAGGTCCACTATCGTGATGTCTGGAGATGTGG
>JAZGLO010006299.1:0-18276 GCA_036873155.1 Biomphalaria sudanica
ACGTAGAAAAGAATGAATAAAATGCATAGACGAATTTATTTTCTAATACAAACTCTTAAATTTCACTTTCACTTTCGCTTTCCTACCCTAACTTGGCCCCGCGAAATCCGTTTCGCATAGGATCCCACAATAATTAAGTCCAGCTCTCCTATTTAGTGTTTGTAAAATGTTTTACATGTTTCGGATGTTCCTTCATACTTGAAGGACGAATAGGGTTGGGAGCGTGCAGGATTTGATAAATCCAAACGACAGTTCAGCGCGCAAACCGCACGACCAGGCAGCCATCCATAGTGACAGGTGAATACTTGTTCTCCCCCCCCCTCTTGTTTTTTTTCGTGGGGTGACTATCCGCAGAAATAAAAAAGTGATCTTTCCTTTACTTCTTCTTACTTCTTCTCGTCCAAACTCTTGAGCCCTGAAGAGAATTATATATAGATAGATAAATGACACTTGTATGTAATATTCCAGTTTAAAAAATTGGGATATTATGCACATTCTTAATTAACAAAGAGAAATCTTACAAGCAAGGTTCCAGTTTTCCAAAGACCTGAACTTGTTCCTTTTTTTCCCATCGTGTTTAAAAATCTTTGCTTTAGAATGAGGTTTAGCCGTCTCCACTGGGGAAAAATAAAGTCTCACTGTTGAAGGCGACAAAGCAGCGGCCATGCGGTGCAATTGTTCAGATCTACAAAAAATTGAAAATGTATTTGTATTTGTGAAGTCAAATATCATCAAAGAATTATATATATATAATATATATATATATATATATATATTCTACAGGCCTACTATATCACAATTTTCTTTTACATTTTGACCCTGGATCTTCCGTAATTCTATGAGGGGTGGTTATTTTGCATATAAATGTGTTATAATTATATAGTAGAAATACATTTTTATGAACATTTTTGTTTGTTTTAAAAGTTGTATAGTGTGCATTTTTTTATTTTTTCCCCTGTGTGTGTGGGAGGTCCCGCATCAACCAAACTTTAAATCAATAATAAACAAAAAGAAATCAAAATGATTTACTGAGTTCGAAACTTGTTCCACTTCAAGGCTTCAAACGTAAAAGTATGAGCGATAAATGTCTTTGGTATGGTGAAATTACTCTCATAAGTGCGCACTTTGATTTGATAGTCAGACGTTAACGTATTCACAGGAGGCATTGCAGACAGAGCTAAGACCAGCCAAAGCCATGCTCGCATAAAGCAGCGATCAAAGACGAGCATCTTTCTGTCAGCTGTTTACTGCAACATTAGAACAGAAATCAATCAGCGATTCATTACTATATGAAATAGAGCCTTATACTCTTACATTACTCGTATTGAAAGGTCAACATTATGAATTGGGTTTGCTTTTGTTATCGAGAATGTCGCAAAATAAAATATTTTGAACTAATTCTATAAATATATAAGCCCAAACCATAGCTCACTCATTGGCTGACTCACTGACTCATGGGTGGACGAACCAAATACGAAACTTTAACTTGTATTAACTTGTTATTACTGATCGTGAGTCTAGAACAACGAAACTCTTTTAAGATGGCGACTTTAGCGATTTATTTTCCCGAAATGATAATTTTCCCCGTAGTTTCATCCCTATACGTATTCCTAAAACCGACATAGGCCTACTCATATTTTATAGAAGATAATTTTGTCAAGCAGTCATTGACTTAGGTGTGTAATTTTCTTTCAATTCAACTTTAAATGTTTAATTATACAAACGACATTCCTGTTTTGTTTTAAATCGTAACCTAACCAAACATTATAGACGTTCCCTTAAAATAGAAATAAAACAAATACATTTCATTAATAAAACTAAATGGATATTTCTATTTTTTTCCAGAACACGGAATTTCTGTATGAAGGCGTGTAGCTTATGTAAGGTTTGTAGCTAATGTAAGGTCTGTAGCTAATGTAAGGTCTGTAGCTAATGTAAGGTCTGTAGCTAATGATAAAATGTAGTGGGCCTAAAATGTTATAACTACTAGATGATAGATCTAGATCTACATGTATTATAAATTTAAAATTTAAAAAAAAATCGGTAGAGAGGTTACAGATGAATGTGTATATGTGTGTATAATCCATTTTTTACTTGTATATGCCAGTTGGATTGTCTGTACGAATGACTGGAAGTGTGTTAGTTTTCATGTCAGAGGCCAATCTGTGATATATTCTATCAAGTGAAATAAAGTTTTGCTTTCGTCTTGGGCCGGTAGAGCATACTTGACGATAAAAATTCGTCTTTCAACTAATGAAACCAATGTCTGTCAACCAGTCTATATGTTTCAATGTTTGTTTCACTAACATTAAATTTAGCCAGGTTGAGCCTAGAGTACATCTAAGACTAAGATTAGTCTAAGAGTTAAGAGTCTATATGTAGATTACAATTCTTATTCTACTTTTACTTTTAATTCTTTGACAAAAACTAGATACCTACTTATTTTAGCTTAAGGTATCAGAGTTTGGCCTAGTTAAAAGTGCAACTAATTACCTTTTATTTATATAGCATGTTGTTAAGTCTACGATTCCTGTCTTGCAAGACTACACACATTGCAGAGTTATGAAATATTTTAACTTTTGGTACTATTTACGGTTTTAATGACTGTCGTAGTGAACGAGTACAATTTTTTGAAAATATTGATGCTTCGTGCGCACAAAAACATGTAGTTAGAGACGCGTAGATTTATTTTTGTATTGTTATGTATGGCTCATTAGCATAAATCTTACTAAGACTGGCACAGGAATAGGAAACATGCGCTGTACAAAAACAATATTATTATAATAGTTTCTGTGATGTAAACAGAGCATGGATGAATTCTGAAGCGAATAATTACATGCTCATTCTTGTTCTACAAGAGACTTCTTTTTATCTGAAGTAATCACCGTGTTGAGGCGCGTTGGCTGAGTGGTAAAGCGCTTGGTTTCCGAACCGAGGGTCCCCTGTTCGAATCCTGGTGAAGACTGGGATTTTTAGTTTCGGGATCTTTCTCCCCCGAGTCCACCCAGCTCTAATGGGTACCTGACGTTAGTTGGGGAAAAATAAAGGCGGTTGATCGTTTTGCTGGCCACATGACACCCTCGTAAACCGTAGGCCACAGAAACAGATGACCTTTACATCATCTGCCCTATAGACCACCGTGATAAATGCGCTATGTTTATCACAATTTGTCAGTGTGCATTACATTAGTATCATCTACAACCTCTCTCTCTCTCATAGTGTAAGTTTCTCTTTGTTTATGTTGTTCTAGTTTTAAGGTCATCGTTTCTCAAACCTTGGTGCGCTCCTTACCCTCTAATGGTGATGACAAAGGAGGACACAAACAAATTGCAGTTATAATCCATTGTATCTGTTAATGAAGTAAAATCAATAGTATTACCAATGTTTAAACAAGTTTACAAAAGGAGTTGGTGTTTTAAACAAAATCTAAGGTGGACCCTAATGTCCACTCATGGGTCAGCGTTTATCAGACAGACTGTAACCAAAAAAAAAAAAAAACTCGTATTAAAGCAAATAATACACAGCGAGTCCTCCTCCAATAGTAATAACACCAAGACTTGACACAAAGGCATTTTTATTTTGGATCTAAATTATTTCCTAATAAAAATGAAGTTATTTTTTGTCTACTTTAGAGATATAGAATACAAAGAATATCCCTGAATGATGGCCGTCTGGTTGTGTGGAATGCGCTCCGCGCTGTCCTCTTACGCGTCTCCTGTTCGAACCCTACCCGACCCAATTCCTTACCATCCTGCAGATGTTTGGACTACGATGTAATAGTCTGAAGTTATTAATTGTCATGTTTCAATTGATACGAAAATATCGCGACGAAATCGTCAACGAATGATTAAAGATTGAGATCCAGAGCTTTGACCAGATCAACTCTAAATCTTCATATAAAACTCTATAGCCTTGATAAATAAATCTGCACCCCTAAGCTCTCAGCAAATAAGCTATTGCCTTAATAATTCATAGATGTAAATTTTGTTCAAATTATTAATACATTTAAATCTAAATCCCGATCTACATCTAGCCTTTATATAGTCTAATTTAGATTTTGTCAAATACATAATGAGGTTATGTCAAAATTGCGCGCTGTCACGTACACAGTATCTATATTTAGCTCGTCAGCAACCTCGGGTAATTTCTCACGTGGAGATATGTTAATTAGTGTAACTTGGGCTGCATTTATTGGTTGCAATGAGCTACGTTGGACACGTGACATTGCTTGAGCCCGGGAAGGTTCTAGTTTTTTAGTCAGTCATTGTATGGAACTTAGAAGTGGAAACATCTACTAATGTCTTGTATTAGAACTCAATTATATTATTGTGTAGATCTATCATTTTATTCAAGTACATTTAACCATTGTAATTATTTGTGAATAGCTTTTTCAAGTTCTGAATTAAAGTAATTGTTTTAGACGAAGAGAAGTTTCATCATTGAATATAGTAATATACTTAGATCGACTTAGTGATCGACAACTTCTAGATGATCAACTGGCAACATTTTGAATGATCGTATTATCAACTAGATCTAGCTACTTCTATACGATCATCTTATTAAAAGAAGATTTCAAGATCCTCGGCAATCACGATCATCGTTAGTGTGATGTAGGTCAAGATAATCTTCAACGTGACATCTATCATTGCATCTTCATAGATCTTGACATCTGATATCCACATTAATTGATGATTTTAATACGCGCTATAAAGTAGCGTTTTTTTTTTATTTAAAAACATTTGAATCAGTATTTCATTTCATCAGTTAGATAATAAATGAAAAATATACTTTATAATGATCCATTGACACTTTACCATTGTGACCTTATATGCAATATGAGCTATTAATGAAGATTTTACCTTTTTTTAAAAACATACCTGCCCTGGATTTTTTCATTTAAATGTGGTGCATTTTTTTAAAAATCTGCTTGCATAGATAATTTAACAAATTAAATGGTTCACTTTCGGAAAAGAGAAAAGTAGCCGTTGCCTCAGAACTTTGAATGATCTTAAATATCATAATATCCTATTTTCATTTTTCTTTTCTCGTTTCTGAGATCTAAACAGGACACAAAACTAATAGCCACACAAAACTAATAGCGGCTATTCCCCTTTCGGGGGCTGCTAAAATTAAATTGACAAATCGTGTGGTACTGGTGGTCATGATAAAGATGATGGTCTTCGGCCTGTCGGTTCCAGATGACTCTGGCTTTCACCGACATGCGTCATAAACCTTTGAGCTGGAGGTCCATCTTCTCCCAGGTCCGTCATTTCAGTTGATTTGCTGTAGCTTGTGTTTTTTCTACAGGGTAGGGTAGTCAGAGCGGTCAGGGTTAGGGTAGTCAGAGCGGTCAGGGTTAGGGTAGTCAGAGTGGTCAGATTTCTTCAGAGTGGTACACCGTCGTTCAGATGACGCTTTTTACGCAACAATTAGAAAGCCTACAGTACATCTTTCTGATATGATATTTCAACCAAACCCATTACAAACACATATGCTCGACTGCCTTGAATGTACCTCACAATTAAGTATTAATCCGACCCGCGCTTTGCTAATTCAACTTTGACGCACTTTTTTTTACTAGAGAAATAGCTTGGTACTGTTTTAATATTACCAAAGATACACTTACATCAGATATGGGATTTTTAATAGGCTCAATATTGAAACAGACTTTTTACAAATGCCGAGTTTCATAACAAAATTGTGTGTAACTTCTCAATATCCCCAGAAACTAAGTGAATAAAGTATAAAACTTTATACATGCACATTAACACATTCTTTATCATTATGTCCATAATAGGCATACACTAGCAAGACTACCTTGCAAATAATCATGACTGTTTGAGGCCCTGCGTGGATGGTCTAAACGCACTATTCGACAGCTGTCCTGATTCGTATACCTATACCGCATGGGGTTTACCGCATGTTAAAGGGCGACCTTTTAAGGCGAGCTTAATAAAGAATGGCATAAAAGTCTCACCCTCTGAAAGCGCTACAAGGGTCAACTCCGCAGTTATTTGGCCATTACTGACCTAGAGAAAAGAAGATGGCAGCAGATGGCCTCTGAAAGAAACTGCTGGAGAGCTCTCACGAAGGTCGAGAGACACACATTTGAGGCCCAAAAGAAAAGCCTTGCTAAAGAACGGCGCAGAAGACCAAAAGAAAACGTAGACCGACCGCAAACTACGGCTATGTCTACATCAGATGTAAAATATGCAATTCTCAACTAGGTTTTGCGTGATCTTGTGAAATACTACACTCGTCCGTAATGTTCGCAATCGACTATTTTTACCATTAACTCGCATATGTAAACAACTCTGGAATTCGAAATGTGGACCTGCTAAACACTAAATAAATAAATAAATAAATAACATTTCAATTATTTCAATATAAATATTTATTTCATTTTTTGTAACATATGTTTACTATTGCAAGTTGCATGTTTCCGAAAAGTGTAGCATATGAATGGGTAAACCAATTCTTAAGTTATTGTTTTGTTGGTAAAATGCCAGGTTCGTTTATCTATTAGATTGTATATTTTCAAAGACACTTCAAACTATGAACTCACTTCATACAATGGCCTAGCAACCACGGTACGAAGAGGCTCATGGCATACTGTCCAAGAGGGGCTATTGAAAGTCTGTCGTTCATTACTCTAAAGACAAGCACCTGGGAGTTAGGTTCATAACACTGCTCGTAAGATGTTTAACGGAAAAAAAAAGTGTAACCACACTATCACTTTTAAAAGGTACATTGAATTGCCTTTCTGATAATGTACCGATGTGTCTAGTATTACTCCATTATTGTGTTGGTTGAACTTAACCTTATTGCATTTTGTTTAGCAACGGGGAAAACGGATCATCATATTCTTGAACCCGGGTAGCCTGCTACGTCCCCTTTTTCATAGTGTTAAAAATCCTAACGGTCAGTAAATTACTACAGAATTTGCCAATAAAATATATTACTGTTTATTTATTAGAGTGACATAATTTAAACTTGTGTTTCTTTAATTATGAAATGACAGTTAAAAAAATGGTTTTTCTCCTGATCCAAATCTCAATATATTTCTCCAATTCAAACAAAACCATAACTCTTAGGCCAGGTCCTCTTACAGCAGGGAGGTAACCGAAGCGGGTCTGCGAACCAGCCAATCGTTTGACTTTCTTTTTGAGTTGGCCAAACTCCAGAATGATGTGTAGCATCTTGGACGTCGAGAGTGACTCGAGCAATGTTGGGTATAGGAATGTTCTTTAACTCCTGGTAGAAGAGAAACAAATATATAACATAACATCAACAAATTTTATAATATTTTAAAACTTTGATTGTAAATTGCAATTGTAAATTAAATATACAGCACTTTGTGATTGCTTCAGATAATAGTTTTTTTTTTTTTTTTTTTTTTTTTGGGGGGGGGAGTGATCTTTATAATTAGTAGTCTAGTGTCGTGAATTTGCGTTTTTATAATGATTGTTACTCCTAGTATTTTGTGTATACGTGTACTATCTTCCGTGTCTTACAATGTGTGTAGTTATTTTCGTCCTTCAGTAGATATTAACTCTGTTTTTTGTTATATTAAAGTACGACACCTTCCCCAAATCTTCTAATTTAAGTATATATTTTTTTCTTTTATTCATCAAATCTCTCTCCCCCTCTCTCTCTCTCTCTCATGTCCACGTCCAAAACTCTCCACACTATTCAATAACTAAGGGTTTCGAAGATGACCGTGAATCAAGAAAAGATGGAATGGGAAAGGAATAAAACAACATTTTATGGAAGACTTATTATTCAATATCAGCGCTTAACAATATACTGTCAAGTCATAAAACTTCCAAATGGTTACTAATAACAAAGGAGGAAAAATAAATTACAGATGCAAAAGTGGTAGCTAAAACAAAATAAAACTATAAATAGAAGGCTGTGCTTGAGAAAAAAAATGACCTCATTATGAACTTCGAATAATGTCGAGGTGGATGGCAGTCGACATCTGAGAATTTGTTGACTCCTTTGCTGCAAGTCATTCCCTCGTCTGAGGACACCCTCATAGTCCAGTCCCCAGCTAAAATAGTGAAGTAACAATAAAAAGCAAAATAAAAGCAAGCATAAAATCAAATATAAAACAATCATTAGCTAACAATATTAAGAGTAATAGTAACAACATAAACGCGCAATATAACATACATCCTGTTTATTGAAATACTAATACTATTAGAAATAGTGATGCTCACACAATAGAAAAAAAAATCAATGATCACTTCAAAAAGTACAAAATTAGGCCTTAACGGCACATCAGGATTACATCTTTTGACTCATACAATAGGCAAATACTATATAAACTGGCCAGGAGATAAAATATATCGAGTTTTTTTTGTTTGTTTTGTTTTTGAGGCAGATAAAAAAAAACTGACCCATGTATTTAGCGTAAAAAGGCCCTGCGCTTTAACTTTGAGGTCTCCCGTATGTTAATAATATATTCTCGCAAAATGGGAATGCTGATAGACTCTAAGTGCTCCTTAAAATCATCAAGATTTAACTCCGTAGGCCTCGGCATTTTTTGTTTTGTTTTGTTTTGCTGCTTAATTAATCAATCTTGTCCCATGTTTCTTGTTTTCGGTATTGCTCAAAAGTTATTATATTAGATTTGTTTCGCTCTTTTACTTAAATAACGAAATAATTTTAATACAATCATTCTATTTAATTATTATTTTTTTTTGCACTCACAATGTGGATAAAGATCTGTACAAAGACGAAAGAATAGAACAATGACCTATATATAGGTCTATGGTACAGAAGTTGTGTTGGAGAATAGCTTGTTTTTTTTTGTTTGTTTGAACGTAGTTTTGTGCAGAAATAGAAATAATCCATTCTGATGCATGTTTTGTGGTATGCGAATTCCATTTGTTTGTCAAAAGAGCTGAGCTGAAGGCTCTTCGAGCTCTAGGCATGTAAGCCTGCTTTAACAACCGTTCTGTCTGGAAAAGATCCAAGTCGTACCCGGGATGCGAATTCCAAGAATAGTTAAAGACAGTGTGCAATAAATAGTTTTAAAACCTGTACAGATAAAGGTATTATTAGAGACGTGTCTTTGAAGTTCTCATGCAGGAGGGCAGGAGATGTCAGAAGACAGGAATTTGGAACCTTCGTTATGACAGTCTGAAGCGCACATACTGTAGTGCATACCCCACAGTCATTCGGAATCCCGTGTGTTGTAACGCTAAACACGAACTCTAAGCAACAACATTGGTTTATAGATAAATACGGATAAATACTGGGGGGGGGGGGGCTGATGGATTGGGTATTTGGGCTTTCGTCGAAAGAGTCGCTTGAAATTACCGTAAGGCCAATAATACACTAAAAGATTTTTTTAATTATATTTTTCCTAGAGTCATGGGGGCGTAGTGGCGGAGTGGTTAAGCGCTCAGCTTCCGAACCTGGGGTCCTGGGTTCGAATCTCGGTGAAGACAGGGATTTTGAATTTCGGGATTTTTAGGGCGCCCATGAGTCCACCCAACTCTAATGGGTACCTGACTTTAGTTGGGGAAAGTAAAGGGGGTTGGTCGTTGTGCTGGCCACATGTCACCCTGCTTGTTAACCGCTGGCCATAGAAACAGATGACCTTAACATCATCTGCCCCATAGATCGCAAGGTCTAAAAGGGAAACTTTACGTAGAGTCATGCAGAATTAGTGCTAGTGCGAGCGTAGAGGGATCATAATAAATCAAGTTTGCACCTGTACGCAATAAGATTAGTCTACGAGCCTAAAAATAGGGCCTACAATAAGTTACGGAAACCCATGCATTAATGAGTTCAGGTTTCGATGCTTTATCAAACCCCACGGATACATTGTAAAAGGGCAGGTAAGAAAGGATGCCCATCATTAAGCTATGGGATCGATTAGTGCGCCGGATCGTATGGTAATGCCAGGGCATTGGATTAATATCACACAATCATACATCTCCAATAATAATCACCTGTGAAACCAGCACGGAGTTGGCTCCGAGTAGGCAATCCCTGGACAGTCCCTGCTTCTATTACTCTGCATGACCAATAGAGTCTTTGGCTATTCGAGCAACACTTAGAACAGGGAGATACCAGAAAACTGAATAAAAAACAAAGTTTAAATATAGCTTATGGATTTGTGTGATTAGAAAAAAAATGTGTTTGGGTAATGGCAGTTAACGAAATTACACTCTGATCCCATCAACAATCAAGGGCATATCATAGTCTAAGCCATATAATATTTGCGAATTAATTCTAGGCCTATATTAAATTTAAATCTTAAGTCTAATAAAAAAGATGAGGCCTAAATACGCAGACCCAGTTGAGACCTGCATATTTTATCAAATAAGCCTATGATGCAGATGAGCCTGTCGTCAGCCGGGAAAAGAGGGATGGGGTGGGGGGAATGCATTCTCTTTTTGCCTTCCACTGAAGGACACCTAGACAAAATACTCAGTTAAAATATGTTAAGTGAAATACTGCAAGGCATCAAACCTTGGCCAAGGACAAACTTTAAGACGACCTAAGGTACATATCAGAGTTTCCATCAACTTGGCAGGCTCATGCTGACCAAGGGCGCCAAGGCTGTATTATAGAGCCCTGCAGTCTGTCCCTCAGCCGTCTGGTAGGTCTAAAATAATCTAGACTATTCTAGATCAACAGATTTAAATAATTTTAATAATGGATAGTTATGGCTCAAGCACGGTAATATGATAGTGCTAGTTTAAGAATGTAGCTGCGTTTAAAAGTCTGTACTTACAAACTTTGTTGAAATTACTTAAATTGGATCTAAATGGTCTAATTTACGATCATAAATAAACGCCAGATTGAAGAAAATAGTTGAAAGGATTAGCAGATTAGATTTAAAAATAATATAGGCTGTGGGCCTGTATAAATAGTCTATGATATAAATCAAATATTCATTAAAGTTTCGCACCGTGCAATATCAATCCAACCATATACATAGATATATACTACAATATCGTTAGAGCACAAACCTATATATGTGTGTTGGAGTTTAGATTTTGCTATCAAGTCATATCTACACTATTAATTGATCTATTTACTTATTATAGTTTGTGAATTTGCAGATAAAATTTAATTTATACTTTTCTGCTGAACATGTCAAAATTAACACAGTATCAACCTGTTTCGCCCATTCTAAATTTAATTCTATTTTACTAGGTGGAGAATTTGATTTGGGAAAGGGATGGGGTATTTGGTGTGTGAGAGGGACAAAAATCACTTAGGCTACAGCTAACCGCACTGGGTGACACCGACCATGGTGATTCCACTGTTTAAAACAAAACAACACCAAGAAAAGAAAATTTAATAACTATTTGTTCCATTACCCAGTCTATATTTTTACAAAGCTTATATCAACTCACTCTGTTTTTCTGGTAAAAAGTTATTTCTCTGACATCCAATCTCGGATCAACCTGAAATTTTGTTTAATTAATTCTTTTACCTGACAACACAAGAATCAATAAAACTTTTTTAAAAAAAGTAGTTAATTAACTTATATTGGAAATAAATTATTTTGTTTGGTATCTCAAATAAGTGAAAGAAATCGTACTTGACTGATGTGGTGACATCAGATGAATTAGTCCCCTATTTAGGTCGAGAGCTTAAAGTTTGAAGCTAACAATAGATAACTATAAAACATTCCATTTTCTTTCAAACAGTCCGCCACGCTTTTAACGTTGTCATATAAATATTAACATTGAATATGCAGTAGAAAAGTAAAAAACAAAAATATAAATCATATAGATGCAATGTCAGCAAAAAAAAGGCTACATTTTATAGCCTACATTGTTGCTTCGTGACTGAATCTAAAGCTTTAAATTCACAATGCACATCATATATATCTATTTACATCACAATTATGATTTTCCATTATGCTTATGACTGAAGTTATGAACGAAAAGAAAAAAAAGGATCGCAGCAATTTAAAGTTTAGTATGAAATCTAGAGCAGAGGTTCTCAAACGTTTTTTTAAACCAGGGACACCCTTATTTGTCAAAACTTGCACACGGACCCATAATTGAAAAAAAAAATTTACAGCCTAAATATAGGCCTATATTATATAAGTAAGCAATGTAAAAAAAGACATACTTATTTAGTTGAAGGAGTTTTTATTGAGATTATAACTTTGTTTAAAATAAAATAAAATATCAATGACTTGGAGAAGATTGATGGGATTATGAGTATGCCCAGCTCAACGAGCAAAAATTTCGAGTCTCTTTCTTTTATTTGCGGTACGGTAGGGGCCTACGGTTTATTACGGCAAAGAATCCAGTAAGCCTACTTATAATAATAAGACGGGAAAGCAGTCAACAACTTCTTTACAAATGACCCTTCATGTAGGATATAAATTTGGGATATGTTTTTGTAACAAGAATTTCTGGTATCCTTGTTCAGACTTTGGTTCAAGATTCTCGTTTGTGAATATTTCAATAAGCTGCTCCTGCATTAGTACGGATTCGTCTGTGATTTGAGTAGGCTGTGTCCAGGTGCAAAAGGGTTCAATACCCAGTCGGAATGTCTTCAAATATTTAGTTTTGAGTCGTCATAATATAGTTCAAAATAGACATTTAACAGTAGTGAGCGGCGAGTTGGTTGTTATTGAAATTATCCGATCGGATAACCTGGCTTTAAGCGATAAATGTTATTTTTATTGTATACAATTTTCATCTTTCTGCGGTCCCCCTTCGGTCGTCTCGCGGACCCCTGGGGGGTCCGTTGTCAACAGTTTGAGAATTACTAATTTAGAGTAGGCCTATATGTACCGAACATCAGATAAGTAGGCCTCATATATATATATATATATATACACATATATATATATGCTATACACTTATACAGTGCTTTTTTTTTTTTTTGTAAAAAAAAAAATAGGTGCCGGTACTCAGTGATGGATTGCCTAACTTTTAACTTTATTAAATTAATAATAAACGTCGTTAAAATGGAAAAAAAATATTTCAGCACGTTGAAAAAGGTGCGGTATATAATTATATGCTTTACCGGTGCATACCATCACAAAAAAGCACTGTATATAGGTATGTGGTACGCCTTTTTTTTTTTTTTTAAAGGGGAAACCACTCTAACATAATTTAGAATAATATTACTTTATTTCGTCTTTTGTAAACAACTTAACCTGGATATTCTAGATCTATTCTCAATTCTGTTGACATTGCTTACTCTACTGTGGATGGGCTCTAAAATTCTAGTCTGGATCTAGATCCTGACTAAAATGATTAGATTCGTAAACTAATACCGTCATATGATATACACTTTTCCTTGTTCTACTCTGGTATGGCAACAATGCCAACATTTGAACATACATATAATTACATTCATTATGTCTGATTCATATCATAATGACATAATTAATCATACTAGTATTCTAGTATTACTAGATTTAACTAGATATTAGGATTTAGGTTTAATTAAATTAAGGAAGGTTACAATTTTTAATAATTTTAAATTGAATTTACAACAGTAACTATAGTTATCTATATATACTTTACATGATAGATCTAGATCTATAAGTAGTATAATCTAGATTCTAGACTATAGTAATAGTGTAGTCAGTATAGTATCCACACAGTTTGGTGTTTTCTACTTTGTCGTACCAGTGTATTTATAGGATATTTCTCAGGCATCTGTTGATTGTACTTTTTTTGTTGTTGCTTCAGTTGTTCTCCATGTTTCAGAACCATACAGTAGGACAGCCTTGATATTAGAGTTAAAGATTCTTAGTTTAGTCTTGTTTGAGATGTGAGGAGATTTACAGGTTGGTTTTAGCTGTGTAAATTTCTGACACGCTAGATTTATATGGCATTTAATGTCTTCATCTGTTCCACCTGAAATACTGACTACACTCCCAAGGTATATAAAATTTTCTACTTGGTCTATTGTCTGAGAATCCAGTTCTATGTCTCTGATTTGTTTATTGTTTACTTTAAGTACTTTTGTTTTTTGGTGGTTTATTTTGAGGCCTACACTTTTTCCTACTTCGCTTAAAGCTGTGACCTATTCTTACATATCCTGTAGTTTGTGTGATAATAGGGCTATGTCATCATCGAATTCCAGATCTTCCAGCTTTTGTGTGAGAGTCCATTGGATTCCTTTCCCTGTGTTAGAGTATGCTTCTTTTGTTACCCAATCCAATACTAGAAGGAACAGGAGTGGCGAAAGAAGACATCCCTGTTTGACTCCTGTTGTGACAGGAAATTCCTCTGACAGCTTGCCACAGTGGGTTACTTGGCAGGTGAAACCATCATAAAGGTTCTTGATTATGGTTATTATTTTATTTGGGATCCCGTAATGTCTCATAACAGTCCAGATAGATTCTCTGTCAACATTATCAAAGCTTTTTCAAAGTCGACAAATGTTGCATAGAGAGGAGATTGCCATTCGACACATTGTTCTACAATTATTCTAAGTGATGCTATTTGGTCAGCACAAGATCTCCCTTTTCTGAATCCGGCCTGTTCTTCCCTTAGGTGTTCATCGCATGCTCCCTTTATTCTGTTTAGTAGGATTCTGCTGAAAATCTAGCTTGGTACTGACAACAAAGTGATGCCTCGCCATTTCTCACATTGTGATAGAACTCCACTCTTTGGTATTTTTATTAGCAAGCCCTTTTCCCACTCACCCTGAGGTGTTTCTGTTAACCAAATTTTGTTGAAAAGTTTGTGCATTTGGTCAACTATTTCACTTCCTCCTTCTTTTAGGACTTCAGGTGGTATGTTGTCACTTCCAGCAGCTTTACCTGTCTTCATTTGTTTTGAGTGCATTCCTTATTTCTTCTTTTGTTATTTCTTCCATGTTTATGTCTAGTATTGGTCCTGCATTTAGATCTGGTGGATTTCGTGGTTTGGGTCTATTAAGCACTTCTTGAAAATATTCTTTCCATCTTTCAAGTTGTTCATTTATTGAAGAAAGTAGTTTTCCATATTTGTCTCGGACTGGAACATTGCAATTAGCCTTTTAGTACTGAGAAGTTTGGTGATTTGTACAGTTGTTTTATATAGATCTCCTTTACCTGCTGCTTCTTCTGCCAGATTATTGTAAAATGATTGTTTGTCCTGTCTGAGCATTTTTAGATATTATGCTATAATTAAATACATTATATAATAATAATATAGTACCTAGATCTATATCTATTTCATAGATTTTTCATAGCAGAAATTAGTAGAATTTTACTAGATGATAGATCTAGACTCTAACTGACTCTAACTAGATCTAAATTTATATATCTATAATCTATATATATAGTCAATATAGATCTAGATCCTGACATCTCGACTCTAGTAGTCTGTGTGTATGTTTATAAGTATAGAGTATAATACATAGTATCATCTACTACTCTAGTCACCCTAGTCTAGACTAGATCTATTAGATCGAGTCTAGATCTAAGTTAGGACAGACTTAGAATAATTATAATAAGAATCATCATATGACAATTCTTTTTGGTAATTTCGATTGACGATTCTAAACGATCTTCTATTTGGTAGAACATGTAAATGGATACAATTCAGCTAAATTTGAAACCATGAGTAAATATCAGATCTACATTCTTCCACAAGCTTAATGACTTATATTTCATCTAGTCTAGAATACATGCAGGAACTATGTAATCAGTTTACTACACTTAAAGAGACAAATAAAAATGCAGTTTTTTGGATTATGGGTGATTTCAACCTACCTGATATAAATTGAAAAACACTAACCATCAAAACCTTAAGGACATAAATGAGCTTTTCATAGAAACTTTACACAACCTAAGTTTAGATCAAATCATCAAAAAGCCAACTAGATTAAACAACACATTAGATCTCTTCTTAACCAACAGACCTGGATTAGTAGTTGATTATGATATTATCCCTGGTCTATCAGACCATGAGATCATAAAAATACACAGTCAGATAAAAGCAGTAGCCAATACAAAACCCAAAAGAAAAATCTTACTCTGGAATAAATGTAACCTAACACAACTACACCAAGCTGCATTAAACTTTCAACAAACATTCTTATTAGAAAAAGACATTAACCAACCAGTCGATGACCTCTGGAATTTCATTAAAAACCATCTTAAAAGCATTATAGAAAATCATATACCAACTAAATACACATCAAACAAAAAAATAAATGCTGCTTTAATAATAGACTAAAGAAGCTTTGTAAACAGAAGGAAAACCTATATAGAAAATTTAAAGAAACTAAGGCAGAAAGAGTTTACAAAAAGTGTATAAAAATTAAATACCTAACCCTAAAAGTAAGCAGACAGCTGCAGAGTGAATACATTTATAAACAATTTAATATCTAAAGATAACAACAAAAACCTATGGTCATACATAAGGTCTAAGAAAATGGAAACAACAGCCATATCGCCATTAAAAGATGAACATAACATAATGATAATGACCTGCGACCTATATTCTGAAGATATTACTTTTTTTTTTCAACTAATCAATAAATAAACTTAAAAATTAGAATTTGTTTTTCTTGACAGGCATATATGGATAATACTATAGATGCATTTGATTTGATTGGCTTTAAAGAGAGCTTAGGCTCAGATGAACAGTTTTGGAAAAGTTGCAATGATGAAGAAGATGAAGATAAATGTGAAGAATTCACTGAAGCTGAATTAGCCAGTAAGTAGGACTCTCAGGAAATAATTGTATGATAAAATAAATTATATTGCTTTGAACTATAAAGAAAGTAATGTTTACTTTTGAGACCTAGAGTTACTCGTTAATCATGGTATAGAAAATAAATACAAAGATGTCATGTGGCTAGCACAATGATCAAAAGCATTTATTTATAGTGTTAGTTCTAGGTGCATCATCTTAAGTTTTTCAATTTGAAATTTAAAACTCCTGACTTTGATAGAGAATTCTAACTTACATCTATTAGTGTCACACACTATAGACTCATCATCATAAGGACAGGAATTGTTTGAATTTTAAAGTATTTCCACCCTAAACAGTACATGTTTAAGCAAATTGTACTTTTTCATTACCTAGACAATCCAGATAAAAGAATCCTGTGGGCTGCTGAAAATAACAGATTTTATGTAGTTAAGGAGATTTTGGCTTCAGATCCACACTTGATTAAAACCTGCGACTCTGACTTGTATACTCCCCTTCATAGAGCTTCATACAACAACCATAGAGATATGGCTGAGGTGACAATTAATTACATTGAGTTTAAATATTTTTTTACTAATTGATTCTTGACATACCGTATCTATATTATTTAGGTCATATAATCTACTAGTTATAGGAGTCTTTCACATAGATCTAATTCAAATTCAGTAACTCCTATTACAATAGAATGCAGTGTTTGCCATAGTCTACTAAAGCTGTATGATGCAATAGGAAATAACCAGCAGTTTTTTTAAACTTTTGTATTCATGTGTCACTTAGAAAATTAACTTAGTACTCCTATTTATTTAAAAATTAAGAACCAGATGTGTACCGGTATAGTTTCTTTTTTTTTCTGAAAATTTTTGCTTTTTCAGGAAATTAGGCATGGAAGCTTTTTTTTTTATATTCTTAAGTTATTTCAAGTACCCGGTACTTACATATATATGTATATATTCTTGCTGATATATACAGGGCTTTTTTTGTGATGGTAGAGCGTTCCGGCACCTTTTTTTTTTCTTGTATTTTAACATATATTATTAATTTTTAGTTGGTAAAAGTTAGGCAATCAACTACTGAGTACCGGCACCCAATCACTGAGTATCCGCACCTTTTTTTTAAAAAAAAAAGCACTGGTATTAAAACTAGACATAATGTTCTTTTTTTAATCTTTGAAATAGATTTCAGTAAAAAAAATGCTTTGTCCAGAATTTTTGTTTGTTAAAGGTTAACTTTTTTACTTAGGACTTAGAGAAGTCTTCTTAAAACTGGAAATATTAAAAGTATTGATAAGATTTGAGTTAAGTGACATTTTTTGTTTAGCTTTTACAAAAGGATATGTAAAATACAAGATTGAATGATTTTAATCTTGTTTCATTGGTAATTTATACAAAGCTCACTCTATCTGGTAAAATGTTTGTACCAGTACATGTTATTTCTCCTACACCCAATCTCGAATCATGCTGAAATTAGCACAATTATTTCTTTTACCTGACAACATAAGTATCAATAAAAAAAATTACTCTTTTTGTTGATAAAGTATTGGTAATTATTTTGCTTGGTATCTTGAACAAGGGAAAGTAATTGTTCCAGACTGATTTGGTGGTATAAGCTAAATTAGTTCTATTAG
>JAZGLO010006300.1:0-23765 GCA_036873155.1 Biomphalaria sudanica
TGTGTTAACATTGTGAGATCCTTAGCTTCACTGATAGGGCCTGTGTGTAAACATTGTGAGACGCCTTGCCTTTATAATAGGGGCTTTGTTTTACAAAGATATTTTTTTCCACAGAAAATAACTAAAGTTACTGCCTTTACCAATTTATTTTGCTTTTATTGCTAGTTTACCTTTAGTTCATTTTATACAGTTTTTATTTTTTCTATAGGTTGAAGTGAGAAAAGTCGTCCTCTTTTTAGTATGTCTGGCTCTGGGGATATTCTGGGCGATACAGCGTCACTCCAACTACGGATGGATCCTCCAAGACCTACTGGCTGCCTCGCTGTGCATCATTCTTGTCCATGATCTCAAGCTTAATAATTTGATCCTCATAACTGTGCTTCTTGTGTTCTACTTTGTTTATGATATTTTCTTTGTGTTTATAACACCATTGATAACATCTAAAGGAGACAGCATCATGATGAAGACTGCTACTGGCGGCTCTAGTGATATGGAGTCTGAAGCTGCCAAACTATGTGCCTTTGTGTTTCTTTATTCCCAATTTTGGTGAAGATCTATTGTCAAAGTGCAGAGGGTATTATTTCTCTATACTAGGCTTCGGAGATCTGATATTGCCAGGTATTCTCTTAACATACAACGCTGTGTTTGATGTCAAATCTGGCACTAAGATGGTTTACTATATCACATCCTCTATAGGCTAATTGTGTGGCATGGTCAGCGCTATGGTTGCTCTGGTCTTTATGAAAACTGGGCAGCCAGCACTTCTGTATCTAATCCCCTGCACACTGGGTGCAACCCTTGTGGTCTCGCTGTGTAGGGGCGAGTTTAAAAAAATAATGAAGAACTCAGTACCAGTTAATGAAGAGGAGACAACTTCTGAACATCCGGATGAACTAAGAGAAAAACAAGAAGCAGAGGCAGTAGAAGACGTCAACGCAGAGGACGAGACATAATTTATCTAAAAACAAAACAAAAATAGAAACGCATCTAATCACTTTACTGTAGTCTGAGGAGGTGGGGAACTCCGGAGTGCAGGAGGTGCCAAAAATGGCATCAAAACTCTACAGAAAATGTCATTCATATTTGTCGGTTCGTTCGTTAACTTAGTTTACATTATATATATATATATAAGTTTATTGTTGTTTACTGTTAACTGTGAAAATATGAATAACGTACATTATTGGGAAAGTGGGGGGGGGGTCGTCGTCAAGCCATGCTGCACCTGGCGCCCTCTGTACGCCACTTCGGAGCTGAGTTTATTTTAAGCTACAGATTTTTTTTCTTTATCATCAGCTATTGTTTTGTTTTTGTTTGTTTGTTTGTTACAACAGTACCCAAAGTTAATTCTTACCCTCACGAAAACTTCTGGATGGGTGGTTGGAACCTGGGTTAACAAGGATTCGAAAAGGGCTCTAACGATATTCTTAGAAATTTGACTGTTGCTGTATATTATTGGGAAAATAATTACACACTGGGAAAACTCGAGTTTGACCTTTATAATTTAAAAAAAATAGAAAAAAAAGGAAGACATTTCTCTTCAACGAGCTATTTCCCAGCATTCATTGAAGAGTTGAATAAATTAATGTTCAGAAACATTGTGCGCATCGTGTAAAAGCCTATCATTGAAATATTATAAATTCAAGTGGATCTATACAGAATTTTAACCAGGATCTTCCCCGCGGGGGGGGGGGGGGGAAGCGGGGTACAAAATATACAATTGTTTTTTAAATCTAATAATTAGTAAGTTAATTAAGAGAAACACAATCGTTGTATTAAGGAGATATTATCTTTAAAAAAAAAGTATTTTTAATGTTTGTCTTGTTTTAAAAGTACTTTGTACATTTTGAATTTTTTAATAAAGATCAATGCTACCTTTTTAGCGGCCCCCGCTAAGGGGAAAAAGCCGCTATTAGGTTTGTGCAAAATGTCCATCTGTCCGTCTGTCACACTCAGATCTCGAAAACTAGAAAAGATATAAAAAATATTATTTCACCATTAAACGCGGCTTGATAAGTTTAGGTGCAACGGCTACTTTTGGTTTTCTAAAAGCAAACGTTTAATTTATAAAATTAATTATGCAAGCGATTTTTTCATAAAAATACACCAATTCTAAAACATTAACTTAAATGTAAGGGAGGCAATGTTACAATATGCTAACAAAGATGAACATATCTTGCGCATTTTCAGTATCACCAAGTCAAATATTTTTATAAAATGTACTATTTAAAAAAGTAGAAAAATCTGATCCAAGAAACTACAGACCAGTATCACTTACCAGCATCACATGTAAAATCCTAGAACACATAATATGTAGCAACATCATAAACCACTTAGACAAACATAATGTACTCACCCCATACCAACATGGCTTTAGGAAAAATAGACCACCCGAGATACAACTAATGGGACTAATTGATGATTTTTTTAAAAGGTTTAGATAATAGTGAACAAATAGATGCTATCTTACTAGATTTTTCCAAGGCTTTTGACAAAGTTCACCAACATAGTTTGCTTAAAAAATTAAAATATTTCGGCATTAATGGTCCACTGCATCAGTGGATTAAAGATTTTTTGATAGGGAGAGAATAAACTGTAATAATAAATGGCTCTAAATCAACACCAATAACAGTAAACTCAGGTGTACCTCAAGGAACAGTCTTGGGTCCACTACTATTTTTAATTTACATAAATGATTTACCAAATTGCATTACTTCAGGAACAAAAGTCAGATTATTTGCAGACGATTGCATAATATATAGAACAATAAAAACAATACAAGACACAGATATTTTACAAAAAGAATTAGATGAATTACAGAAATGGGAATCAAATTGGAGCATGTCTTTACACCCAGAAAAATGTCAGTTGTTAAGAATAACAAAAAAAACTAAAACAAATTAATTCCACTTATCTTATCCATGGCAAACCAGTAACACAGACTAAAAACGCAAAATACCTAGGTGTTATAATAAATGAAAATCTGTCATGGAATCCACATATTGATGAAACTATTAAAAAAATCCAACAAAGCATTAGGGTTTATTAAAAGAAATGTCTATAAATCAAATAAGAACATAAAACTAAAATGTTATTTAACCTTGGTTAGGCCAATAATAGAATATGCATCCACCGTTTGGGACCCCTCAAAAGTAGCAATTATACATAAAACACTGAACCATAATCTTCAAATACAAAGACAAAATTTAATAAAATACTCTGAGAGACACAAAAATAAAGGCACATTCCTCGTCCCATATGCTAGGACAAATTTGTACAAATACTCCTTCTTCCCTAGTGCTATTAGAGCATGGAATGGGTTGCCTGAGCTAGCCAGGAAAACCAGTGACTTGGCAGAATTTAAGTCAGTGGTTAATATGCATGACTAAATGCATGACGCGTAGGAAGTAATCATCTTCTTTTTTGAAGTAACGTCTGTATCATATAAGATAAGATAAGATAAATGTTTACAACAAATATAAATATTAATTAAAGGTGTTTTTTTCTGGTCAACTAGCTGCTAAAATTAAAATAAAACATTTATGTTTATTTACAAAGTCTAAGAATGCACTTTGTATGTAAATATCACGCACATTTTTTAAAATGGACTTTTTATGCAGCGACTTTCGTGTAGAAGGTGAAAAGCCCGGCCTTGACATGGTGCAAAACTAATTTCTTACACTTTTTTTTTTAAATCAGATTTTATTTATTTTTGTTTAGTGCCCTCATCAGATTAAAAAAAGTTTATTTTTGTGCGTTTTGTCTGTCGGTAGCTCTGTCCGTCACGATTAGATCAAAAAAACAATAACTCTAAAAGCTATTGAAAATCTGATTTACCCTTTAATGTTCCTCACGTAACATTTCAATAGTTTTAAGTATCTAAAATTGATTGTTCCGGATTTTTTTTTGCAATACTAATCAACGCCAACCAATGTTTGTTTGCTCTTCTAACTTATATAACATTTAATTTCCATGTTTAAACGTTGCAAAAACACTTTATCAATAATATGTTGTTCCGTTTTTTATGTAAATAGTATATTAATGCTAAATCAAAATCTCTATACCGACTTATATTTTATTAAGTGTAAAAATGTTCCGGATATTGTTTTATAAAAAATGAATTATGTCAAATGATTGTTTGAAATCGCATAATTGACTAATATTACACGTATATTATTTGACAATGCGTCACCATAATTTGATTATCGATATCAAATTGTTCCGTATTTTCATCTTTAAACAAATTTTAAAAATATCGACAATAGGTTGTTCAGGGCTTTAAAAAAGTAATTTACTAGAATTGATTACTGAAAATCACTTTTTAGACATTTAACATAACATAAAAGTTTAGTAATCGATAAAGAATGTTCCGGATTTTGTTATGAAAAGAAATCTACTTACATTACTTACATTTTCTTACAAATCGTCGCCAGAAATTTCCGGATTTATTTAAAAATCTACTAACGCCAAATAACTGTTTGATTTCCCTCTTCTAATTAATATACAAATAATCTTCTCATTTACGAAATAATGTTATTCCGGATTTTTTGGAAAAATATTTTAACTCACTTCTCTCTTACAGTACAATTAATTTTCTACCTAAACCATAAAAAAATCTATATATCGTTAATATTATGTTCCGATTTTTAAGGAAAACAACATCCAAACACCAAAGTAAGGTATGAATATCTCTCCACAAGGCTGTAGTTATCTAATTTTTATACGAGACCATCCAACAAATTTAATTAACGTTTTACATTTATCTGGAATTCTCTTTTTCTTTTACTATTTATACAAACATCCGGAACAATCTATTATATAAACTTAAATCAATTGTGCTCATACCTAAAATTATTGCGATGTTTTGAAACGTAAAATAAAAGTTAATCAATTTTTAATAGCTTTTAATTTATTTATTTTTTATTATATTAAGATCACGGACAGACCGACTGACAGACAAAACGCAAAAACAATGCGGCTTTGATCATCTTTAAATAAATTCTATTAGAACTCAGTGCACCAATGTCTATGAACCCTCTTTAAATTTCTCGTGTATATAAAGACATTTTTTTACGGTACCGTTACTAGCCTATTGTGAGGTAATAGAATTTGTTTCTTTGACGTTATATGAATGGACTCTTTAAATGTAATGCTAAAAGAACGCACTCGGTGCACCAATGTCTATGAACACTCGAAAAATTGCTCGTATTGATGAAAACATATTTTAGTCTAACTAAGCCGTGTGACGTAGTGTTTTTTTTTCCTTTGACGTCCCATGGAATGAGCTCTTTAAATGAAATGCTAAAAGAACGCACTCGGTGCACCAATGTCTATGAACACTCGATAAATGGCTCGTATTGATGAAGGCGATTTTTAGTCAGGCTTGGCCGTGTGACGTAGTGTTTTTTTTTCCTTTGACGTTATATGGAATTAATTCTTCAAATGAAATGCTAATAGAACTCGGTATAGTAATGTTTATTAAGCCTCGTTATGTGACTCGCATTTAAAAAAAGGAATGATATCTTGATTTAGATCTAATCTACATTTTTAGCGGCCCCTGTAAGTTTAAACTAGATCTAGATTTTTATTACAGTATATCTAGATCTGGATTTATATTCTAATTAAAATTATTTTAGAGTCTAGATCTAGAATTTCTAGATCTAGTTTAGACTAAAATAGACTAGATTAAGATGTAGAATTTCAATTTCTAGACATAAAGTGTAGATTTTGATTTCCAAACGTTTTGATAATATTGCAATGTTATAATAGGGCCTATACTAAAACTAATATACTATTTTTAAATTTAATGTTGCATTCAGTCTATTGATAGATTATCTAGGATATTTTTTTACACAAATGTTATCTAAATTACAGCTACTTTATTCGAAGTACATATTTTAGATCTAGTAGATATAGATCTTAAGAGTGCTAAATCAGAAATTTAATTTAGGTAGATCTACATCCTCATTCTAGTTCCATTTAAATAAAATGCCGATATCTCTGTTGATAGGTGTCACGTACACAGTATCTATTTTTAGCTAGTCAGCAACCTCGGGTAATTCCTCACGTGGAGATATGTTAATTAGTGTAACTTGGGCTGCATTTATTGGTTGGCACTGCAATGAGCTGCCACGGACACCTGACAGTGCTGGACCCGGGAAAAAGTTCTGTTTTTTTTAGTCAGTCATTGTGTGGAACTTGGAAGTGAAACATCTACTAAAGCTTTGTATTAGAAGTCAATTATATTATTGTGTAGATCTATCATTTTATTCAAGTACGTTTAACCATTGTAATTATTTGTGAATAGCTTTTTCTAGTTCTAAATTAAAGTAATTGTTTTAGACGAAGAGAAGTTTCTTCATTGAATATAGTAACATACTTAGATCGACTTAGCGATTGACAACTTCTAGATGATCAACTGGCAACATTTTGAATGATCGTATTATCAACTAGATCTAGCTACTTCTATACGATCATCTTATTAAAAGAAGATTTCAAGATCCTCGGCAATCACGATCATCGTTAGTGTGATATAGGTCAAGATAATCTTCAACGTGGCATCTATCATTGCATCTTCATAGATCTTGACATTGAACATTCACATAAATTGATGATTGTGATAATAGGCCTAACTGTGATGAGACATCGAAGTAAAAACACGATATATCTGTTCTTTTCTTTTTTTGTTTTCTTAATTACAAACCTCCCGTAGGACGACGGGTGATGGGAGCATGCAGGGTTTGAACCAGGGACCATCGATAAATCCGAACGACAGTCCAGCACGCAAACTAAACGACCAGGCAGGGTTCATACCCTGCTTGTTGCCATCCTCCATCGTCCAGCGCGAAGTTAATTATTTTAAACTAAGAAGAAACACCCGAAACATGTAAAACAAAAAAACAACATTTTTTACAACGACAAATGAATCTTTGAAACATTATTACTTTTGACCATTAAAATTAAATAACCTCTTGAATATTCTTTGCGAATAGGCAGATCCGACAGGGATCCGACTTTGACGGGGGCCGCCTCTGAGTTTGTGTAACACAAACTCTCTTTGTAATCTTGTTTTTTCTTGCTCTTATTAAATGATTGAAAAAAAATTTGATTGTACAAGTTAAGATAAGTAGGTACTTAAGAAATATTTGTAAGCGTTGTAAAATACATAAACACTCACACACAAATGAAAAACAAACATGCAAAGTCAGAAAAACATATTTTCACCTAAAATACCGAAATTCAGTAACGTTCTGGAAAGTACTATCCACAGACCTATATATAGACTGAGCAATACTTATATGCTATTAGTCACAAATTTTACGCTTTTCGTAAAGAGAAGTTTAATAACCTTTTTAAGAAAAAAAAATTCTATAACCTATAGATGTTAAGATCTAAACCGAGACTCAGCTATTGTTAACAATGACTCACCTAAAAAAAAAAAAAAGTTATCCTTTGATCTTGAGAGGACACTCTTTTCATTTTCAACTTCCCAAGATTTCGACTAAAAAACACTTTTTTATCATTTTCAATTTCCCAAGATTTCGACTAGAAACACTTTTTTATCATTTTCAATTTCCCAAGATTTCGACTAGAAACACTTTTTTATCATTTTCAATTTCCCAAGATTTTGACTAGAAACACTTTTTTATCATTTTCAATTTCCCAAGATTTCGACTAGAAACACTTTTTTATCATTTTCAATTTCCCAAGATTTCGACTAGAAACACTTTTTTATCATTTTCAATTTCCCAAGATTTCGACTAGAAACACTTTTTTATCATTTTTAATTTCCCAAGATTTCGACTAGAAACACTTTTTTATCATTTTCAATTTCCCAAGATTTCGACTAGAAACACTTTTTTTTATCATTTTCAATTTCCCAAGATTTCGACTAGAAACACTTTTTTATCATTTTCAATTTCCTAAGATTTCGACTAGAAACACTTTTTTATCATTTTCAATTTCCCAAGATTTCGACTAGAAACACTTTTTTATCATTTTCAATTTCCCAAGTGTTCGACTAGAAACACTTTTTTATCATTTTCAATTTCCTAAGATTTCAACTAGAAACACTTTTTTATCATTTTCAATTTCCCAAGATTTCGACTAGAAACACTTTTTATCATTTTCAATTTCCCAAATGTTCGACTAGAAACACTTTTTTATCATTTTCAATTTCCTAAGATTTCGACTAGAAACACTTTTTTAACCTTTTTTAATTTCCCAAGATTTCGACTAGAAACACTTTTTTATCATTTTCAATTTCCTAAGATTTCGACTAGAAACACTTTTTTATCATTTTCAATTTCCCAAGAGTTCGACTAGAAACACTTTTTTATCATTTTCAATTTCCTAAGATTTCAACTAGAAACACTTTTTTATCATTTTCAATTTCCCAAGATTTCGACTAGAAACACTTTTTATCATTTTCAATTTCCCAAATGTTCGACTAGAAACACTTTTTTATCATTTTCAATTTCCTAAGATTTCGACTAGAAACACTTTTTTAACCTTTTTTAATTTCCCAAGATTTCGACTAGAAACACTTTTTTATCATTTTCAATTTCCTAAGATTTCGACTAGAAACACTTTTTTATCATTTTCAATTTCCCAAGAGTTCGACTAGAAACACTTTTTTATCATTTTCAATTTCCTAAGATTTCAACTAGAAACACTTTTTTATCATTTTCAATTTCCCAAGATTTCGACTAGAAACACTTTTTTATCATTTTCAATTTCCTAAGATTTCGACTAGAAACACTTTTTTATCATTTTCAATTTCCCAAGATTTCGACTAGAAACACTTTTTTTATCATTTTCAATTTCCCAAGTGTTCGACTAGAAACACTTTTTTTATCATTTTCAATTTTCCAAGTGTTCGACTAGAAACACTTTTTTATCATTTTCAATTTCCTAAGATTTCGACTAGAAACACTTTTTTATCATTTTCAATTTCCCAAGATTTCGACTAGAAACACTTTTTTATCATTTTCAATTTCCTAAGATTTCGACTAGAAACACTTTTTTATCATTTTCAATTTCCCAAGATTTCGACTAGAAACACTTTTTTATCATTTTCAATTTCCTAAGATTTCGACTAGAAACACTTTTTTATCATTTTCAATTTCCCAAGATTTCGACTAGAAACACTTTTTTATCATTTTCAATTTCCTAAGATTTCGACTAGAAACACTTTTTTATCATTTTCAATTTCCCAAGATTTCGACTATAAACACTTTTTTATCATTTTCAATTTCCCAAGATTTCGACTAGAAACACTTTTTTATCATTTTCAATTTTCTAAGATTTCGACTAGAAACACTTTTTTATCATTTTCAATTTCCTAAGATTTCGACTAGAAACACTTTTTTATCATTTTCAATTTCCTAAGATTTCGACTAGAAACACATTTTTATCATTTTCAATTTCCTAAGATGTCAACTAGAAACACTTTTTTATCATTTTCAATTTCCTAAGATTTCAACTAGAAACACTTTTTTATCATTTTCAATTTCCTAAGATTTCGACTAGAAACACTTTTTTATCATTTTCAATTTCCTAAGATTTTGACTAGAAACACTTTTTTATCATTTTCAATTTCCCAAGATTTCGACTAGAAACACTTTTTTATCATTTTCAATTTCCCAAGATTTCGACTAAAAAACACTTTTTTATAATTTTCAATTTCCCAAGATTTCGACTAGAAACACTTTTTTATCATTTTCAATTTTCTAAGATTTCGACTAGAAACACTTTTTTATCATTTTCAATTTCCCAAGATTTCGACTAGAAACACTTTTTTATCATTTTCAATTTCCCAAGATTTCGACTAGAAACACTGTTTTATCATTTTCAATTTCCTAAGATTTCGACTAGAAACACTTTTTTATCATTTTCAATTTCCCAAGATTTCGACTAGAAACACTTTTTTATCATTTTGAATTTCCTAAGATTTCAACTAGATACACTTTTTTATTATTTTAAATTTCCCAAGATTTCGACTAGAAACACTATTTTATCATTTTCAATTTCCTAAGATTTCAATTAGAAACACTTTTTTATCATTTTCAATTTCCCAAGATTTCGACTAGAAACACTTTTTTATCATTTTCAATTTCCCAAGATTTCGACTAGAAACACTTTTTTTTATCATTTTCAATTTCCTAAGATTTCGACTAGAAACACTTTTTTATCATTTTCAATTTCCCAAGATTTCGACTAGAAACACTTTTTTATCATTTTCAATTTCCCAAGATTTCGACTAGAAACACTTTTTTATCATTTTCAATTTCCCAAGATTTCGACTAGAAACACTTTTTTATCATTTTCAATTTCCTAAGATTTCGACTAGAAACACTTTTTATCATTTTCAATTTCCCAAGATTTCGACTAGAAACACTTTTTTTATCATTTTCAATTTCCCAAGATTTAAACTAGAAACACTTTTTTTATCATTTTCAATTTCCTAAGATTTCGACTAGAAACACTTTTTTATCATTTTCAATTTCCGAAGATTTCAACTAGAAACACTTTTTTTATCATTTTCAATTTCCTAAGATTTCGACTAGAAACACTTTTTTATCATTTTCAATTTCCTAAGATTTTAGACTAGAAACACTTTTTTATCATTTTCAATTTCCTAAGATTTCGACTAGAAACACTTTTTTATCATTTTCAATTTCCCAAGATTTCGACTAGAAACACTTTTTTATCATTTTCAATTTCTCAAGATTTCGACTAGAAACACTTTTTTATCATTTTCAATTTCTCAAGATTTCGACTAGAAACACTTTTTTATCATTTTCAATTTCTCAAGATTTCGACTAGAAACACTTTTTTATCATTTTCAATTTCCTAAGATTTCAACTAGAAACACATTTTTTTTATTATTTTCAATTTCTCAAGATTTCGACTAGAAACACTTTTTTATCATTTTCAATTTCTCAAGATTTCGACTAGAAACACTTTTTTATCATTTTCAATTTCTCAAGATTTCGACTAGAAACACTTTTTTATCATTTTCAATTTCCTAAGATTTCAACTAGAAACACATTTTTTTTATTATTTTCAATTTCTCAAGATTTCGACTAGAAACACTTTTTTATCATTTTCAATTTCTCAAGATTTCGACTAGAAACACTTTTTTATCATTTTTAATTTCCCAAGATTTCGACTAGAAAAACTTTTTAATCATTTTCAATTTCTCAAGATTTCGACTAGAAACACTTTTTTATCATTTTCAATTTCCTAAGATTTCGACTAGAAACACTTTTTTATCATTTTCAATTTCCTAAGATTTCGACTAGAAACACATTTTTATCATTTTCAATTTCCTAAGATGTCAACTAGAAACACTTTTTTATCATTTTCAATTTCCTAAGATTTCAACTAGAAACACTTTTTTATCATTTTCAATTTCCTAAGATTTCGACTAGAAACAATTTTTTATCATTTTCAATTTCCTAGAATTTCGACTAGAAACACTTTTTTATCATTTTCAATTTCCCAAGATTTCGACTAGAAACACTTTTTTATCATTTTCAATTTCCCAAGATTTCGACTAAAAAACACTTTTTTATAATTTTCAATTTCCCAAGATTTCGACTAGAAACACTTTTTTATCATTTTCAATTTTCTAAGATTTCGACTAGAAACACTTTTTTATCATTTTCAATTTCCCAAGATTTCGACTAGAAACACTTTTTTATCATTTTCAATTTCCCAAGATTTCGACTAGAAACACTTTTTTATCATTTTCAATTTCCTAAGATTTCAACTAGAAACACTTTTTTATCATTTTCAATTTCCTAAGATTTCGACTAGAAACACTTTTTTATCATTTTCAATTTCCCAAGATTTCGACTAGAAACACTTTTTTATCATTTTGAATTTCCTAAGATTTCAACTAGATACACTTTTTTATTATTTTAAATTTCCCAAGATTTCGACTAGAAACACTATTTTATCATTTTCAATTTCCTAAGATTTCAATTAGAAACACTTTTTTATCATTTTCAATTTCCCAAGATTTCGACTAGAAACACTTTTTTATCATTTTCAATTTCCCAAGATTTCGACTAGAAACACTTTTTTTTATCATTTTCAATTTCCTAAGATTTCGACTAGAAACACTTTTTTATCATTTTCAATTTCCCAAGATTTCGACTAAAAACACTTTTTTATCATTTTCAATTTCCTAAGATTTCGACTAGAAACACTTTTTATCATTTTCAATTTCCCAAGATTTCGACTAGAAACACTTTTTTTATCATTTTCAATTTCCCAAGATTTCAACTAGAAACACTTTTTTTATCATTTTCAATTTCCTAAGATTTCGACTAGAAACACTTTTTTATCATTTTCAATTTCCGAAGATTTCAACTAGAAACACTTTTTTTATCATTTTCAATTTCCTAAGATTTCGACTAGAAACACTTTTTTATCATTTTCAATTTCCTAAGATTTTAGACTAGAAACACTTTTTATCATTTTCAATTTCCTAAGATTTCGACTAGAAACACTTTTTTATCATTTTCAATTTCCCAAGATTTCGACTAGAAACACTTTTTTTTATCATTTTCAATTTCTCAAGATTTCGACTAGAAACACTTTTTTATCATTTTCAATTTCTCAAGATTTCGACTAGAAACACTTTTTTATCATTTTCAATTTCTCAAGATTTCGACTAGAAACACTTTTTTATCATTTTCAATTTCCTAAGATTTCAACTAGAAACACATTTTTTTTATTATTTTCAATTTCTCAAGATTTCGACTAGAAACACTTTTTTATCATTTTCAATTTCTCAAGATTTCGACTAGAAACACTTTTTTATCATTTTCAATTTCTCAAGATTTCGACTAGAAACACTTTTTTATCATTTTCAATTTCCTAAGATTTCAACTAGAAACACATTTTTTTTATTATTTTCAATTTCTCAAGATTTCGACTAGAAACACTTTTTTATCATTTTCAATTTCTCAAGATTTCGACTAGAAACACTTTTTTATCATTTTCAATTTCCCAAGCTTTCGACTAGAAACACTTTTTTATCATTTTCAATTTCTCAAGATTTCGACCAGAAACACTTTTTTATCATTTTCAATTTCTCAAGATTTCGACTAGAAACACTTTTTTATCATTTTCAATTTCCTAAGATTTCGACTAGAAACACTTTTTTATCATTTTCAATTTCCCAAGATTTCGACTAGAAACACTTTTTTATCATTTTCAATTTCCCAAGATTTCGACTAGAAACACTTTTTTATCATTTTCAATTTCCCAAGATTTCGACTAGAAACACTTTTTTATCATTTTCAATTTCTCAAGATTTCGACTAGAAACACTTTTTTATCATTTTCAATTTCCCAAGATTTCGACTAGAAACACTTTTTTATCATTTTCAATTTCCCAAGATTTCGACTAGAAACACTTTTTTATCATTTTCAATTTCCCAAGATTTCGACTAGAAACACTTTTTTATCATTTTCAATTTCCTAAGATTTCAACTAGAAACACATTTTTTTTATTATTTTCAATTTCTCAAGATTTCGACTAGAAACACTTTTTTATCATTTTCAATTTCTCAAGATTTCGACTAGAAACACTTTTTTATCATTTTCAATTTCCCAAGATTTCGACTAGAAACACTTTTTTATCATTTTCAATTTCTCAAGATTTCGACTAGAAACACTTTTTTATCATTTTCAATTTCTCAAGATTTCGACTAGAAACACTTTTTTATCATTTTCAATTTCCTAAGATTTCGACTAGAAACACTTTTTTATCATTTTCAATTTCCCAAGATTTCGACTAGAAACACTTTTTTATCATTTTCAATTTCCCAAGATTTCGACTAGAAACACTTTTTTATCATTTTCAATTTCCTAAGATTTCAACTAGAAACACTTTTTTTATCATTTTCAATTTCCTAAGATTTCGACTAGAAACACTTTTTTATCATTTTCAATTTCCTAAGATTTTGACTAGAAACACATTTTTATCATTTTCAATTTCCTAAGATTTCAACTAGAAACACTTTTTTATCATTTTCAATTTCCTAAGATTTCGACTAGAAACACTTTTTTATCATTTTCAATTTCCTAAGATTTCAACTAGAAACACTTTTTTTATCATTTTCAATTTCCTAAGATTTCGACTAGAAACACTTTTTTATCATTTTCAATTTCCTAAGATTTTAGACTAGAAACACTTTTTTATCATTTTCAATTTCCTAAGATTTCGACTAGAAACACTTTTTTATCATTTTCAATTTCCCAAGATTTCGACTAGAAACACTTTTTTATCATTTTCAATTTCTCAAGATTTCGACTAGAAACACTTTTTTATCATTTTCAATTTCTCAAGATTTCGACTAGAAACACTTTTTTATCATTTTCAATTTCTCAAGATTTCGACTAGAAACACTTTTTTATCATTTTCAATTTCCCAAGATTTCGACTAGAAACACTTTTTTATCATTTTCAATTTCCTAAGATTTCAACTAGAAACACATTTTTTTTATTATTTTCAATTTCTCAAGATTTCGACTAGAAACACTTTTTTATCATTTTCAATTTCTCAAGATTTCGACTAGAAACACTTTTTTATCATTTTCAATTTCCCAAGATTTCGACTAGAAACACTTTTTTATCATTTTCAATTTCTCAAGATTTCGACTAGAAACACTTTTTTATCATTTTCAATTTCTCAAGATTTCGACTAGAAACACTTTTTTATCATTTTCAATTTCCTAAGATTTCGACTAGAAACACTTTTTTATCATTTTCAATTTCCCAAGATTTCGACTAGAAACACTTTTTTATCATTTTCAATTTCCCAAGATTTCGACTAGAAACACTTTTTTATCATTTTCAATTTCTCAAGATTTCGACTAGAAACACTTTTTTATCATTTTCAATTTCCCAAGATTTCGACTAGAAACACTTTTTTATCATTTTAAATTTCCCAAGATTTCGACTAGAAACACTTTTTTATCATTTTCAATTTCCCAAGATTTCGACTAGAAACACTTTTTTATCATTTTCAATTTCCCAAGATTTCGACTAGAAACACTTTTTTATCATTTTCAATTTCCTAAGATTTCGACTAGAAACACTTTTTTATCATTTTCAATTTCCTAAGATTTCGACTAGAAACACTTTTTTATCATTTTCAATTTCCTAAGATTTCGACTAGAATCTGGAAGCGACGTTAAGACGTCAACTTTATTGGGTCATGATCTCCCAAGAAATTGTAAACGAAGTGGATTGATTGCAAATTCAGAAGCTAAATCTCAGACATTAAGGAACAATAACATAGACCTAGATAGATGCGCAAAACTGGAGGTCACAAGTTTTCTTTTTGGGTGAAAATAGAACCTACAGAAACCTTAACGACATCTTTTTTACAATACAACATTGCCATATTGTCTATGGTGTACGTGAATCGGAGATTGAATTGTAAATGTTCATACATGGTGACGAAACTTTTCAATAACAAACTTTTTTGTGTCTAAATGTGTACAAAATAAAGGAAGCTAGATTTAAAGAATAAATAATATAAATAATTGTGTGCATTGAAACACTGCAGAATCAAAATTCTTAAGCCCGTATGCTTATAACTTTTTACAAAGCTTAAATCAACTTACCCTTTCTGTCTGTCTGGTAAAAGTGTGTACACGTTATTTTTCCCACACCCAATCACGGATTAAGCTAAAATTTTGCACAATTTTTCTTTTTACCTGACAAAACTAGAATCAATTTAAAAAAAAAAACAATTAGTTAATTAACTATTGTTAATTGATTTTTTTTTTTTTTTTTTTTTTTGGTATCCTGAACAAGGGTAAAAAATCGTACTTGACAAATGTGATGATATAAGTTGAATTACTCACCTTGAGGACTCTTGAGCCCTGAGTAAAAATTTTAATGCTTTAAAAAAATATCATATCTAGATATAGCAGTGATTCCCAAACTTTTTTGTCTCGTAGACCCCTTGCCATGTTTTCTGGCTTTCGGTAGACCCCCTACTTAACATGAATTGAATTTTTGCAAATTCATTAAAAAAAAAAGTTTTTAAACAAATTTCTAACTGTATTGAGTTTAGGAGTGAAAACCTAATTTAAAGCCACACATAGGGTTATACTAAGTTATAGAGATCTATTTTTTTTATTGATAAAATTCAAATTTAAACTAATGAGAATAACAATTTATATATATTACTGGAATCACCAAACACACTGGAAATGTGTTGTTGTTTTTTGGTTGTTTGTTTCTTTTTTTATTTTTGCGCATTTATTATCCGTTGCAACGGATATTATGTTTCATGTAGGAATTTGTTGTTCTATGAAGTATTCCTCAAACATTTAATAGTAAATAAATCAATTAATTAATTAGTCTTTTGTATCATTGTAAAAGTTTTCGCAAAGAGTTTCTCATGTATTTTTTTATATTTCAAGTCTGGCTCAAATATTGGGTGCGCAGAACTGTTTTCACTAACAGGAGAAGGGGTGAAGGTGAGTACCTAGTGAGTACCTAAGCTAGTAAGCTTTCGGCAGGAAGGGCTCATTAGACTTGACTTGCAGCCCACCAAGCAGAAGGAAAACTGAATTAAAACTGTGCTGCCTTGCAGCTATATCTGAACATGGGAAAGGTTTCGTGGGTCAACCCTGTTAAAAATAAGGAGCCGGCGTCCTTTAGGCAGTTTGCAGCACACAGCGCTACACCCTGTCAGAGCCTGCTACGCCGCTGATCTCAAACTGTATAAATGTCGTTTGAAAATAAGCTTTTAATTTTATAATTCATGTCACAGATGTGACCTTGAACTGTATTGTTGCTTAAAGAAATTCGTTTAATAATATCAGATGTAGATTTGTGTAAAACAAAACAGTTATTTAAAACTACAACGGTAAGTAAAATCAATATTTTATCTATAGTGTTTTCTGTATTTTGCTATATATATTTTGACAGGGTGCAGGCATTTTCTCAAATGATCCTCCAGCATAATTGATTTCATATTGGTATAAAAAGGCACTTAGGCAACCGCTAGTATGACAAGGAAGGAATAAATACCAATTTTAAATAATCAACGCTGTACAGTCTACATTCTTTTTGTTAAAAATTGGTTGCATGTAGACAAAATGAAGCTATTTGATATGTATTTAAATTTTTCATTTGAATAGCAGGATAAATATTTAAAGAATGAACTCGGGTACAAATCATATATTAGTGTATGAAAGAATTACATTAATTTGAAATTAAAATTAAAGTCATGAACTGTTTAAATGAAATCTATTATCGTAGACCCCTGTGGACATCTCAGACCCCCAATTTATGTTTTCCCTTTCGTAGACCCCCTGGAAGTCTTTGTAGACCCCTGGGGGTCTATATAGACCACTTTGGGAATCACTGAGATATAGACTTAACCTGTTAAATCGATATGCATTTTTTGATGATTTTTTAAGTATATTTTTTTTGCAGCCTAATATGTTCTATCCTCTGCCAATGTCTAGATCTGTTCACCTGTCTCTAGGTGGACCACTTCGGGGACCGATTTTGAGTTTGTGTGTCTACACTAACAGTCTTTGTAACCTTGTTTTTTTTTTAGTATTTTTATGTTTTCTTGTTTAGTTGGTAATTCTGAAGCTCAATAGGATGCCAATTCTATAAGGTCGAAGTGATTTATCATTACCACATATAAAATTATATGGGTTTATTTTTTAAATACTAAGGAAAGCACTGTTTGTTAACCTCATTTGCTATTGAGATAGTGTAAGTGAAATGAAAACTATTTATGACGCCAGTTTGCCAAGTGTATATCTTGAGTTCTTTTTTACAAAAATTGAAGTTCTTAAAAAAAACATTATAGATTATTATTACCATTTTATAATCAATTTTTGCGCTAATTATTTCACCCAAGGGTAGTCAGGTATGAAATGAATGTTATGAAGAAAAAAAAGACATTTTGTTCAAAGCTAACATGACTCATTCAGATTCCATGTAATTATGTGATATAATGTGATTTGATGAAGATGAAATGAATAATCACATTGCTTAAAACCTTAACTTTGACACTCATAAAAGTGGGGGGTACAAAGTACAGTCAACAGAATAAGGCTGTTTTAATACTGTATAATCACAATTAGGATTATATCGTGACCTCTGTTTATCAGTATTATTAAGCTCAAGGTAAATACCTAATTGAAATTCACTTTCTATCTTTATGTCTGCCTATATACAGTGATCGTGACAGAATACATCATTGTAATTTGCATCAATTTTCATTCTAACCAATTAATTAATCATTTAGTAGTAATTAAATAATTTTGTTTTATGTTGCAGAAAGGAAGCTAAGCCCGGTAATTTTTAGATAAATGTCAGTAATTAGCAGTTCTTTTCCTTTGATAAGCTTTGTTTTTTTAAGTATTCATATTTCTATTGCTTGTAATAATATTGCAATGTCTGTCTTATTTGACTTTAATGATTTCACGTATGAATTGCATAAGATGATATGGTCTTTTTCAATTCGCTTTAATGATTTAATGTCTGAATTTTATAATTGTGCATTGTCTGTTTCAACAGGCTTTACTGATGTATGGTCTGAATTTTATAATGTTTCAACTGTCTTTAATAATTTAATGTCTGAATTTTATTAATATAGCAATGATAGAATTAAGTGGTTTTAATGTCTTAAGTTTCTACTATTGCGTCTTTTCTGCTTTAGGAAACTGTGTTGGGTGTCCATAAAACATTATGATTGAATATCATTATGAAATTGTTTGTCAGAAAGATGGGGATTTTATTTGACAAAAGTTTGTTTGTTACATGGTTCGGATGTTCCTTCAGTTTACTTCCTAGTCCAAACTTGCCGCAGGACGACGAGGGATGGCAGCGGGGAGGGTATTTTACAAATAGCGGAAAAGGATTAAATGTGTCAACTATCCTTCTAGTCCTATCATGTAGTAGGACAATTAGATGGCAGCCCTGGAAGTGCGGTCTGCGCGCTGGACTGTCGTTCGGACTTCTCAATGGTCTCGGTTTCATACCCTACCCCTCTTCCTCTCATTCTCTGTCACTTCCCCCTTCGCTCTATCTCTCTCTCTCTCTCTCTCTCTCTTCGCGCTCTCTTTTAACAATGGAAAGAAGCAGGCGAAATAGGAATGATGTTTACAAAAATGTGTTTCAATAAAGCTAAGACCTGGTTTGTGGGAGGGATGAAAGGGAATGATGTTTACAAAAATGTGTTTCAATAAAGCTAAGACATGGTTTGTGGGAGGGATGAAAGGGAATGATGTTTACAAAAATGTGTTTCGATAAAGCTAAGACCTGGTTTGTGGGAGGGATGAAAGGGAATGATGTTTACAAAAATGTGTTTCAATAAAGCTAAGACATGGTTTGTGGGAGGGATGAAAGGGAATGATGTTTACAAAAATGTGTTTCAATAAAGCTAAGACCTGGTTTGTGGGAGGGATGAAAGGGAATGATGTTTACAAAAATGTGTTTCAATAAAGCTAAGACCTGGTTTGTGGGAGGGATGAAAGGGAATGATGTTTACAAAAATGTGTTTCAATAAAGCTAAGACCTGGTTTGTGGGAGGGATGAAAGGGAATGATGTTTACAAAAATGTGTTTCAATAAAGCTAAGACTTGGTTTGTGTGAGGGATGAAAGGGAATGAGTCACTTTTTTTACTTGTGAATTTGTTTTTCAATAAAAAATAAAACATTCTAATTTAAAAAAAAAAAAAAGATTTTTTTGCACAGCTTATTAATAAATGGTCTGCATTTTCAGTTTACATTTATTGAAACAAAATTTCTTATCTTTAAGTCCTGCAAGTTTGATAGCTACTTACCGTGACTTCTGTTAGCTGTATTCTTCGACATGAAAAAGGCCTATGATACAACCTGGATGCATGGCATTCTACGGGACCTGGGACACCTTCTATAGAATGACTACTTCTGTGTTACCCAAAGTAAACAATGTCTTACTTAGAAAGATATTTATAGACGAAATATAAATGAATGAAAAAAAAAACAGGTTGCTTAAGACTAAAAATATCTTTGTGGTTTTACCCGATGCTAAAATTGTTTCGTTTCCTCGAACTAGACTAAAATGAGAAATTAAAAGCTACCTAGACATTGGGCGAGTCAAACTGTCTACATGCAACAGCAAAAGATGAACAAAAGTAATTCACAAATCTCTTTTAAGCTTCTCTTTGTAAAAAAATACTTTTGCTAGTTTCTTCTTAAATACAAATATAAAATCAATATAAGGATGTTCTAATGATGTCTTGACTTATATCATGAAATGGTTATGTTAAAAATCTGCTTTTAAAGCGAAGGAACGTCTTGTGACGTCTTCCACTTGGACTTGTTCTTATTGTATTTGTGAACTTTTCCTTGATATTTTCCTCGTATAAATTATCTTATGCTGAGAAAAACGATGTGAAACCCACTATTGCTTACCAAGAACTTTTAACCCTTAGGAGGACAATAAAGAAGATCAACTTTACAAAGGGAGGACAGAGGGAAAATAGACTTAGAAAGTATTTAAGGAAAAATGTTTGTAAGTCAAAGGCTGTAAAATTTATATTATTTTTATCATACGTTTAGCAAACAAAACAAATAAGAAGTGTTTAACGGATTAATTATTATCTTGCTAAATGCATGCTTAGTAGTTAGTGAAAAAAGAGAGTTTTTATTGGGTAAAGTTATTTTATACTCTTTCTATTTTTATCTGGATGGGACTTACAGTCAATTAGATCAATCTGATATCAAGAATATAACTGAGAAAATATCTCTCTTTTTTGTGTTTAAAATAGTGCAATCTAGTTGACTAGACTTTCCATTTCAAGAGTTTTTTATATACAAATACAATCACTTTTTTTTTGGTAATGGCGGAATATGTTTTTCAATTTCTTCACACAAAAAAATTGTACTGAAGTATTGTTTTAAGTACTGTTTTAACACTATAAAGTAGCTTGTTATGTTTTCCACTATCATCACAATATTTATTTCTTATTTCTTATTGGCCTTAATTCCTCATTGGATCTAAATGTCCTTCCTCTTTCATACAACAAAATATCAAGCATCTTTTGTATCAACTTTTGACCTAATAGACCTGCAATACAGTTCTACAAAGCTTGCAAACGTAGACAGTCGTAATGAAATAAACTTCACACGTTTATGATCAGGGCTGAATTATTTAAAATACTTCCACAAAGTAATAATATTGCGAGAAATGTATATTATTAATTTGTTTTGTTTTTCCAGCAATAGTAGGATCCCCACCAGTCACCGGAGACTGGTCTGGTTCATGGGGGACAGGCAATGTTTGGAGCGCCGAACCAACAAAAAGGTGTGAGAAGAAGCGGGCCTATCTCCAACTGACCAAACCTGCCCATGCCAAGTATGCATCCGGCTGTTTAAAGCAAGGATTGGACAGTCGTCTTCGTGTTCTTAAATATGCTCATCTTTGACCACGAAGGAGGAGCTATATATATTGTTATAAATGAACAGTGACAAGTAGAGGTCAACGTGTGACCCCAGCGAGATGACACAGCAGCCAGGGTTCTCTGGAATCTACGCGTATAAACAAAGACAGGATGTGACGTGTCCTCACGTGTTGTTCCAGATACTAGCAGTGCTTTTGCAAGTTGGAGGAGCGATTAGGGGCTCTATATGAACCAGAGAGTTAATGTGAAAAGTCAGTCGTCGTTACTGTTTTCTACTGTGCGAGACAGTAGAAGAGAGATGTGCACGACTCGATGCAAGCTAACTAGGGTAGAGTTAACTGGAGTGGACTACAGTGGTTAAAGTTTATACAGCGAACTACTGTGGACTTGAGCCGTTACAGTCGATATTGTCGATGTAAGACGTGTACGGCTCTGATTCTGTAGAGTTGAGTACGACTCGGAACAGCTGAGTAGAGCGGAATTCGGCTCGATGCAAGTTGAGAAGAGATGAATTGCAACGAAGTATAGCTAACTGTAAAATACCAGATATTGTACAATCTTCTACGCTACATGTTACAGTGATGAATAGCTAGAGTTAATAGTCAATAAAGTTATATGAAGCTGAAAATAAGTTGTCAAGTTCATTACAATGTTTTTATTTGTGTGCCTACTAGTACATTTAGCCTTAAGTCTCAGAAATACGCAACTATAGCTATACTATAAGTAGAAAGTAAGGCGTTTGTATGTATGTATGTATGTTAGGAATAGGAATAAAAACCGCTTGACCAATCTTGATAAAACTTGGCAGAAATGTTCTTTGGGTACTAACTTGGTCCGTAGTGTTTGTATTGTAGCCCTAAAACAAACTTAAGACCCTCAAAAAAAATGTTGACCGACTCTATTAAAGCTATAGTATTATATGGATCTAGGCTTTGTTTACAACGGGGTAGGCAACCTTGTTGAATCGAGGGCCACATACATTTTTTGGGGGAGGAATGGGGGCCGCATATGTATCTGTATATATATATACACGTATTTGCAACTTACAAAAATACCCTAGCTTTGTATAATGTCTTTTAATTCATAGTTATACTGTATTATACAGTCACTTAACATTTCGTTGCGCTCCCAATTGAGGAATTACAACAAGAATTAGCTATTTCTGAAACTAATTTTACTAAAAAAAAATTACTATTATCTTTTTACATCACAACATTTCACCACAGACATACAGTTGTACTTAAAGTGAATTATTGAACTGTTTAAACTCGTGCATAATGTTCCGGAACTGTGAAACTAGATAACTAGTTGTTATCCTCTTGACTGTTGTCAAATTACAGTCAGTTACCATTGCGCTGTGATTACATTTTTTTTTTAGTTTCCACAAAAAAATGACAATTTGTTCACATATGTGTACCCAAATAATGTTAACGTTTAGCTGCATTTTTTTTTAATCGAGTGTAAGTACAGCTTCTGTCATCGGTAAAGCTCCCGCGGAAGTACTGACTGGAACTTCTCAAGTCATAATTTGCTTTGAGTTACGTCCTCTGGAGCTGAATCAGCTTCTGGGCTAAATGGTGAGCTGTAGTATTAGAAACTGGTGCTTGGCGTCTTAAAATGTGCTTTTATATAGCTCCTCCTTCATTGTCAAAGGTGAGCATAATTCTCATTTCCTATGGACACGAAGATGACTGTAAAGTCCAATCCTCGGTTTAAAAAGCCCGCCGCATACGTGGCATGGGTAGGTTTGGTCAGTTGCAGGTAGGCTTTCTTCTTCTCTCAGCTTTTTATTGGTTTGGCGCTCTATCGCCCCGGCCACTCTTCTTGCTTCAAATCTTGAGACTCCGAGACTCACAGCTTCACACCGTGAGGAGCGATCGAGAGCTAGTGCTTCCCAGCTGTGAATGTCGATATCGCATTCCTTGATGGAACTTTTGAGAGTGTCTTTATAGCGTTTGTATTGACCTTTTTGGGAGAGCTTTCCTGCACACAACTCCCCATACAGAAGCCGTTTGGGAAGGCGTTTGTCTGGCATGCTTTATAAAGTCCACGACTCCAAATAAGTCTTGTACTTTTCAATCATTTCACTTGAAACAGTTTCGTATTTCAGCAAAGGAAAATGTTTTCAATTGCTTGCCTGGAGAAATGGGAAAGCTTTGTTTGAAAAGATTCAACATGCACATACATGTGCAAACAACCCATTTTAATGACAACAATGTAAAACATGAAATCTGTCTTCCACTCTTCATTAGAAATATTAGTAATAAGGTCACAGTTCAAAGTCCTTCAAGGAACATACTTGAAACATTTTATAATGAAA
>JAZGLO010006301.1:0-28550 GCA_036873155.1 Biomphalaria sudanica
TTTTTTCGGATGTTTTAGTCTCATAAACACATCTTCAATCTCACTGATTCATTCAAAACCCAACTTGACCACGCTGAGAAAAACTTCTGGGATGGTTTCTATAGTAAGGCCAGACTGGTGGCAGACAAAACTTGATACTCGGTTGGGGCTGCCGAAAATACACCGAGCAAAAATCACATGTTTAGAGTTAGGGTTTTGGGAGCTAGCACAGAACACGGCTTTAAATTCCGTGGCTTGTTTGGTTTTTTTCTTCATTAACGTTTAACGTTTTGCTTTTCGAGTATTAATAATGGTCAGTTCAAACTGTTTTGTCTTCATCCTAAAACGATGCAAGTGCTGGAACGTGAAGCAGAATCTCAACACTGTACACACTAAGCGTTCCTAGCCAGCTTGTCCAACGCGACAAGAAGCAATTATTGTTTCGTCGACCATAAAGAGGCAATGGCCGCAAGAATTAACTTAACAACCTATGCAGCAAATACTTTGTTCACATGTTTAGGCTCTATTGTTTTATTTATTTACACAAGGAGTTTATATTGCACATGGATTGGGGGGGGGGGTATGAGTTCTTGTCTCAAATATTCTCCGTAACAAGAAATTTGAAGCTACTACTTTGAGCCATAGGTGGCAACTTGCACTCGCCTGCAAAAAATCCTGCGGGCGCCCATGGTCCTACACTCATTTATTATGCATGACCCGCCCATCACACAGCATATCATACTTATCAACCTTATTTGAATCTTTTAGAACAAAGATGATTTAAAAAAACAAAAACCAATGTAGGCCTCACTCGAATCTGAACCAAATATTCAGCTAGGGCAAAAGTTAGATGAGACCAAAAATACGTAGCTAATGTATTCACATGACTACATTATTTCAAAGACAGAAACCATGAAATCCATAAACGAGTCTCTTATTTAGCTCTCGTGTTCAAGTTGTCTCAATGGATCCATTTGTGTTTCAATTCTGTCATGTTCTCCATCGATTTGTTGCCACCATTTCAACCTTCCTATTTGAATATTTGTTTTGCATAATGTTTTATTCTCCAGAGAGTTCGTGATAATAGCAAAAGTATGATTAGTGAAGAATTGAATTCGAAAAATGTTTTCTCTCTATTATGATGATCCATCCGTGTTTGTTTCCCCTCAGGTATGATGTTTTCTTGGTCTATTAAGTAACTTACTGTTTTGTATTTGAATAAACAATATTGAAAAACCAACTTTTCAACGGGTAAATAGGGACAAAAAGGCCTACAAGTAAAAAAGAAAATTAAAACTAGACAAACTAATATCTGACAACGATGTTTGGTAACTCATGGAGAGACAGTAACATAACTGTTGGCCTACTTCGTACTGGAGTAACTCTACATGTAATTTAGTTGAAATTACTTTTAGTCTTTCAAATTAGTATACACGTTATTGTCTTTTTTTTGTTTCGTAGAATATTAATTATTCAAAGAACTTAAAATCTTTTAAATAGTGTACATCTCGACCCCTTCTATTAATGTTGACCACTCCTGCTGCCTAAGGGCTTGCACTGTGAATATGTAAGAAAAAAAAAAGTGAATCATTGAATTTAGAAAAATATAATTTGTGATACTTTTTTTAAAATCAATTTTTACCATCTCGACCGTTCAATAAAACAAAATGAAGCTGGTAAACTACAAGCCTGCGGGAATCGAGCCTTAATCGATGCATACGTTTCTTAGTGTAAACTAGAAAAATATTTTTAAAATACTTGTTTTTAAAACAAAGTTTAGAATAACCACAATTGTATCGATTAGTTTGAATCAGCCATGTAATTCAATGTGTACTAGATCTAGACTAACAACATACATTCAGTGCAATTAGAAAATATGTTTACCAATGGTTCTTGTTTACGTCATTTCATGCTTTAGCTTTCTCAATGCGCTATATATGATCCTATCTTTTGTCTGGACCAGTTGGACAAAAATAGGGTGGGGGGAGAGAGACAATGAGGTATATGTTTGAATATTTTAAAATGCATTCATAAAAAATATTTGAAAGTTCAACTACCCGAATTCGAACTCGAGGGCTCAAGCTTACTCGAGCAAACTCACTAACCACTGTGCCAACGAAGTGTTTATGAAAAAAAAAGGTTTCATAGTTTCAAACTTTAAAACGGCGACCTAGTTTTTTTCTACAAAGTATAAAGGGGGCTAATTCAACTTATACCACCACATCAGTCTAGTACAATTTCTTTCCCAAAACAACATATTTAATTTTCAATAGCTAATTGACTAATTGTTGTTGTTTTTTAAATTGATTCTTATTTTGTCAGGAAAAAGAAATTTTTCGCAAAATTTCATCTTGATCCGAGATTGGGTGTGGGAGAAATAATGTGTACAAAAGACAGAGAGACATAGTAAGTTGATCTAAGCTTTGTAAAAAAAAAAGCGCTATGGCGATGAGTTATTTTCTGTATAATGATTTATTTTGTGATTAATGATTTATTTTGTGATTAATGATTTATTTTGTGATTAATGATTTATTTTGTGATTAATGATTTATTTTGTGATTAATGATTTATTTTGTGATTAATGATTTATTTTGTGATTAATGATTTATTTTGTGATTAATGATTTATTTTGTGATTAATGATTTATTTTGTGATTAATGATTTATTTTGTGATTAATGATTTATTTTGTGATTAATGATTTATTTTGTGATTAATGATTTATTTTGTGATTAATGATTTATTTTGTGATTAATGATTTATTTTGTGATTAATGATTTATTTTGTGATTAATGATTTATTTTGTGATTAATGATTTATTTTCTGAGTAAAAATACTTGTTCTGTTACATTTCATAATAATAAGAAAAATTATAAGAAATAAGAATATTATATTTAAGTGACACACTGAATATTTCCTGGAGGATCAACCCACCCCATGACCCCAAATATTGCTCGTAAGTTTTGCTGAGACATTCACGCTGCGTTACCTTTGTGTCTTCTCCTAGTGGCCTTTACCTTACAATATTTTTCTGCTGTGGCGTCTTTTATGGGCAATATGGAATTCTGCCTGGATGTGTGTCAGCATTAGAAATGAAATAGGTCAGTTCTGTCATTGATATAGATCAGTTCTGTGATTTTCTATTATTAAAAAAAAGACACAAACTACCAACAGAGCATTGTGATAAGTATGTTTACAGAATGTCGTCCTGGCAATGAGCATTTAAGGTTTAAAAATCAACGTTAAATTAGTTCAAAAAGTGCATTATTATTTATGGAAAACAGAAAAAGAAATTATATATAGGTAAGTTTAGTTTCAAATCTAGGATGCATCCAAGTGAATGCGGAGAGGTACAAACATTGCTAGATCAGAAATTCCACGCAAACATAACCGTATTATGTGTTTGTCTTATTCCTTTGAATAAATGCATTAACGAACAGGGAATGGCAACCAAGGACCGTGTAAGAGATCACAACCCTTTTTCTCACAACCCCACACTTTATCTCTCATCCCCCACACCTCAACCCATACATATTAGATTCCCAACCTATCCCCAAAGTCATCCACACAACGTATCCCCACACATACATACCTAAACCAATCCCTAAACACCATCATCTTAACGTATCCCCACCCAAAACCTTCTTAAGTTATGCTCACAACTTAACCCCACACATCAACTTCTTAACTTATCCACCACAACTTAACCCCACACATCAACTTCTTAACTTATCCACCACAACTTAACCCCACACATCAACTCTTTAACTTATCCACCACAACTTAACCCCACACATCAACTTCTTAACTTATCCACCACAACTTAACCCCACACATCAACTTCTTAACTTATCCACCACAACTTGTCGTCCACACACATCAACTTCTTAACTTATCCACCACAACTTAACCCCACACATCAACTTCTTAACTTATCCACCACAACTTGTCCACACACATCAACTTCTTAACTTATCCACCACAAATTGTCCACACACATCAACTTCTTAACTTATCCACCACAACTTGTCCACACACATCAACTTCTTAACTTATCCATCACAACTTGTCCCCACACATCAACTTCTTAACTTATCCACCACAACTTGTCCACACACATCAACTTCTTAACTTATCCACCACAACTTGTCCACACACATCAACTCTTTAATTTATCCACCACAACTTGTCCCCACACATCAACTTCTTAACTTATCCACCACATCTTGTCCACACACATCAACTCTTTAACTTATTCCCACTTGTTTTCCATTCCCCTCACCCCTTTCCACAGTTCAACACTCGCATCCTAAGTTAGTGGATACAAAATTATGAGAATTTTTTTTTCTTAGAACGATAAGAAACTGTCTGCGATGTGCCATCTTTACTAGTTTCTATTGGAGTTTACTTATTTTTTAGTCTTTGGCAGCGGAGAGAAGTGGTTGATCTACCTGACAAACATTGGTTATCTTCTGCTTGTTATACACAGCATTTGGTTCTTTTCGGTTGTACTTTTTCACAAGGGCAAAACGCCTGGTGAGTTCTTCTTTGTTGTACATTTTGTTTGGGAAAATATCAGTCTTCACCAGGATTCGAACCCTGGACCCCTTGTTCATAAGCCAAGCGCTTTACAACTCTGCCACCTCGCAGCCTTTAAATAATGTAGTAGGCCTACTCGCTAATTATTTTTGTAATGCATTGCGTTCACTTTGAGCTCAGCGAAAAAGTTTTAGAGCGTCCCTTTCTAAAATTTACGACTAACATTTACGAGAAAACATTCCTAAGCAAGGGTCACGATATTAACATTTTATGATCTCCGAGCACAAAAACAAACACAATAATTCTTTCGTTCCCATAGTAATTAAATCGTTAAAATAAAATTCAACTTTTTGATGTAATTTTTTCATGTAATATTTGTGCCCTTTAAAAAAAATGAATTCAAAAATTTCGGGACAAAACTGTGTAATATGGGTCCTTGATATGCGCTGTTTGACGTGAGCTAATTATTAAACCTGAAATAAATTCCAACTTTTATCAAATGTGACAAATTTTGGCAACTTACCAAACAGGAGAGAGTTGGGGGGGGGGAGTATTGCCAAAAAAAAAAGCCTACTTAAAAATCTAAATGAAATATTTAGAAACCAAAGTAATAGAAATAAATTTAAAAAATAACACTACTGGTACATTGATTTCCTTCCCTTTACAGACGCGACTCGATGGTACCATTGCAGTCTTTGGTTGTTGAACACAGTGGCTTTTGATACCGCTTTAATGGTCACTTTACTCTACTGGTCATTAGAATATAAAGGTAAAAATATTGTCTACATATAAAGCTATTTACAAAGATCAAATTATTTAACATCACTATCTGTTGAAATAATTTGAGCGTAGTTGATTCTAAAGGGTTCTAGTTTTCTTAGTTACCGCGACTTGTTAGCTTACAAGTACCTCGTTAGGATTCTAATTTATTAGTGATATGATCGAACGTCAGTGATACGATATCTTTATCGATAAACTAAAGTTTAATTGAGAATCCGATGGAGTCGAAAACAACGCGTTATTTTTACAAAGCTTGTATCAACTCACTCTGTCTGTCTTTCTGTCTGGTACAACTCACTCTGTCTGTCTTTCTGTCTGGTACAATATTTGAACATGTTTTTTCTCTCACACCCGGATCAAGTTGAAACTTTACAAAATTATTTATTATACCTAAAAAAACAACTAATTAGTTAATTAATTACTGGTAATTAATTATTTAATTTGATACCGAAAAAAGAAAATCTTCAGTATTTAGAAATATGGCTAATTTTTTGAACATAGAAAGATTTTGCAAGCTAATAGGAGGGATTGCACTATAGACAACCAGAACATGCCACAGCCCTTGGTTTGTATTCTAGGAATATTACGTGTCCAGTCCTTCATGACCCACACAATCAACAGTGTGTATGTCCTTCTCGATCTGGCCATCACCTCGATACCCGTACGACTACTGCATGTCCTGTACACTTTGATTCTGTCCCTTGTCTACTTGATATTTACAGTCATTTATCACTTGATGGGAGGTAAGCTGTTATATTATCACAATACACTAACAATTCTGATGTTTAAAAGTTACACTTCATTTTTTATTAACGTGAAACAAGGAGAGACCAACCAGCAGAGACTAATACACAGTGAATACACACTACTGACACACTTAAGAGTAAACCGTGAACACGTGAACATACTGAACAGTAGAACAAGGGAGACTGCATGAAAACAAACAAACACACACACAACATAAACATAAATACACATATAAATGTAAGATCCCCCGGTGTTTGAGGTTAGTCATATACATAGTCACTAGTTCTTGTGGATTTGACCACTCGGCCTGACCTAGTTGTATAGGTTGTCGACCTGTGAGACCCGTCTTCTATATGGCTCTCAGGTCTCTTAGCATTAGGCCTACTTTCATCTGTGCTGGGTGCATCCACAGGTGCGGGGTTGTCGGGCTCGGTCGTACCTGTTGGTGTAGGCGCATTCGTTTCAGCAGGCAGTGGAATTCTTCGTAAGTGAAGTCTATTTCGGCGATAAACTCCTCCGCCCGATTCAACTTCATACGACAGTTGTTGTAACTGACGAGTTATAACTCCCTTTTGCCAACGCTCATGGCCACGCGACCTTGACTTTAGTCTCACCTCTTCACCCTTAGCAAGGGGAGGTAAATCTTTAGCGTGGGAGTTGTAGTAAATCGCTGATCTCCTCTGGTTTTCTTTCAGCGCTTTTCTATGTTTCTGAGGATCCAGAACTTGAGGTTTCAACAGGCTTTTAGCTATAGGCAGCAAGGTTCTGATTCTTCTGTTAAAGAATGCCTATGATGGGCTAGTACCAGTTTTATTCGGGGTGCTTCTATGATTAAGTAAAGCCATGAACTGATCTTTTTTTAAAGAATTAATGTCTTTACAGTCTTCACGGCTGATTCAGCTTTCCCATTTGATCTGGGATAGTGGGGACTGCTTGCCAAATGGTTGAAACTCCAATCGTTGGCAAATTTTGCGAAGCTGTCCGAAGATAGATGAGGTCCATTGTCAGAGACCACTGTGGATGGGATGCCATATCTAGCGAAATGGGCTTTAAGTTTTCTTATGACAATTTCTGAACTAGTGTTCTCTAGACGATCAACTTCGCAGAAGTTACTGTAGTAGTCCACACACACAAGATAGTCTTTGCCGTCAAGTGTGAATAGATCAACACCAACCCTTTCCCAGGGGTGTGTGGGAACTTCATGATTCATTAAAGTTTCTTTCTGTTGATTGGGTTGAAAAGCTTGACATATTTCACAAGTTGAAATATAATGCTTTATGTCACCGGTCATTCCTGGCCAGAATAAACTCTCACGAGCTCTTTTTAGACATCCTTCAATGCCTGAGTGTGTAGAATGAACTTCTCTTTTCATTTCTAATCGTAGTGACTTGGGCACTACTACTCTTTCACCTTTGAATATAAGCCCCTCTTCAACTGATATTTCGTCTCTGAAATTATAATAAGGCGTTAGCTGATATGGTAGAAGATGCTTGCCTTCTGGCCAACCTTGACTAATTGTGATTGGAAGTTTTTGAAGCGTCCTATCTTTCTCGGTTTCTTCCTTTAGTTTCTGTAGTCTTTCTTCCCCAATTGCTAGGAAACTGGCCATATTTATGAGCTCAAACTCACCTTGACTGTTTGCTGATGACTTGATATGAGCTCTTGAAAGTGCATCGGCAAGATACATTTCTTTTCCCTTTTTATAAATTACAGTTATGTCATAGTTTTGTATGCGCAACATCATTCCCTGCAATCTTCGAGGAGCAGCTGAGAGAGGTTTAGCCATTATTGCTTCAAGAGGTTTGTGGTCACTTTCAATGGTTATATGTCGACCAAATGTGTATTGGTGGAACTTATCCAGTGAAAATACAATTGCTAGCATTTCTTTCTCGATCTGTGCGTATCTAGTTTCAGTATCAGTCAAAGATCGACTTGCGTAAGCTATGGGTTTACTTTCCTGCATTAAGACAGCGCCAAGACCATTTTGGCTGGAATCACACTGTATGTTCAATTCTTTAAGTGGATTGTAGAATGCTAGCACAGGAGCTTGAGTCACCATAGATCGTATGTCACATAATGCACTGTAATGTTTTCTCGACCATGACCAAGGGATATCTGTATGAAGTAGCTGCCGAATTGGTTCAATGACGTCGGATAGTTTGGGTAGGAATTTAGCAAGATAGTTCACAAACTCACAAAAGCGCCGAACTTTCTCAACGTTTGTTGGTTTGTTCATTTCTTTAACAACCTTGACCTTTTCAGGATCAATCTTTAAACCATCACTTGTAATTAGATGTCCCAGAAATGTAATTTCTTTCATTTTAATCTCAGCTTTTTCTTTGTTCAGTTAAATTCCCACGGAGCGACATCTCTCAAATAATGCTGTAATATTCTTGTCATGATCATGGGAAGCTGTTTCCCATGTGTCTTCGGAACCATAAACTATAATATCATCAGCTACACCAATCACACCATTAAGACCTTCAAGAGCAGCATTTAAATGTTTCTGAAACAGTTCTGAGCTAACAGATGTTTCAAATGGTAATCTTCTCCACTTGTAACGTCCAAAGGGTGTCTGAAAAGTTGTGAGCAAACTCGATGCTTCATCCAGATGCACATGCCAATATGCATTTGCAAGGTCCAGTTTTGAAAACACTTTTGCATTCGATAATCTAGGAAGCAAGTCTTCCATTACTGGAAGGGGAAAACGTTCTCTTTTAAGTGGCTTGTTGAGAGAACGAGGATCTAAACAGATACGGAGTTATCCAGATTTTTTAGTTGCAATCACCATTCGACTGACCCAGTCAGTAAGTTTATCAACAGGCTCAATGATTCCTTTTTCTGTTAGCAGTTCTAACTCAAAATGTACTTTAGCCTGCATAGCTAAAGGTACACGACCAGATGGACATGTAACTGGTGTTATGTCAGGATTCACTTCTAAGTGTACAACACCAGGTAATTCACCCTGCTGATCATCAAATACATCAGAGAACTGTTCAAATATTTTTGTCGCTAACCTTTGGTAGAGGCTTATCAACACTTTCAACCTTGTCAACACTTTCAAAAGTATGATAGTTAATTGTAATTAGTCCCAATTTTTCAGACGTTTTCTTCCCTAACAGGGGAGTTAAGTCATCTCTCACAACCACGAAATCAACACGATATCTCTTGTTGGTCCTTGGATTTTGTACTACGAGTTGTACCTTTCCAATAGGTATGAGTGTGCTACTGTCATACACACGTAGCTTGCTTTGAGTGGGACAGATTTGTGCAGATTTAATAAGCTTCTTAGGGATGACATTAACACTGGCACCCGAGTCAATCTGACACACAATCTTCTCACCAGCTATGATCATTTCAGCTGCCACCATGTTATATTATCACAATACAATAACAATACTGATGTTTAAAAGTTACACTCCATTTTTTATTAACATGAAACAAGGAGAGACCAACCAGCAGAGACTAATACACAGTGAATACACAATACTGACACACTTAAGAGTAAACCGTGAACACGTGAACATACTGAACAGTAGAACAAGGGAGACTACATGAAAACAAACATACACACACAACATACATAAACATAAATACACATATAAATGTAACAGTAAGCGGTGTCAAGTGAAATCTGTCTTTAGAAAGGCTCAAAACAAGGATACATTAGATATGGTCAAAAAAGGATACATTAGATATGGTCAAAAACAAGAATACATTAGATATGGTAAAAAAAAAGGAACACTTGGAATGATGCTTATAACAGAAAAAGAAGTTAACCATTTTTATACAGTTAAAATCTATATTTGATATAAACCAGAGATTAGGAAATAAACATCTGGTTAACAAAAAACAACAACAATGTTTCTCAAACTTGATGCGCATTTAAATTTTGATTTTTGAAACATGGGCAAACATATCTTGAATGGTTGACATGGATTTCTAACTACAGCCTAAATACAACATTTTTGTTTTAGTCCTGTCAAAAAAATGCGCCTCACCCTCTTCCATGTAAGCTAGTGGCCCCCTATCCCTCATTTTAAGGACCGTCGCTTCTAAGTACATATTTAGACCTCTACATTTAACTTTGATCCTAACACTCTCTCGCAGGAACCAACTCCGAAGGGGAACCTTACATTTACAGAGCCCTGAACTGGACAAACACAAAGAAGTCGCTGGTCATTTCCTCGATGGTGCTGTGTGCTGGTGTCCCGCTCGTTCATCTGTTCCAGTTCGCCTTTTACAACCTTCGTGCCTATAGCAGCAGAATGATCTACGACACTGTCAAGGTCAATGTCAAGGATAAGCCAGACCAGATCGTTGTCGAGACTCAGCCCAGGGCGCATTGAAAATAAAATCCACAATAAGATGCTTTTTTTTTGTGCTCGTAAATGGTATGCTGCTGATTCCAACACGCACTAAATAGTTACATTAAATTAACTGACTCTGCACCTATCAATCCAAACTCACGTTTTTTTCTGATTCTATTTATTGCTTCGTTAACTGTTTGAACAAAGCTTAGATTACCTCTGTCAGTCTAGTAACATTTTTTAACACGTTATTTCTCAAAGCTTAGATTACCTCTGTCAGTCTGGTAACATTTTTTAACACGTTATTTCTCAAAGCTTAGATTACCTCTGTCAGTCTGGTAACATTTTTTAACACGTTATTTCTCAAAGCTTAGATTACCTCTGTCAGTCTGGTAACATTTTTTAACACGTTATTTCTCAAAGCTTAGATTACCTCTGTCAGTCTAGTAACATTTTTAACACGTTATTTCTCAAAGCTTAGATTACCTCTGTCAGTCTAGTAACATTTTTAACACGTTAAATCTCAAAGCTTAGATTACCTCTGTCAGTCTGGTAACATTTTTTTAACACGTTATTTCTCAAAGCTTAGATTACCTCTGTCAGTCTGGTAACATTTTTAACACGTTATTTCTCAAAGCTTAGATTACCTCTGTCAGTCTGGTAACATTTTTTAACACGTTATTTCTCAAAGCTTAGATTACCTCTGTCAGTCTGGTAACATTTTTAACACGTTATTTCTCAAAGCTTAGATTACCTCTGTCAGTCTGGTAACATTTTTTAACACGTTATTTCTCAAAGCTTAGATTACCTCTGTCAGTCTGGTAACATTTTTTAACACGTTATTTCTCAAAGCTTAGATTACCTCTGTCAGTCTGGTAACATTTTTTAACACGTTATTTCTCAAAGCTTAGATTACCTCTGTCAGTCTAGTAACATTTTTAACACGTTATTTCTCAAAGCTTAGATTACCTCTGTCAGTCTAGTAACATTTTTAACACGTTATTTCTCAAAGCTTAGATTAACTCTGTCTGTCTTGTAACATTTTTAACACGTTATTTCTCAAAGCTTAGATTAACTCTGTCTGTCTAGTAACATTTTTAACACGTTATTTCTCAAAGCTTAGATTAACTCTGTCTGTCTAGTAACATTTTTAACACGTTATTTCTCAAAGCTTAGATTACCTCTGTCAGTCTAGTAACATTTTTTAACACGTTATTTCTCAAAGCTTAGATTACCTCTGTCAGTCTAGTAACATTTTTTAACACGTTATTTCTCAAAGCTTAGATTACCTCTGTCAGTCTAGTAACATTTTTTAACACGTTATTTCTCAAAGCGTGTGGAGAAAATGACTCCAGTTGGAAATGTAAAGACTGTAGTTACAATGTGTAGCATAACTTTAGAACGACTAGAACTACAAACAGGCCACATGATTTATCCTGTATTATCAAAAAGTAAAAAAAAATGTTACCATGAATATAATGGCCTATTAAAAGTGTAGAGTGTACTTTTTTTTTGGGGGGGGGGGGGGGGAATGGTGTATAATATTGTTTATTGAGTTGGTACCTATAAAGTAGTAAATAAGGCGTATGTATGTATGTCCCGCATAGAAATCAAAACCGTTTGACCATTCCTGATAAAACTTGGCATAAATGTTCCTTGGGTACTAACTAGAACGGTAGCCCTAAAACAAACTTAAGACTCTCAAAAAAAAAGTTTCCCAACTCTATGAAAGTATTATTATTTCATGAATCTAGGCCATGTTTACCATGTTGAAATTATTATTTTTGCTGTTTTTGTATTATTATTTCCCTTATTTTAATGCTCACCAGTTCAAAAGTTACTTTCTGTTTTCGCTGCAGTTCCCATAAGTCTTTGCCGCTGTTCTTCAATTTCCTTTTTATAAATAAAAAAGTTAGTAGATCTCATTTTTAATAACCCTAACAAAGTACATCATAAATAATCTAGATCTAATCACCCGAGGGTGACGCTATCGACATTGTTAAGTCTCTTTTTATAGACTTTTTATGGCCGATACACAGCTCACTTTGAGTGTCTGTTCCACATTTAGATCTATACATCCATCATGTGAGCAAGAGCTTATTCAATTCTAGGTCTACATCTAGATCTATTATCTAGAATATAAATATAGACAAAAGCTAGAGAACTATTCTAAAAGCTAAATTCTAAATATATATTTAACTAGTCATTTAAAACTTGCATTTTCACCCTCAGTCTAGGATCTACGAAATCGTTGAATTCCCGACTCACCAAACCAAATCTCTTACACTTTTCACGATCAGCAGCTGTCAGCAGGATATCAAGAGTGAGGCCGGTTCATTGTTTTACGTTATCTAGACAGTTGTTCTTTGGACGACCCTTCGTACTCTATTGTACCTTGAAAGATGACTTTTAACAGAGTCATGTTTTACAATATGACCAAACCATCTCAACTTTCTTCTCTTTACAGTATTGAGGAATAGTTCAATTTTGCCAGCCAAAGTGTTGAATTGTAAAAAACAAACTCAAATGTTTTCTTTTCCTGGTATCTGATGCCCAGCATTTTTTCTGTAGCATTTACTCTCAAAAGCTTGAATTCCTCTTTCAGCCTCAGCGTTAAGTGTCCAACTTTCACAAGCACACAATAGTACAGAGACCACTTGCGAAGAATACAGTTTTAATTTTACTGGGAAGCTGATATTACTCTTCCAGATTTTCCACAGTTCTAGCTTTGATCATTTGTACAAATTATGATGAGATCCTCTTTAAAAAGCCACAACTGCAACATACATTGTCTACTTTGTAAATTCCCTAACGAACACAACTTTGTTTCAGAGCAAGTAAATAATCTTTGTTGTTCTAAATGTTGTAGCTGGTTGTAGTTGTATAGTTGGGTGAGACCTCCTTTTGGTTGAGTCAGAGAACATCCAGTTTTTGGGATAGGATGGAATCCCCCATTGTGCTGTAGAACATTTGTGGATAAGTCAAACATAAACATGCACGTGCATTAAACTTACTACCACGGGTTACATGAGCATTTACAAATGTGCATCCGAATTACTGGAACAGAAGTTTAATGAACACTGGATAGACAGTCACAGAACTATTTCTAGTTCACAATTACATCACAAGACATCATACTCTCAACGTTTTAGTCCATAGTAAGAAACTAAAATCCGCTGTCGAGTTGAAAAGTTTTTTTGTTTTTTTTTAATAATTGAATGTTCCCATCTTTAGCAGATACACGCTGTACAGGCTGGGTTTTATTATTGCTTCCGGTGTACAGAATATAAAAGTGTTGATTAGTTATTTATTTCAAAGGCGTGCGATACTTTCTCTTCACATTTCAGCACAGTCTCAACTCAAGAGTTCTCATTTCTTTGGCTTGTACCACCAAGTCATTGGTATTATTATTTTGTTGGTCACAGGGATCTTACAATATGGTGTCTTCGACTTTAGATTTATTTCTTTCGAACCCTGGCCAGATTTCTACGTTTTTTATTTATAAATGTATCCTTATATCGCCCACGCGTTGATCCATATCGCTTTGTGTTATTTGTTACTGTGTTTGATTTCTTAAATAGTGAAATCAGATCTTCAAAAACTATAAAGTAGAAGATTCAGTGTTCAAAATGTTTCATAAAACTCCCAATTTTTTTCCAATTAAAAAAATAATAATTTTGGCATTAATGACAAAATCGTAAGATATTTTTGTAAAATGTTTTGAAAGTTTCTAAATTGCTAAAGGGAATGTACCACCATAAAATAAATTTACATTTTTTATTACTGTGTGATATTGTTTGTGTGTGATGGTGTGTGTGTGTGATCGTGTGTGTGTGTGTGTCTAGGCTTTAAGTCAAAATGAGCAATTGTTGCTGCACGTGCAGCTTGAAATCTATCACTTGAAAGAATTGCTCCAGATGGCGATGACACCGTGTTGTATAGGTCGGTGCTAACATTCAGCAGAAGTGTAAACGTCACAAGGTAAAATACACGTTGTTCATTTTCATTAGACTTACAAGTATCATAGAGTTTAACAGGCCATAGAGTTTAACAGGTCATAAAGTTTAACAGGTCATGTTAGGAATTTTATTGATTTTCAGCTTCTCGCCTTTAAATAAATTTGCATCTACCTTTAAGTTCTTTACAAAATTGTAAGTTTTGTCATACAGAATATTTATTATGCATTGTTACTTGTACATTGCTTTAACAATGCATTGTTTTTTCGTACTGCTATTGACAACAAGGCCATAAATAGATGTGTGTAGGACATAAATAGATGTGTGTAGGACCTACGTTTGTATGTGAGTGTGTGTACTCATGGTGTTTACACGGTACTTTGAGCATTGTGTACTGATGAAATTGTTACCTGCTACTTCTGCTGAATTGTATAGTCTTATTGTCAGTATCATTGTCATTTTATACTAAATGGTTTTAAATTTAATCATTGATCTTGATCGAATTTATAAAAAATATGGGATGTCATAGTAAGGTTGAAAGGCATTCTCAAGTTTGTGTTTTTTAATTTATTAAATATTAAATTTATCGCATATCTTGGACTTTGAATTACAAATAGCTTTTATAGATCTATTTATTTAATTTCAAGGACAGATGCTATTTAAAAAAAACAAACAACCTTGTTATGAAAATGATTTACTGTATTGGTTTGTTCCAAGTTAAAAAAAAAAGATTTGGTTCGCTAACTATCAAAAACTCAAACTAAAACTCTAAACTCTATGGCCATATTACAAAGTTTTTATGGAACAGTACCAGGAAAAAGAAGGAGGGTCAGAGAAAGCGATGTGAAGAGAACATAAAAGAATGGACGGGCCTGGCATTGAAAGAGGTTCTATGTAAGTCAAAAAAACTGAGGAATGGAGGAGGACGATCTACAAATCTTGTGTGGTGCCCCAACGGTCCAACAGACTAAGAGATAGGTGAAAATGGTACTTACATAATATTAATGAAGACACAAAACAAAAACACATATAAATAATTTATATTTATATAATTATAAACAAGAACAACCTATCACGGTTGTCTACAAAAAAGTTACAGGCGGTTGATAAGATAGAAAGTTTTAGCTTTGCCTGCTCAATGAAGAAATCTTTCTTGGGGTCTCAGCGTTCTACCCTCATCTTATATAGATTCTACCCTCATCTTACATAGGTTTAGCCAACGATTTATTAATGTAGCCACTTCTGCCGGATCGAATAGATCCTAATTTACCCGCATCCAGTAGATTTGAACTTAAGGGTGCAACAGCATTCGGAAACGTCTACTTGAAAAGACTGTTTTGAGCTTATAGGACACTTTTGATGAGTCTCGCTGTTACTAGAGCACAAGCTTATCAACACTCATTGCTATAGGAATCATCACAACCGGAAAGTAATTTCGTTGCAACTACTCCTACCAATTCTTCGGCAACATCCTCACCAAATTTAAGGATTCCTCAGAGCGCAAGCAATTTACTCACACATGAAGTCAATGCTTTAGATAGCAAGTGTTACTTTTGGGGCAGGGTTAAGCATCCCCGCTCTCAATGCCCAGAAATCGACATGCATTCAGTGCTTCAAAAAGGGACATATTCAAAGAGCATGCAAATCGAAACCAACAATCTCGGCCATCGCTACTGTATAGCATTTGAGTTTGATAAATCTACGATTCCCAGTTTCATCAACAACGTGCGCCATTGAAAGCCCTAGTGGACACTGAGAGATGTGAAAAGTTATATATTGATAATAGGCACAAATGGCCGCCATGTTCCTCAGGCAACATAATCTTTATGGCTTCCACCCATTTATCTCGAATCACGCAAGGACATTTACTACTTAAATATGAAAGTTACGAAGGTGTTTAACTCTCTCTCCACTAGACAATTTGTTCTCCTATGTTATTCTCGGACTTAAGTTTTAAGTTAGTCCCAAAATCTATTTATTCTTTTCGATGGTCAGTAATGCCCAATACTTTTTCCCATGCACAAATGTACCTCTGTCGTTTTGTTTTCTCAGACATCAATACTTTCAAACAGCTGTAGGCCAGTTCTGTAAGCCATATTTTCGGAAACATAAGACACTATAGGCCTCAATACATAAGTAAGACTTCCATTACAAACTTGAAGAGAAAATGAATTGAAGCAGCCCTGGAGCTACTGTTATTTCTTTTTTAAAGATAACTAAGTGAGCATTAAGGTTTTTATCAAACATATGTATTCAAAAACAAATTATATGATTTGAAATCTCTAGCTTGAGAAGATGTGTACGGACAAACTGTCACTAAAAAACGTTGATCCATTCGTGTTTGGCGCTTCTCAGGTAAAGGTTGCTTGTCCATCTAGTAAAGCTTATAAGTTGATAGGTCTACGTAAGTTATATATAAATACACAACTACCCAAAGCATGTTATGTTAAACTTTGTCTGTAGCTCAAAGCATGTTATGTTAAACTTTGTCTATAGCTCAAAGCATGTTATGTCAAACTTTGTCTGTAGCTCAAAGCATGTATGTTAAACTTTGTCTGTAGCTCAAAGCATGTTATGTTAAACTTTGTCTGTAGCTCAAAGCATGTTTATGTCAAACTTTGTCTGTAGCTCAAAGCATGTATGTTAAACTTTGTCTGTAGCTCAAAGCATGTTATGTTAAACTTTGTCTGTAGCTCAAAGCATGTTTATGTCAAACTTTGTCTGTAGCTCAAAGCATGTATGTTAAACTTTGTCTGTAGCTCAAAGCATGTTATGTTAAACTTTGTCTGTAGCTCAAAGCATGTTTATGTCAAACTTTGTCTGTAGCTCAAAGCATGTATGTTAAACTTTGTCTGTAGCTCAAAGTATGTTATGTTAAACTTTGTCTATAGCTCAAAGCATGTTATGTCAAACTTTGTCTGTAGCTCAAAGCATGTTATGTTAAACTTTGTCTGTAGCTCAAAGCATGTTATGTCAAACTTTTTCTGTAGCTCAAAGCATGTATGTTAAACTTTGTCTGTAGCTCAAAGCATGTTATGTCAAACTTTGTCTGTAGCTCAAAGCATGTTATGTTAAACTTTGTAGCTCAAAGCATGTTTTGTCAAACTTTGTCTGTAGCTCAAAGCATGTTATGTCAAACTTTGTCTGTAGCTCAAAGCATGTATGTTAAACTTTGTCTGTAGCTCAAAGCATGTTATGTCAAACTTTGTCTGTAGCTCAAAGCATGTATGTTAAACTTTGTCTGTAGCTCAAAGCATGTTATGTTAAACTTTGTCTGTAGCTCAAAGCATGTTATGTCAAACTTTGTCTGTAGCTCAAAGCATGTTATGTTAAACTTTGTCTGTAGCTCAAAGCATGTTATGTCAAACTTTGTCTGTAGCTCAAATCATGTTATGTTAAACTTTTTCTATAGCTCAAAGCATGTTATGTTAAACTTTGTCTGTAGCTCAAAGCATATTATATCAAAATTTGTCTGTAGCTCAAAGCATGTTATGTCAAACTTTGTGTCTGTAGCTCAGAGCGTTAAATCATTTCGTTGTAATATAATATGCTGATAAAATTTGTAGATACAATCTCCCCCCCCCTAAAAATGTATTTAAAAATATAGAAACTTCACAAACTTTTGGATCAGCCATTAGAGCTAGAACCGCTTAAGCGAAATAAATACGAATAAATTGTAACGCATTGCAAACGTCTGTCTCCTTGGATAAAACAAATCATCATTAATCGTTCTTTCAACAATATCCTCACTTTTGTTCTCTTCTTACCAGTGGCCAATATCAAACGTTGTCTTTGTCTTCTGGAGGTTCTTTTGGCTGATATGGCACTTCGTTTGGATTTACTTCAGTATACAACATGAACTGGGTTAGTTTCTTATACATTTACTTCAGTATACAACATGAACTGAGTTAGTTTCTTATACATTTACTTCAGTATACAACATGAACTGGGTTAGTTTCTTATACATTTACTTCAGTATACAACATGAACTGAGTTAGTTTCTTATACATTTACTTCAGTAAACAACATGAACTGAGTTAGTTTCTTATACATTTACTTCAGTATACAACATGAACTGAGTTAGTTTCTTATACATTTACTTCAGTATACAACATGAACTGAGCTAGTTTCTTATAAATTTACTTCAGTATACAACATGAACTGAGCTAGTTTCTTATACATTTACTTCAGTATACAACATGAACTGAGTTAGTTTCTTATACATTTACTTCAGTATACAACATGAACTGAGTTAGTTTCTTATACATTTACTTCAGTATACAACATGGACTGAGCTAGTTTCTTATACATTTACTTCAGTATACAACATGAACTGAGCTAGTTTCTTATACATTTACTTCAGTATACAACATGAACTGAGCTAGTTTCTTATAAATTTACTTCAGTATACAACATGAACTGAGCTAGTTTCTTATACATTTACTTCAGTATACAACATGAACTGAGTTAGTTTCTTATACATTTACTTCAGTATACAACATGAACTGAGTTAGTTTCTTATACATTTACTTCAGTATACAACATGGACTGAGCTAGTTTCTTATACATTTACTTCAGTATACAACATGAACTGAGCTAGTTTCTTATACATTTACTTCAGTATACAACATGAACTGAGCTAGTTTCTTATACATTTACTTCAGTATACAACATGAACTGAGTTAGTTTCTTATACATTTACTTCAGTATACAACATGAACTGAGTTAGTTTCTTATACATTTACTTCAGTATACAACATGAACTGAGTTAGTTTCTTATACATTTACTTCAGTATACAACATGAACTGAGTTAGTTTCTTATACATTTACTTCAGTATACAACATGAACTGAGTTAGTTTCTTATACATTTACTTCAGTATACAACATGAACTGAGCTAGTTTCTTATATATTTCATTAGTATGAGACTGAAGAGTTGGTTGAACTTTAAACTCGCCAATAAATGAGTAAATTTGATGGAAATAAGGTGATGAAAGGAACTTGGAAAGAAATCTAAGATTGAAGACAACAGTTCTAAATAAAAAATACTTTAATACTTTATTTAAGGGCAAGAACTCTACACTAATATCTCCCAGAAATGTAGAAGTTTTTTTCTTTTTTCCGATATCAAACAAAATAGTTAATTTCCAAAAAGTGATGGATCAATTGGTTATTTAAAAAAAAAAACGTTTCCTGTTTTGTAAGGGTACAATAAATACTTTTTTATGTTTCAACTTGATCCGAGAAAGGATGAGGAAAACAAAAAAGTGTATAATTATCTACAGGAACTAAATCCTACATATTTCGCCATATCTGTGAATACTGAAGGATTAATTTCCCTTTTTGGTATCAAACAAAATAATTAATTACCAGTATTGAATTGACTAATTTTTTTATATTCATGTAATGTCTTACCCAATAAATTCTTGTGCGAAGTTTCAACTTGATCTGACAATGTGTGCAGGAGAAACAACGTGCTCAAACTTTTGTATCAGACAGACAGGGTTAAGGTTTGGGTTAGGGTGAGTTGAAATAAGCTTTGTAAAAACTAAGCTAAATGCCGAGTGATAAAAAGCTAGAAAAGGGTGCACCTAAAAGGAGATAACTTTAAGATATGTTCTTCTAGAGAATCTCATTATTTGTTTTTAAACCCCAAGCAGAGAAAACGTTTGTGCTGTTTGTAAGTCTGAATGTCCGTCACGTTTAAATCAGAAAGACTTAATATCTCTACCGAAAATCAGACATGTTCAAGTGTAATTTGTTTTCAAGCATTATTTGAATGTTCAGTTCGTGTCAACTTGCAGCTGTACCCGCTCTTACATTTGGACTTTATTTCTGACGCAAAGTGTGAGCATGACTGAATACAGGGACCGCTCACAAGTTTGCGTGTTTAGAGCTAGACAAGAGCCAGTTTTATCTGGTTGTCAGGGCCAGACTTGAAAGACGTTTATCAGGTTGTCAGGGCCAGACTTGAAAGACGTTTATCAGGTTGTCAGGGCCAGACTTGAAAGACGTTTATCAGGTTGTCAGGGCCAGACTTGAAAGACGTTTATCAGGTTGTCAGGACCAGACTTGAAAGACGTTTATCAGGTTGTCAGGACCAGACTTGAATGACGTTTATCTGGTTGTCAGAACCAGACTTGAATGACGTTTATCTGGTTGTCAGGGCCATACTTGAATGACGTTTATCTGGTTGTCAAGGCCAGACTTGAATGACGTTTATCTGGTTGTCAGGACCAGACTTGAATGACGTTTATCTCGTTGTCAGGACCAGACTTGAAATGACATTTATCTGGTTTTCAGGACCAGACTTGAACAAGTTTTATCTAGTTTTCAGGGCCAGATGTTTTAGTCAAATTAAACAAGTTTACGTACTGATGCTGCAGACATTGTTTCTTTGGTCACATGATTCTTGCATTCGACTCCACCCACTGTTAGCACATCATAGAAAAAAAGATTTGTATTTTTTCGTTTGTGTAACTTGATATTAACTATGTGTCACTGTTTCTCCTCAGATCTCGGCCATGGCTGGAAGTGGCTCATCTACATGACCAACCACTCTTACTTAATGTTGACACTGCAGAGTCTGTTCTTTTTTCTTCTTCTACTGTATCAAAGGATTAGGCAACCTGGTGAGTATTATGTACATCTTTCTGTTCGTCTGTCTCTCTGTCTGTCTTTGTTTCAACCATTCAGCCATCCATTTCATTCTCTCAGACTCTCTCTTTCTCTCTTTCACTGTATCTATTTATCGGTTTGCCTTTCGCCGTCGCTTTATCTAATTTGTCTGTCGCGCTATTTCCACTCTCCTCTGAGCCAATGAGTGTCTGAACAGCAAACGTTTGTTACAATACCTACACCCACATGTCAATGAAACAGATACAAATCTTTTCTTTGAATCGAACTCAACAGTTGAGACCAAATGGTATCACAGTGTAGTGTGGCTCTTGACCGTCTTGTCATTTGACACTGCCATACTGGTCAGTCTACTTTACTGGACCTTGGAATATAAAGGTACGTTCCAGGTGTATTATACATGTAGTATTTATGTTTGGTCAGATATAGTCTTTGTAGATTTTGTCACATTTTATGTTACACAATGAAGTATGTATGTTAGTGTTACACCCATACTTGTAACATTAAATTACAAATTCAGGTACACACAAATTCCCATGAAAATTGCAATCACAATGATGACCATGATATTAGCAGACATTGAGAACAAAACTATGCTAGATTTTCCGTATCGCCAATATTGAGACCAATGGTCAAATTACAGTCGCACAGACCTGTGAGAAATGGCATCAAGCGATTAGTCTCAACTGCCCAAAGTTAGGACGTCTCATATCAGGTCTTCTCTAACAATTGATCTCGGCTAAACCCCAGTTCTTGAATAACGCAAACATTTTTTTTAAATGTTATATTATAATAATGTATTTGCGCACACTATACATATTTTATTTAAAAAACCATAAAGAATGACCTTCACGGAACAAATTTAAAGTTGCTAAATGTAAAGCGTGGACAAAATTAGTTCAGTATTCGTACACAAATTAAGGATGATTTCAAAGACATGTCCTACTACTGAACTAATGTAAAGAATGGATCTAAAGACATGTCCTACTACTGAACTAATGTAAAGAATGGATCTAAAGACATGTCCTACTACTGAACTAATGTAAAGAATGAATCTAAAGACATGTCTTACTACTGAACTAATGTTAAGAATAAATCCAAAAAAGTTTCCTATAACTTAAACAAATGAATGATGACTCCAACGGCATTTCATATTTCGTTTGTTAAGTGTTTCCGATGTTCCTTCAGATTCTGAAGATAGCTACATCCTAGCCCAAATTTAACGCTGGGACCTACGAGACCACTGAACGACAGTCCAGAGCGCATACCACACGACCAGGCAACCTTCCTACCACTGAATGACAGTCCAGAGCGTATATCACACGACCAGGCAACCTTCCAACCAGTGAATGACAGCCCAAAGCGCATACCACACGACCAGGCAATCTTCCTACCACTGAATGACAGTTCAGAGCACATACCACACGACCAGCCATCCTTCCTACCACTGACTGACAGTCCAGACCATCCTTCCTACCACTGACTGACAGTCCAGAGCGTATACCACACGACCAGGCAACCTTCCTACCACTGAATGACAGTCCAGAGCGTATATCACACGACCAGGCAACCTTCCAACCAGTGAATGACAGCCCAAAGCGCATACCACACGACCAGGCAATCTTCCTACCACTGAATGACAGTTCAGAGCACATACCTTACGACCAGCCATCCTTCCTACCTCTGAATGACAGTTCAGAGCGCATACCACACGACCAGGCATTCTTCTACCACTGAATGACAGTCCAGAGCGCATACCAGACAACCCGGCTGAATGAAGTACTATTAAGGAGGACGTGTTGTTTGTTTCAGGTGTGTTACGTGTTCATTCCATCATGACTCACGCCATCAACAGTGTGTATGTGTTGTTAGATGTAGTCCTCGTGGCTCTGCCTGTACGTCCACTTCACATGATCTACAGTCTGAACTACTACGTCTTCTTCTTGGTGTTTAGCATCACTTATCAACTGCTGGGAGGTATGTTTAGCATCACTTATCAACTGCTGGGAGGTATGTTTAGCATCACTTATCAACTGCTGGGAGGTATGTTTAGCATCTTTTATCAACTGCTGGGAGGTATGTTTAGCATCACTTATCAACTGCTGGGAGGTATGTTTAGCATCACTTATCAACTGTTATAAACTGCTGGGAGGTATGTTTAGCATCACTTATCAACTGCTGGGAGGTATGTTTAGCATCACTTATCAACTGCTGGGAGGTATGTTTAGCATCACTTATCAACTGCTGGGAGGTATGTTTAGTATCACTTATAATCTGCTGGGAGGTATGTTTAGCATCACTTATCAACTGCATGGAGGTATGTTTAACATCACTTATCAACTGCTGGGAGGTATGTTTAGCATCACTTATCAACTGCTGGGAGGTATGTTTAGCATCACTTATCAACTGTTATAAACTGCTGGGAGGTATGTTTAGCATCACTTATCAACTGCTGGGAGGTATGTTTAGCATCACTTATCAACTGCTGGGAGGTATGTTTAGCATCACTTATAAACTGCTGGGAGGTATGTTTAGCATCACTTATCAACTGCTGGGAGGTATGTTTAGTATCACTTATAATCTGCTGGGAGGTATGTTTAGCATCACTTATCAACTGCATGGAGTTATGTTTAACATCACTTATCAACTGCTGGGAGGTATGTTTAGCATCACTTATCAACTGCTGGGAGGTATGTTTAGCATCACTTATCAACTGCTGGGAGGTATGTATGTTTAGTATCACTTATAAACTGCTTGGAGGTATGTTTAGCATCACTTCTCAACTGCTGGGAGGTATGTTTAGCATCACTTATCAACTGCTGGGAGGTATGTTTAGCATCACTTATCAACTGCTGGGAGGTATATTTAGCATCACTTATCAACTGCTGGGAGGTATGTTTAGCATCACTTATCAACTGCTGGGAGGTATGTTTAGCATCACTTCTCAACTGCTGGGAGGTATGTTTAGCATCTTTTATCAACTGCTGGGAGGTATGTATGTTTAGTATCACTTATAAACTGCTTGGAGTTATGTTTAGCATCACTTATCAACTGCTGGGAGGTATGTTTAGCATCACTTATCAACTGCTTGGAGGTATGTTTAGCATCACTTCTCAACTGCTGGGAGGTATGTTTAACATCACTTATCAACTGCTGGGAGGTATGTTTAGCATCACTTATCAACTGCTGGGAGGTATGTTTAGCATCTTTTATCAACTGCTGGGAGGTATGTATGTTTAGTATCACTTATAAACTGCTTGGAGGTATGTTTAGCATCACTTATCAACTGCTGGGAGGTATGTTTAGCATCACTTATCAACTGCTTGGAGGTATGTTTAGTATCACTTATAATCTGCTGGGAGGTATGTTTAGCATCACTTATCAACTGCTGGGAGGTATGTATCTTACATAGTTTATCAGCTCTTCCACCAAATATAAACTCAGAACTTCATTGTAAGATGAACAACAACAATGCACAAAATCCTTTAAAAAAAAGAAAGTTTATCTAAGGTTAGGAACTCTTCCTTTACAACTATATCTATCAATAATGTAGAATTTATTTCCCTAAACTGATATCAAACGAACTATTTTATTACCAATAATTAATTGAATAATTGCTAATTATTTATTTCATTCATGTTTTATTAGGTACAATAAATAATTGCTTAAAGTTTCAAATTTCAACTTCGGTAAATGCAATTAGGAGACATAGCGTTAACAATTACTGAAGGGGATATAACCTTACAAATAAAGCCATATCTTTGAATTAATTTCTCTTGTTGGCTATCAAACAACTTAACTAATTTCCATTAATTCATTGACATATTGGTAATTGTTTTTGTCTTGTCAACGCTAATGAATAATTGCGTAAAGTTTCTAATTGATCTGTTAATTGGTGTGGGAGATATTACGTGTAGACACTTATAACCAGGCAGACAGATATGTTATAAGCCTTAGAAAGTGGAACTGCTGAAAAGTCGAAAAGATTTATATGCACTAGAGATAGTTGTTGCCCGGGGCTTCAATAAAATTTCAAAATTATTGTTTTAATTCAAGTACCGTATAGAGAGATCTAAATGTCATTGGCTTGATATTTTTCTTTATCACTTGATGCTGCAAAAAGAGTTCCTCTTAAAATAGTAATGATTATAGTAATTAACTCCGTATTAGCCATGGGGGGCTGTACTTATGGTGGAGTGTATGTATAAAACAAACATGTAAGCCTATATGTACGGTGAAAAAATGTTCCAAGTGTGAAAGAAGCCAATCGAAAGTTTCTAAATATTTTAGTCCAAAGTCACACAAAATCTCGAGAGAGAATGCTTCCCAAAATTCTGATATTGACAATAAATACAAACAACAATGATGCAGTCTTTCAGACAATACGCCTGCTTCCTTTTTTTTGCAGGCACCAATTCCCTAGGCGAACCCTACATCTACAGAGCTCTGAATTGGAACAAGGTGGGTCCTTCGCTGCTCATAAGTTCCATTGTGATTTGTGTAGGTGTCCCCCTGGTCCATCTGTTCCAGTTTGCCTGTTACACCAGTCGTGATTGTGTCTACAGAAGGAGCTATGGAAGTGGCAAGGTCAAGGCTGTAGACGAGCCTATCGAGGTTAAAGTGGAGGCTCAGCAAAGTGAAAAATTGAATCGCTGAAAACAAAACAAAACGAAAACAAACCAACACACAACATGAACCAATGTAGTGTCTGACGTGTGACGGTCTACAGTTAGTTGATCCACATTGGTTACTACACAAACAAACTAGAAAGAAAAGAAGCAGGGGGGGGGGAAGTGTTCCTAGAAGAGAGAGAAAAAAAAATCCCAGCACCAACGTCCCCAAGCATCTTGAAATGTTACAGTACTAATAATAGAGTTGCAAGAATGGGGAAAAAGGGTGTACGTGGGGGGGTATCTATACTCTCTCCCACAGCTATGGCTGGGGTTATCTTTTCTCTCTCCCACAGCTATGGCTGGGGTTATCTTTTCTCTCTCCCACAGCTATGGCTGGGTATTTCTACTCTCTCCCACAGCTATGGCTGGGGTTATCTCTTCTCTCTCCCACAGCTATGGCAGGGGTTATCTCTTCTCTCTCCCACAGCTATGGCTGGGTATCTCTACTCTCTCCCACTGCTATGGTTGGGGTTATCACCCTCTCCCACAGCTATGGCTGAAGGTATATCCACTCTCTCCCACAGCTATGGCTGGGGGATATATCCATTCTCTCCCACGGCTATGGCTTAGCTGACTTTACTTTTAAACCCAGCTCTGTAGACCAGTCTTACCCTGTGTACCTAGTTACCACGATAATAAGTATTATTACACTATTACATTGTGTACCATTCTCTGAATGTCAATCGCCACTTCTTTAAAAAACAACTTCTCTGATTAGGTGACATGTGTCCAAGTGTTCTAGTGTTGTCAAGGACGCCATGTGTCCAAGTGTTCTAGTGTTGTCAAGGACGCCATGTGTCCAAGTGTTCTAGTGTTGTCAAGGACGCCATGTGTCCAAATGTTCTTGTGTTGTCAAGGACGCCATGTGTCCAAGTGTTCTAGTGTTGTCAAGGACGCCATGTGTCCAAGTGTTCTAGTGTTGTCAAGGACGCCATGTGTCCAAGTGTTCTAGTGTTGTCAAGGACGCCATGTGTCCAAGTGTTCTAGTGTTGTTAAGGACGCCATGTGTCCAAGTGTTCTAGTGTTGTCAAGGACGCCAGTTGAAGTCATGATTCACTTCAGCATTGCTGCCACCTTCATGTTGTTAACGTCTTGTCATGCTGTTAACGTCTTGTCATGCTGTTAACGTCTTGTCATGCTGTTAACGTCTTGTCATGCTGTTAACGTCTTGTCATGTTGTTAACGTCTTGTCATGTTGTTAACGTCTTGTTATGTTGTTAACGTCTTGTTATGCTGTTAACGTCTTGTCATGCTGTAAAGACATTAACCAACCAGTCGATGACCTCTGGAATTTCATTAAAAACCATCTTAAAAGCATTATAGAAAATCATATACCAACTAAATACACATCAAACAAAATAAATAAATGCTGGTTTAATAATAGACTAAAGAAGCTTTGTAAACAGAAGGAAAACCTATATAGAAAATTTAAAGAAACCAAGGCAGAAAGAGTTTACAAAAAGTATATAAAAATTAAACACCTAACCCAAAAAGTAAGCAGACAGCTGCAGAGTGAATACATAAACAATGTAATATCTAAAGATAACAACAAAAACCTATGGTCATACATTAAGTCTAAGAAAATGGAAACAACAGGCATAGCGCCATTAAAAGATGAACATAACATAATACATAATGATAATGAAACTAAAGCAAACATCCTAAACAAATACTTTGCATCAGCATTCTCAGCCCCAGGAGACAAAGACATATTTCTTAATTTGAACCAAGTAGACAACATAGAAGATTTAGTAGTACAAGAAAATGGAATTAAAAAACTATTAGCCAACACCAAACCAAATAAAGCGTCTGGACCTGATGGTATTCCAGCTAGATTACTCAAAGAACTAAGCAATGAGCTAGCCCCAGTGTTCAAAATACTCTTTCAGGCATCGCTTAACCAGGGCAGAGTACCAAAGGACTGGAAAGAAGCTAATGTCACCCCCCTATTTAAAAAAGGAGAAAAATCTGATCCAGGAAACTACAGACCAGTATCACTTACCAGCATCACATGTAAAATACTAGAACACATAATATGTAGCAACATCATAAACCACTTAGACAAACATAATGTCCTCACCCCATACCAACATGGCTTTAGGAAATATAGATCATGTGAAACACAACTAATAGGACTAATTGATGATTTCTCAAAAGGTTTAGATAATAGTGAACAAATAGATGCTATCTTACTAGATTTTTCCAAGGCTTTTGACAAAGTTCACCACCATAGTTTGCTTAAAAAATTAAAATATTTCGGCATTAATGGTCCACTGCATCAGTGGATTAAAGATTTTCTGATAGGGAGAGAACAAACTGTAATAATAAATGGCTCTAAATCAACACCAATAACAGTAAACTCAGGTGTACCTCAAGGAACAGTCTTGGGTCCACTACTATTTTTAATTTACATAAATGATTTACCAAATTGCATTAGTTCAGGAACAAAAGTCAGATTATTTGCAGACGATTGCATAATATATAGAACAATAAAAACAAAACAAGACACAGATATTTTACAAAGAGAATTAGATGAATTACAGAAATGGGAATCAAATTGGAGCATGTCTTTCCACCCAGAAAAATGTCAGTTGTTAAGAGTAACAAAAAAACTAAAACAAATTAATTCCACTTATCTTATTCATGGCAAACCAGTAACACAGACTAAAAACTCAAAATACCTAGGTGTTATAATAAATGAAAAACTGTCATGGAATCCACATATTGATGAAACTATAAAAAAATCCAACAAAGCATTAGGGTTTATTAAAAGAAATTTCTATAAATCAAATAAGAACATAAAACTAAAATGTTATTTAACCTTGGTTAGGCCAATAATAGAATATGCATCCACCGTGTGGGACCCCTCAACTCAAGAAAACATTAAGAAACTGGAACAAACACAAAATAGAGCAGTGAGATTCATAACAAA
>JAZGLO010006302.1:5000-26295 GCA_036873155.1 Biomphalaria sudanica
TAGGTCTACCTTGTGAAATACACTGGCCCAGCTGGTCATTAACAATGTGAATCATTAGGTCTACCTTGCGAAATACACTGGCCCAGCTGGTCATTAACAATGTGAATCATTAGGTCTACCTTGCGAAATACACTGGCCCAGCTGGTCATTAACAATGTGAATCATTGGGTCTACCTTGCGAAATACACTGGCCCAGCTGTCATTAACAATGTGAATCATTAGGTCTACCTTGCGAAATACACTGGCCCAGCTGTCATTAACAATGTGAATCATTAGGTCTATAACCTTGCAAAATACACTGGCGTTGTTGAAGTGTATTTATTGGAACCTTTAAGTTTTAGAATTGTTTTTTGTTTATTTATTAACGAGATTTTCTATTTGGAAATCAATTTCCATTGTGATATTTTTAAAAAATCTGTTGGATACTTTATAATGTGAGAAATATAGACATATATATTTTTATGCCTATGGTTGTATATTTTTCACAAAAAAAAAAAATTCAATATACCGCGCCTGCAGATAATTTAATATGGTCAGTTTGTTATTTCTTTCTTTATTTGGTTTTAGTTTATAAAATCATTGTTTTAATTTTGTTTTTCTATTGATGTGCTATTTACCTTTACAAACCAATCTATTATTTTATTTGAGAGGTATTGAGGAAGCAGAATCATAATGATGGCAATGAAGATGCATTGATTCGTGTATAGAATATTAATTCTATTTCTGTGATTAACTGTGACTGGTTTTACAATTATGCATCAGTCTTTGCTAAGTTTTAAACGTTTGGTGAAGAATAGGTCTATTTTTAGTGGCTGGTGTAAGCTGTCGATATTTATCATTAAAAATCGAGTTTTATTTAGTTGGTTAAAGAAGTTCTCAAGCCATATTCAAGATATGTCTCTAAGTTTAGTAATATGCTTGCAAAGGTACGTTGGATAAGTTGTCTGGAGCTTCAACCCAATACAAACCCTAGCAACACATCTCTTAGGTGATCTTTCATTTTTTAAATATCTATAATACCTGATCATTCCTTATGTTTGCTGTTATTAAAGTATAGAGGGACTTCTTATGGCCCGACATCTACGCTGGGCAGGGCACGTATCCCGTATCCCGAACGTATGCCTAAGGCAGTTTTTTTTTTGTGAGCTAAAAGGTAGTCTATGTAACAGAGGGGTTCCACGGAAACGCTTCAAAGACCAGCTTAGGCACCAACTTGTCTTAGTTGACATAGAAGAGAGCACCTGGTTGCTTGCGGCCTCAGAACGAGACAGCTGGAGGTCACTCACAAAGGCCGCGGGATACATATTTGAGAACAAAAGAAAATCCGCTGCCGTGGACAGACGGCATCTAAATCTAAAATCTAAATCAACCACCTGCCGACAATGGTTATGTTTGCCCTGGACGTGGCAAAATATGTAGGTCACGGGAAATACTGCATTTCTCACTTATCTTCGGACTTGAAGACAAGTCTTATTATTAAAGTTTATATTTCATCCAGAGCAAAATTAGGTCAAACAAGTACTCTCTTGTGTATGTGTTCCCAAGATTTAGAAGCCAGGTGTAAGAAAAACCCTTCTAGACACTTAATGGCCCTATGAGGATGATAATCTATACATTTATTCCAGTTTATTGAACCACCAGAATTTGAAGTCACACCCTTTTATATAATAATATTTCCTTTTCTAAGACCAACTGAGGCTGGTTCTACAATTATGGCTATGAATTCCCTTTGAACAGAGGAAATCATTTTTGTGGTAATTGGGATGCTCTAGGGCTAGCGGAGAGTGCACGTTGAAGTCTGATTAGCCTAGCTGTGTTGCCTTCTACTTTTATGTAATGCTTTCAAGATGAAGCACAACTTAAGACATGCTCAATGTATGACATGAGAGGTCATTAGCAAAGAATGGAGTCGCCGCTGGGCAGTATAGATTTTATTGTATTTTTTTTCTTCTTTTTTTTTGTTAAAGATTTCTTTTATTTTTGTTTTTTTCTTGGGTGTGGACTTTTTGGCAAACATTTGTTTGTAAAGAATTACAATGTTATCATTATTACAAAGCTTATATCAACTCTGTCTGTCTATCAGATACAATTGTTTTCGTTATTTTCCCTACACCCAATCTCTGATCAAGTTGAAATTTTGCACATTTATTTCTTGTATCTGACAAAACAAAAATCAATATAACAAATAACAAATTAGTTAATTAATTATTGGTAATTAATTATTTTGTTTGGTATCGAACAGGGGGAAAAAAACTTGAGAGATGTGGCAGTATGTTGCATTAGTCCCCTTTATACTTTGTATAGAGAGTTAGGTCGTCGCTTAAAGGTTTGAAACTAACAATAGATGGCAATGAAGCCTTCTATTTTCATAAGCACTTCGCTGGCACAGCGGTTAGTGCATAAGGTTGAAGAGGCTTAAGCCCTCGAGTTCGAATTCAAGTCGTTCAATAATTGTATAGAATACATTTAGAAACCTATCACGGTCACTCAGATACCATCTTTTTTCTCCACTTCCTTTTCCAATAAGTGATAGGATCATTGCGCATAATGAAATCTAAAAGCATGACATTGTGTTAAACAAAATCAATTGGTAAAAATATTTGTAATCGCACATATGTATTATTTTTAGTCTCCATTGGCCTCCTTCAGTCGTAGGACGACTATGGTTCATCTCAGAGCACACTTCCTCATGTGGTTGTGGAGCCCTATTTTGGAGAGACACTCCCGTCCACAGATAGCGCAGGTTAAGGTGGCTTTTGCTTCGGTGGTAGAGGAGCTGGCTGTTTTTCGGATTGTGTGTTTTTCTTCCTGGGCTGAGACCCAGGTACTTTCACTGTCCATAGCTTTCTTGGTCACTGTCTCTCTCCACCTGTTGCGGTCTAGAGCTATGTCTTCCCCTGATTTGAGGTCACGTTTTATTACATCTATGTAACGGAGGTGGGGGCGACCAGTTTTTCTTGTGCCAGTCGCGAATTGACCATAGAGGATGACTTTCGGGATGCGCTTGTCCTCCATCCGGCGAACATGTCCAAGCCAGCGCAAGCGGCGTTGTCTGAGGGCTGTAAAGATGATGGAAATACCTGATCGCGCAAGGATCTCAGTATTGCACACTTTTTCTTTCCGTGTGACATTCAAGATCCTACGGAGACATCTCAAATGGAATGAGTTCAGTTTTCTCTCTTGCTTTGCGTAGGTGGTCCATGATTCACTGCCATACAGCAGTGTACTCATAACGCATGCCTTGTAGACTTCCATTTTGGTCACCGTAGTTAGCTTATGGTTTTCCCAAACTCTTGGTCTGAGTCTAGCGAATGTCGAGGCAGCCTTCCCTGTGCGTTTCTTCATCTCCACTTCTAGAGACAGGTCATCTGTAATTGTGGAACCCAGATAGCAGAATTCGTTTACGTCGTCCAGCTTGTTATCGTCTATGAGGATGGAGGGTGGTGCTGTAGTAGGTGGTCCCATAACATTTGTTTTCTTCGTGCTAATAGTCAAGCCATATTCTTTACAGGCCTGAGAGAAGCGGGACATTAGTGACTGAAGTTCCTCTTGTGGTTGTGCCACTACCGCTGCGTCATCCGCGAATAGCATATCTCTTACGAGGGTGGCTCTGATTTTAGTTTTGGCCCTCAGTCTGGCAATATTTAGGAGTTTGCCATCAAATCTGGAATGGAGATAGATGCCTTCAGTGGATTTGTCAAACACGTTGTGGATTAGCAGTGAAAATAGTATTCCAATGAGGGTTGGGGCCAGGACACATCCTTGTTTAACTCCGCTGTTTATACTGAAACTTTCAGAGCTGGCACCGTTGAATTGCACTGTACCCATCATATTTTTTGGTGGAAAGATATGATTACATTTAGTAGCTAACTAGATCGAAGGCCTCTGTCAGGTCAATAAACGCAATGTACAAAGGCATCCTTTGTTCTCTGCACTTTTCCTGGAGTTGGCGGATGGAAAAAATCATGTCAATCGTGGATCTCCCTGAGCGAAAGCCGCATTGTGATTCTGGATAGACCCGATCAGCGAGTTCTTGTAGCCTGGGAAGTATCACTCGAACAAAGACTTTGCCTACAATACTTAAGAGGGAGATTCCCCTGTAATTGTTGCAGTCGCTTCTGTCACCTTTGTTCTTATACAGTGTAATGATTTTAGCATCCCGCAGGTCTTGTGGCACAGCACCTTTTTGCCAACATTTGCAAAGCAGTTCGTGTAGAGGTTGGATTAGAGTAGTTTTGCATTGTTTTAGAAGATCTGGGGAGATACCATCGCATCCGGGTGCTTTGCGGGCAGCAATGTTGTCTATGGCTTTGTTGAGCTCTGAAAGGGTGGGCGTTTTATCTAGCTCGTTCATTGTGGGTAATTGTATGATGGCCTTAAGCGCTGAGTCAGAGACTGAGCTTGTTGTGGCGTAGAGCTCAGAGTAATGTTCAACCCATCTGTGCATTTGTTGGCACTTGTCTGTGATAATTTCCCCAGTGGTTGATTTAAGAGGTGCTGTCTTGTTTTGGGAGGGTCCGAGAGCCTTTTTGATTCCTTCGTACATCCCTCTTATGTTGCCCACTTGGGCTGCGAGCTGAATACTCTCACTGAACTCTACCCAGTATTCATTGGCACAGATCCTTGCTGTCCTCTGTGCATTGGCTCTAGCTTCTTTCAGGTTTAGCATGTTGCGTTGGGTAGGTTTTGCCTTGTAAGTAGCGAGTGCATCTCTCTTTGCTCTGATGACAGGTGCTAAAATAACTGCTTTAGAGTCGAACCAATCATTTTGTATTGTAATTTCTCTTCCAAAGATTTCCAGGGAAGTCTTTTGTATGGTGGACTTGAGGTGTTCCCATTTTTCAGTTGCTGTATTTTCAAAGATATTTTTATACTCGCGTTCAAAAGATTCCGGAAACTGTATCTGGAGATCAGGGTGACACATCTTGCTTACATCCGATTGGGGTCTTCCAATCTGCTTGGTATGGTGGATTTTTTTTGGGAGAAGATTGATCTTACAACATACCAAGGAGTGATCTGTGTCGCAGTCTGCACTGTGGTAGGACCTGGTAAGCTTGACATATTTTAAGCACTTTTGTCTTACCATGATTAGGTCCAGTTGGTGCATGTGTTTGGAGCGAGGTTGCCGCCAAGATACTCTGTGCTGCGGTTTAGTCTTGGAATAGGTATTAGTGACGCAGAGGGAGTGTAGTGAGCAAACCTCGAGGAGCCTTTGTCAATTTTCATTTACTTTTCCGACAACAAAACGCTCAATACAGCTGTCCCATGCAGAGTTGTCAGATCCAACGAGTGCATTGAGGTCGCCGAGGATGATAACCTGTTCCGTAGTTGGGATCTCGCTAAGAGCAGACGAAAGGTTGTCATAAAACATATCTTTGGCCTCTGGTGTGGAACTCAGAGTAGGAGCGTAGGCACATATCAAAGTCACATGTCCAATAGATGTGTTAAGGCATAGTGATAGGAGTCTTTCTGAACCGTTGCACTTCAGCTCTACTGTGTTCAGCAGTGTGTTCTTAACTGCAAAACCAACGCCATGTTCCTTTACTTCACTTTCGGCTTTGCCTTGCCAGAAGAAGGAGTAGTCTTTTTCTTTGATTGAACCAGAGTCAGCTAAATGAGTTTCCTGAAGGGCGGCAATGTCTACTTTGAGCCTGGACAGTTCATCGTTTATTATTGCAGATTTTCTGACATTTCCGCAAGGTTGTTAACGCCGGAAATGGTAATGGTCTTAAGCCCATCATTACCTACAAAGTGCTTACAATGGCAGGCGTTTCAAATAGCCTCTGACAACCAGTCCAACTCCTGGCCTTCACGCGTGGCTCAGTTACTGAGCCTGGCGGAACCGTTACCACAGACAGGAGAAGGGGCAAAGGCGAGCAACTGGCGCCTAAACCAGTAAGCTTCGGGCAGGAGGGGCTCGTTAGCCTTGGTTGGCTACCCATCTAGGAGAAGGAAAACTCTGAATCCAAACCTCCGCTGCCCTGCGGCTATACCCAAACACGGGAAAGGCTTCGGGAGACAACCCTAAGGAAAAATCAGGAGCTGGTGACCCTTAGGCATACTGTGGCACACCGTTCTACAGCCTGGAAGATCCTGCAGCGCTACTGATCCCAAACTGTATTGGATACTCCGTTCCTTTGGTCACATCAGCTGCGCGGAGAGGGGGAAACTGCTATGTGGGCGACATCGTTTCGACCATAAACAATGCCCAGGCTTTCATCTCACTTATTCAAAGCCATAACCCCAAAAAAAAACTTGAGAGGACACTCCAGCTTCGCCTTTGGCGTCGGCCAAACACGGAAAGTGGCAGTCACCGGTTATAAGCTCAAATGTTCAATTGACGTAGAGCAGGGCGCCAGGGGCCACTTTCGTCGGTGGGAGGGATCCTAGGATTCCAATAGACAGCTACCGCCCGCCTCAAGCTGGGAAGCCCCCAGCCAATAAGGTGCTGTCCCGTCATGCCTGTCTTCCTCGTTTTGGTACACGAGGATAGGACAAAATCTGAAAAGCAGGCACAAAGCCAATGTACCAGTCGACATGAAAAAAAAAGAGGAGCTCCACTCTTAAACTGGGCACATGGAACGTGCGTACTCTACAAACTGGACTTAATGAAAACCTACCAGACATAGAAGATGTCAGAAAATCTGCAATAATAAACGATGGACTGTCCAGGCTCAAAGTAGATCTATTACAAACCATCTATGTTACCCTTTCTACATTTGTGTCTCAGACCTCTCTCTCCCTCCCTCCATCTGTCTTTCAGACCTCTCTCTCTCCCTACCTCTGTTTCCCTCTCTCCATCTGTCTCTCACACATAATATTTATTTTCTTCTTTTTTTAAACTCCAAAATTTACTTAGAATTAAATTGTCTTGAATTAACTGGCACTCCTTCATTAAAGTTCAGTGTGTCTCAATCTGCAGCACCTATCAAATTATGTACAGTAAACTTAGTGTATCGCCAGAGAAGGAGGGCTATACAAATTATGTACAGTAAACTTAGTATATCGCCAGAGAAGGAGGGCTATACAAATTATGTACAGTAAACTTAGTATATCGCCAGAGAAGGAGGGCTATACAAATTATGTACAGTAAACTTAGTATATCGCCAGAGAAGGAGGGCTATACAAATTATATACAGTAAACTTAGTATATCGCCAGAGGAGGGCTATACAAATTATGTACAGTAAACTTAGTATATCGCCAGAGAAGGTGGGCGATACAAATTATGTACAGGAAACTTAGTATATCGTCAGAGAAGGAGGGCGATACAAATTATGTACAGTAAACTTAGTGTATCGCCAGAGAAGGAGAGCTATACAAAGTGATGGAATAAACGCTTACCAAAATATTCACACCAAGGTCACAGTTGCCCAGATCTCACTTCAGGGGGCACTGAACCTTATTTCGAGGCCACAATTACATGATTTAGATTCTAATCATAAATCCTTCCTTTCTTTTAGAAAAAAAATTTCAACTACGCTTTTGCCTCTGAAAAGACAGCCCTGTTGTGTCGATCAAACTTAAGCCACGTGTAAGACCTGACAAGAAGTGCAGTCGTCTTGGAGGCCATTGGCATTTGGCCAGAAGTAATCGAACATGAAGAAAGAAGATGATGATACGTTGATGATACGTTTTCTACATTTTTTTCTTGTTCGTTTTTGGAATTATTATTTCTAAAGACAATTAAAACAATGTTGGCGGGAAGTGGGTAATCATTTGCGAAATGAAATCTCCCATGTTGATTTAATCTTTGAGTTTGCCTCCATAGTGCGCCCACGTACCACAAGTCTCTAATCAGAAAGTTATTTATTTAACATACATACATATTCCAACTAACGTCAATACGGGCAAGTGAAGGATCTAATACTAACATCTCATGAACTCAAAATAAACTCGCATCTCATTTTGTGCACAGCAGACAGACATAAAAAGAAATTTAAAAAAAAAAAGATTAATTTGCAGCATAACTAAAAAGATTTTATTCCCGCTGTAAATGCTATTCATCTTATTAAAAGAACTATGAACTTGTCAGCAATTTGTAATATAGACTTACACGGACAGATAAAATGATAGGTTATACATACACGGTATTCGCTTATTTGTGGGGACTCCGAAAGCTTATTTTGAAGCTACCAAAAAATTTTGTTTTTTAAATCAGACACCTTTTATCAATAGAATAGAACTTTCTACTACGCAACAAAAAAACACATACCTTTTCCCAAAAGACAGCCCTGATGTGACGATAAAACTAAACACATGTGTAAGTCCCAATTCCTATACGACTACTCTATACAAGTGAGAACTTCATGGATGAACTTTGGCTCTGATCTAAACAACAACAAACGTCTCTAACGATGTCCCTAGAAATGTAAAACAGTTGATGTACATCGCTGAGAACAGAATGACTAGCTCGTTGGCTACACTGGAACAAACTTCAGTTTTCTCTAATAATTCAAAGTATAAAAGGAATACATTTAAATTTGGCTATAACTTGGAGTTAAAAAAAGCAAACAAGGCGTAGTCAGCCGTACATAACTGAGTTGTTTATTATATTTAAAGACGCTTAAAGTTTATTGTTAGATTATCTAAGCTTTGCTTATATATTTACGTAAAACCAACATAGATTACATAGATTCTAGATTCAGATTTCTAAATACGTGTAATGAAGGTACCAATAATTTTTTTTAAAACAATGTACATTGGTTTTATTGGTAGAATCGTTCGTCCCAGAAGCTGACTGTGTCAACATCACAAGTTCGATACCCGGTTTGGGCTAATTTTTTTTAAAAGTATTTTTTTAAAATTTACTTTAAATTTAAGTTGTATTATGGAGGTATTGTTTTTCTTGTTCACGTGTATAATTCCTGATATTGTCCTCATAAGTTCACTACCGGAGATTGGATATAATTAGGTAGTTACAATGTTAAGCTGATTTTTATTTTCTGTTACTAATGAACGCGTTGAAAGCAAAAACATAACATCATTTGATTTATGATTAGAATCTAAATCATTTGATCATTTAAGTGGTATGGTTTGAATGCTCACTGTAACAGAACATTTGAAACCATTGATTACTTCACATGACTCAAGAAATGATGATTGCGTTCTCTATGTTGTAGTTCCAAGCAAATCTCTTCTCTGGCTGCTGAGACCCAAACTTTGATTGTGTATTGATAGTTTGAAAAAAAACAACAACAAAGAAAATCGTCCTCTTAATCCTGAGCGAACTATGCGTTCTATTATTTAGAACGAAGCTGTAGTGATTTCGCTTGAGCCTTAGAAAAAGGCCATTAAAAAATAACAAAGGAACAACACAAACTCGTATGCGGCCTCTATGGGTTGATGTTTATTAGGAAATGCAGGGAAAAGTGAATAATTTTTTGTTGCTATTTTTGAGCACGACAAATATAAAATTAAAACAAGGTTACAAAGACAGTTTGTGTGGAAACACAAACTCAAAATCGGCCCCCGAAGTGGTCCACACAGGCAGGTAAAAATGCAGGTATCAATATTTTCAGAATAAACATCAGAATTAAATTGTATTAAAGACAAATGACAGAGAAAAATGGAGAAAGAAGGTTAACAGATCTTGTGTGGTGCCTCAGCGGTCCAGCAGACCAAAGGATAGGTGAAAGTGAATGTGAAGTTAAATGCGAACTTGGCCTAAATGATGTCTTATAATGAATATTCACTTGATCTAATTGTTTAGTAAAGGGTCAAACTCTTATTCAAATCCTAAAAAAAAAAAACAGAAAAAAAAAACCATTTCCGTTAAAAAAAATAAATTCCTTTAGTTATATGTTCTAAAACTGTGTTCCAGCACTGCAGTTCACGCGATAATATGAAAGAAAACCTACTTATTAATTGTTATTTTAAATTATGTTCAACTTATATGCATACTAAATATATTTTTTTCTCTTAATAAAAAGAAAACATTATTTTTTGGGTATATGTTGTAATAAGTAGGATAGAACTTACATGACATAGCAACACAAATGTAAAAAAAAATATTTTTTAACAAAAAGTCTAAAATCATTTGCATAAATGTGTTGAAAATATGATATATTGCGGTCTCCCCTACTAAAGAGCCTACCGTGAACGTTACTATTAATAGTGAATAATTGGAAAAGTGGTGAATGTTTATGAAAAAAATGCTTGCATAAGTGATTTAAAAAATTAGATTTTTCGCTTTTAGAAAAGAAAAAAGTAGCCGTCGCATCAGGACTTTGAATGGACTAAAACATTATGATGTCGGATTTTCACAATCTTTTCAAGTTTACGAGATCTAAACGGGACGGACAGACATTTCACACAAAACTAATAGCGTCGTTTTCCCTTTATGGGTCCGCTAATTAGATGTACTTCCTTTGTAAATATCTGACTAACATCCTACAGATCCAGTAGTAGATGTTAACTAAGAAAACGAACTACAAATAAATGTAATTCTATATTCCGTTATATATGCTGTAGTAGACGGTCGTTGACTTGTAGCATCAAACTGCTGGTAGACAACTAAACCGCTGCAGGTGTATTATATTTTAACTAATAAAAATTGAAATAACTTGAAAAACTTTTTGTGAACAAAAGTAAATATAACTTTTTATTATAATAATGACAAAATAGATAAATCAATGTTCTAGACTTAAGTAAAGATATTTCTTAACAATTCTACCTCAACAACAATAACACAACCTTTCCGTCTCACGTTCTGGAGTTGTCTGTCCTAACAAGACCACTGACAACAACGCCACCTATCTTGCATCATTCACAACCAATCGCTAACATCTTCCCACCGTCACCATAGAAACACAGACACACATTCTATAACAATACAGAAAGTAGTACATTTCAAGAATTTTTACCTGCCATCATAGACATCCATTGCACTTTAAGAAGCTGATCTAATTCTACAAGAGCTCTTAATAACTAATGTATAATGTATTATTTATTTTTAAAAAATGTAAATACTACCTTCATTCTTCGCCCCATCCAAAAAAAATCTTAGCTATGTCCATGTATAAATCTACTAAGAGTAATTTTAATTTAAAAAAAAATCAAACTTTAATTTCAAGATAATTATATTTAGCAAAATTATAACGATCAGACCAGTGTTTTCCCTTCAGGCCAATTGGTTAAAAAATTTTCCACAAAAAAATTAGATAAACAGTCAGAATTCTCGGAAAATCGTTAGAGCCGTTTTTGAGAACCCTGCCCACTTAGCACCCAATATCCACCACCCACGCTAATGTTGCAAGCTAATATCAGGAATCGTAAAGAACGGATCCATAATTAGTTACCTACACACACTTCTTATTTTTAAAAATTATTTTTAAATATGCGTGTACAATGTGCTTGAGTGTGATATGATACAAATGAATGTACAATTCAAAATACCTTTTACAATACTCTTTTTATGTATTGTTTTAAAAATGGTATATAACTATTTACATTATTTTGTATATTTAATTTCCATACAAAAAGGTTCTATTTCACAATGGACAAAGTAGTCAACGTGTTTTAAAAGAAAGTTCCAAAATATAGTGAAATCAAATTTTCTATAGTTCTTTTAACTCTTTTAACTCTTGACATCTTAGCGTGACAGAAGGACAAACAAGCTCACAGACAAACCACACAAAAACTAATTGCGGCTTTCCCCCTTATTGAGCGGCTAAAATAAACATAAAAATATGCGCTCAATGTGCATATACAATACATTTTGCTTCTACAAATGTGCATGTTTTCGGGCAACGAAAAGTCGCAAACAATAAAAGATCATGTGTTGAACACCTTCCTCAATGTCATGGTTTTATCTCCGCGGTTTTATGACGAGCGAAGACATCATAAAACAACAATTGAAATGAATTGCTCACATGCGATCTGCGCTGATGTCATTGGCCTGCGTGCAGTTCTGATGAGAAATCATATGGAAGAGAGAGAGAGGGGTGAAGGTCAATCACGGCGAATATTTCATTACCGTCTGCTACCTTTTTTTTTTTTTTTTTTTCTACGCCTCTCCTATCAGACAATTGTAAGATATTAATAAAGGCGTTTGTTAATCTTGCTGTTGTTCTTGCTGTTGTTGTTGTTGATGATGATGTTTTTTTTTTTAATTTTGCTCTTGATATTGTCGTTGATAAAACTTCTGTTGTTGATAATGTTTTTTTGTTATCAATTATAACTTGTTTCAGAAACTATAGTTATACTTTAAATCTTATTTTAAAAAAACGGCTATTTCATTTTCAAAAATGATTTCAAATGAATCGAGTGAGTAACAGCGAGGCCATAATTTAGAAGGCCTCAACACTGAAATGCGAAGTCGAAACCTGTGGAACGTTCAACTTAGCCACGTCGTGCAGACCTGTGACGTGGCAACGAGATATTGCTCTCTACTGCTTACAAGTTGGAACGTTGCACGCCTTCTATGACGATAGGTCTCGGTTACATGGGTGTAGCCAAGGGGGGTTTTGGGGGTTCACCCCCCCCCGAAATGAAATCCCCCGGGGGGGGGTCGGAGTTTAGTGACTGATCTTTTCTTTAATTTTGTTTATTTTAGGTGAAATTTTAATACTAAACCATCACTTGCTTTAGCACAGCCAAGGGGGTTTAGAGTTTAAAACCCCCTATCAGGTGTTTTGAGTTTGAAACCCCCTACCAGGGAAATTTGAGTTTGAAACCCCAAACCAAGGGGTTTTGAGTTTGAAACCCCATACCAAGGGGTTTTGAGTTTAAAACCCCATACCAAGGGGTTTTGAGTTCGAAAACCCATACCAGGCGGTTCTAAGTTTAAAACCCGCTACCAGGGGTTTTGAATTTTAAACCCACTACCAGGGGGCTTAGCGTTTGAAACCCCCTACCAGGGGGCTTAGCGTTTGAAACCCCCTACCAGGGGGCTTAGAGTTTGAAACCCACTACCAGGGGGTTTTAAGTTTAAAACTCCCTACCAGTGGGTTTTGAGATTGAAAACCCCTACCAGTGGGTTTTGAGTTTGAAAACCCCTACCAGGGGGTTTTGAGTTTAAAACCCCACACCAGGGGTTTTGCATTTAAATCCCCCTCTTCTATAAAACAAAAAAATATAAACGACAGTCCCCAAATTCCAAGAGAACACCTAAGGAAGATTTTATTTTAAAAAGCAAATTACACACTTAAAATTGTATGAGCGTAACCAAAGGGGTTTTGATTTTAAACCCCTCTTAAGCTGGGTTTGAAGCTAAAAATACATTTTCAATTAAAAAAAAAAGAAAATTACGCACTTAAATACTATGGGCATAGCCAAAGGTTTTTTTTTTAGTTTAAACCCCCGCCAGTGGGGTTTGAAGTTAAAAATAAATCTTCAAAATAAAAAAAAATATTTCGCAATCAAAATGCTATGAACGTAGCCAAGCCTATTTGGTGTTTGGAGTTTAAATTTCCCTTCAGAGGGGTTCGATGTAAAAAAATACCTCTACAATATAAAAAATAGCAAATTACACACTAAAATTATTTGAGCGTAGCCAAGCCAATGGGGCGGGGGGAGTGGAGTTTCAACCCCTCTCCTTTTTTAAAAGTTTAAAACTCCTCAAGATAGTTTTGAGTTTAAAATCCCCATACAGAGCGTTTTAAGGTTAAAAGCCACTCCCAGCTATATTATTTCTAAAGCAAACTACAGTCATCAAATTCTATTATAGCGTAGCTAAATGTGGTTTTGAATATAAAAAAAACAACTCCAGATATATTTTAGTTTAAAACCCCCCAACAGATGATTTTGACGATAAAACTTCCCTTTTCGATATAACATCTAAAACAAAATAGTCAACTAATTCCAATATCGTAGTCAAGAGAAGTCACACATGTCCACCAGTGTCTGGGCTACATTAATAAAGTGCAATGAATAGTCATCTTCCGAAATTGGAAAGCACTAAATGTGGCTCTACAAAGATGGCTAAGACGGATTTTAGGAGTCAGTTATAGAGAGCAGGTCTAAATCAAGGAAATCCAATGCCGAAGTGGGAGTCGACGCCTTAGTAAGGTTGTGACAGAGAATCGCATGAGGTTTCCATGACATGTTCTCCGACAAATGAATTATAAGAGTTGCCATGACAGCCTTTTACAACTTGGCGCCACACTTTCATGGAGGTCCTCAGAGCAAGTGGGAAGAGGCTTCAGACATTGCCAGTGACAGATTTTTTTTTGGAAACAGCTTACCAGCAAATGCGCCGAACTGCGGGGGAAGGTCTAAGTCAGTAAGAATAGCACATTAGGTTTTTGAAATAAAACTTTTAAATAGCAAAATAATGCACTGTATGTACCTCAGAATATGCATTTAGTTGGCTTTCAATACCAGAAATAGTAATTGGCGCTCCCCCAGAGTCCTTGCTGGCAAGTGCTAGGAGTCTACAATTTTTTCACTAACTCCAGGAAGAACCTATTCAAGGGCACAATAAACGTCTTCCAAAAGAATGAAGGGTCAGAATGTAATAGAGATTAATTATGTACACACACACACACACATCCATACATACAAACATATATATATATATTTCGGGTGGGTGGGGTGGGGAATCCTCCCTAACCTCCCCCTCCCCCGAAAAAAAAAATCCTCGCTACACCCATGCTCGGTTACATACACATTTTCTTTTTTTCTCTGATAGCACTGAATCCTATGTGCTCTATAGGAGGCATCTAAGGTTTCTCGAACGCTTTCATCAAAGGTTTAATCTCTATAATAGGCACCTGCTGGTAAGGCTACATTACAAATAACTATGATTTACTTAAAGCGGGGGTAAACAGTGTAGATGCGATACTTACTATTCCACAGCTGCAACTGTGACAAGAGGGACAATAAGGGTACTTACTTTTTTTCAATAAGAATTAGTCTCCTTTAATACTTTATTTAAGTCCCTGTTAACTATAAAGATAATTCATGCACCAGTCTGCTTGCCCTCACTGGCATAGAACAAAGCAGCTGATAGCACGTGAAATGCCGGATTTACCTTTAGGCTACATCATGTTAGGGCCCAAAGAAATATTAGCACTGGAGTTACTAGGCCCAAAAGGCCCCTTATTTCAAATAGATTAGGGTCTTTGAAGTCTAAATACAGCACTGTCATTAAAGTTCAGAAAAAATTCATATAATTATGTTTTCCAAACATCGTTATGTAAGCAAAACATGCTTGAGTTGATCAAACAATCTCGGTGTCTCTGACATAAGTAATATGCCCCCAGAGACTGTGATCGGTTCGTTTTTGTCTGTATCTTTGAAGCGCAGTTTTACATTAGAAATTTTCTGTCATTCTTAATTACTATGTATACAAAAGCATATGTGTTTTTTTTTTTTTAATACAGGATCTTTTGAGCTTGACCAGTAGACGACATTATCGACAAGGTAGTAATAATAATAAGACTTCATTTTTTAAATCTTACAACTTTTTAGAAAACTCTTTTTCTATCAAATAATCACCATTATTGAATCTACCCTAGCTTCAGGTCATCTTTAACAATCTACTAAACGAGATGTTACGCGAACCAAGATCTAGTCCTGCATCTGGTCCTATGTTAACCAAAATGAATGGATTATATTTTATGTTGGTCTTACATTTTTGATGCTCCTGGCCACTTTTGTTGTTTCTCGGCGATGAAGTGACGTCTTGATTTGTATGAGATTACCGTGAGCTTTGTGTGGGAGTGGTAGCAAGCTAATGAGCTGGTAAAATAACATTCACACACACACACACACGTGATCCATTTTCCTTGTTCGTCTTAACTTTGCGTCGTCATCAAGCTCAAAGATTCTCAAAGTGGTCTACCCGAACCCCTAAAGATTCTTCGTCCTTCTGTTAGAAATGTCTCTTTTTTTACAGGCCTATCTACATTTGTTACTTTTAAGTTTCATACTTATGTTAAGAATATATAAATAGGTACGTCACTTGTCGTTTATTTGCCAATATGCTGCTAGTGTGGACACGAATTAAAACGGTTGAGAACCTCAGTATTTTAACGCGCCAATGACTACATCAATTTAAGAAGCTACATTAATCTCCCGCTAACAACCTGGTTGCTTGGTAATAGAGCAACACTAAGAAGACACACATACATAAAAAGACAATACACTGCGTGAAATACAATCGAATCAGACCTATATCCTTAGAGAAATAAAAACAAATTGTATCATCTAGGCTAGGCATTGGTTTTCTTACAGAGTTATCTATTGAGATAAAACCTAGATGCACATTTTAGTTTTAATATGTCAGTAGAACACGCGGTAATATTATATGTTCCAACCATACTCCAACTTCACATTTGTATAAGAAATTATGATGATGCTAGTAATAATAATATTTATAATGGTTATTATATTATAGTAACAACGAAAGTATCAGCTTATACTTGGCAAAACTGGGACACACTATATGTTCGAGTAACAAGGTTCTGGTAATCTAATGGGTATAAGTTACTTTCTAACAAAAGTAATGCACCAAGGTCAATGAAGGTGTTTAGATAGACAGAGAAGATAACAATAGGTGAGTCAAGCCTAGCCCTAGATGAATCACTGGTGTAGATTGCCTCTTTGTTAATCTAATTCGGCTTTGACTAAAAACGCCAATCTGGTCTCAAGTGATAGCAAAAGTCCAACCTGTGGCCGTGAATATGCATCCAGGATTAGTCTCTTTAGTCGCATAAAAAGTTGCATATCATCTCTGTAAACGTAAAATACCACAGACTTTCATGAATAACCCTAGTTATGAGATCCCGCTTTGCATACATCTCTGTAGGTTGGACGTTTCTTGGGTCTGCATCCGTCGTCAAGTTCAACAAAAAGGTTGTCCATGTACTTAGGAAATGCGATTGGATTACAATCATTATATTGTTGATGGTCAAAACATATTTCCTGTTTTGTATCCACTCATATTGGATTACAATCATTATTTTGTTGATGGTCAAAACATATTTCCTGTTTTGTATCCACTTTTGACCACCGATCTAGTTTTGGCCACCGGTCGCTCCGTGATAAGAATATAAACACACATTTGGTTTTAGTAAATTATTGAACAAAGTTCCAGGAAGTAGCTGAAATAATTTGACGTTTTTAAATATAGCGCTCATTAAACGTCATATCCGGTTATTCAGTGGTACAGACAAGCACTGTCTCTCATCACAAATGTACTTTTACACAAAGACACGTTAAAGTGTAAGTGTTTAAATGGAGAAAGAGATTTCTTTGAGGACATATCCTAGGATGCTTTCTCTCATTTGTTGACCAGTTGTGTGGGGGGGGGGGGTATATGGGAGAAGATTTTCCGTGCTGCCTTAAGGCGCTAAGTAAACACAACTTTCCTCGTGTCGGGTGTCAAACCTGAGCCCTCTTCACAGCCAATCCAAGTTCAAGCGTACTTTGCCTCTCGACCACGCTTCCCACATAACAGCAGATCTGTTAACTGGCATTGTAAAAAAAAAAAAACTATGCGTTTGTAGCTTAAAATACACATAGCGAGACAAGCGCTGGTAAGCTGTCAAATCTATCTATATAATGATGTACTTTCAATGCTTTTATCAGCTCATAATGTCGGTTTGTCTGGTACAATCATTACTATATTTATTTCTCTAAAACGATACCAAACTACATTAAGGAATTACCCTAATTTAATTAAACAATTGTTTAATTTTTGTTTATTGATCCATGTTTTGTTAGGAACCATGAATGCAAAGTTTAAACTTGATCCAAAAATTGGAAATGGAAGAAAGACCCTGTTAAAAATGTGCACCAGATAAAGTTGATATTGACTGTAGTAAAATTGGTAAAATAAAAATGCATATTTTATATTTCATCGAAAAAAAAAAGGGGGCAGTAAGCTGATGAAACTTACGTCATTCTCTAGTTTGTGCGAAACTTTGGCTTTAAATATAGAATTGATTTGTTCACTTTTTAACATTTACATTTTAGCCTAACTCTAAGACATTGTGAACTAATATAACTGTAGGAGGTAAAGAAAACAGCTAGGCTCACCAAACACATTTTAAACTCTATTTTTCTTTACAACTCGCTATTCAATTGTAAACCCCACACACCATCGTTCAACAAGTCATCAATAACAACATAATCCTAATTCATGCTACTAGAAGTTGTATTCAAACACTGTCCCAGGAGATTAGAGGCTGGTTCAAGTAGTGACAAACAACCGACCACCTCTGTGACGACAATAATGAAGAAGCTCTCGGCGAGAGATTGAAGTCATCTGGTCTGGAAGATGATTGGCTGATGCAGTCACGTGACTCGATGTAGAATAGAAACATAACCAAAAGTAATTTATAGAGGATCTTGTGTATCCGGTGTACAAAATACTGAGGTAAGCATATTGATAAGCGAGGTATGAACAAAGTAAATAATATTTTGGTACACTTTCAAAGAATCAAAGATCAAACTCTTAAACTTATTTTACCATTTAGTTGGCAAACATTTTTTTCTCCAATATAGCGTCCTTGACATTGCTGACTTTGTTTATTCCAGAAACTCACCCTCTTTTCTTTTTCTTTGCGTTTTTTTTATGTCATCACCCCATCTCTTTCTTGTTTCGTTCTTACTATTTTGTTTGTGTGCGTGCACATACATTCAGATCTATAGCTTCTAGCTAAAATTAAAGTACAAGCAAAGAGTTGATTTGTACTTTATTTTGAAAATCTCCACTTCACAAATGTTCGAGAGAAGAAATTTGGCCACCAGGAAAGTTTACATAAGAATACAGCTCTCGGCCGTCAGTGCTTGAATACTTAGGACTGCATTGATATTTCTTGTATTTTCCCTACTGATGCTGCACCGTAGTTTACTGAGAGGATTAAATCAAGGCGCGTCATTAAAGACAACAGCGCTTTGCTTCACGTATTTAAGCACTGGTGATGTAGATAGGTCTATTTTTTTACTTAAGCCTTTGTTAGTGGCAGTAACTCTGTTGTCAGTACTCTAGCAGGAGGCGTGCGGTAAAGCACTTGGCTTCCGTCTTGAGGGTCCCGGGTTCGAATCCTAATGAAGACTGGGATTTTTTATTTCGGCACCTTTGGGTAACCAGCTCTAATCAGTATCTGAAAATAGTTGGGGAAAAGTAAAGGCGGTTGGTTGTTGTGCTGACCACATGACACCCTCGTTAACCGTAAGCCACAGAAACAGATGACCTTTACATCTACAATGTCTGAAAGGGAAACTTTACTTTGACAGTACCCTAGCACATACAAGTTGCACAAGCCTACACCTTCTGTTCATCCATCCATTAAGATCTCTCCACAGGTAGACACAAGCTTTTCGTTTTCATGCTCTGATTTCAAGTGGTACTTCTGTCATGGTCTGATTTCAAGTGGTATTCTGTCATGTCTTTCTGTCATGGTCTGATTTCAAGTGGTACTTCTGTCATGGTCTGATTTCAAGTGGTAGTTCTGTCATGGTCTGATTTCAAGTGGTACTTCTGTCATGGTCTGATTTCAAGTGGTACTTCTGTCATGGTCTGATTTCAAGTGGTACTTCTGTCATGGTCTGATTTCAAGTGGTATTCTGTCATGGTCTGATTTCAAGGGTACTTCTGTCATGGTCTATTCAAGTGGTACTTCTGTCATGGTCTGATTTCAAGTGGTAGTTCTGTCATGGTCTGATTTCAAGTGGTACTTCTGTCATGGTCTGATTTCAAGTGGTACTTCTGTCATGGTCTGATTTCAAGGCTGTCATGGTCTGATTTCAAGGTACTTCTGTCATGGTCTGATTTCAAATGGTAGTTCTGTCATGGTCTGATTTCAAATGGTAGTTCTGTCATGGTCTGATTTCAAATGGTAGTTCTTTCAATACGTTCGCCATTCAAATCAGGACTTTGTTTATTGCAACACCATCACTAATGGCCACCTTAATATCATTGGATGAAAAAAAAACCTGACAGTAACAAGACTTATAATAACACCCAAAACAATGAAAAATACTGACAATAACATCCCTGACAATTCATCCATTGACAACACTGGTACAGACTAGTACAGACTATAAAGTTATGATCCGCCTCGTCCGGATTTCTAAAGAACTGTTATTAGTGTCAGTGCCATTACAAGTCGATGTTTACATTGATTGTTTTAGCAGAGATACGATCTAATCCCATTGAGCTCGACATAAAGACCATCTTGATTTGTAGAGCTCAAACACTGTACATATGTTTTGTGTTTTTTAAAAATATATCTAAGTAGCATTTAACCGCGTAGATTAAACTATTGCTCAGAATGATCGACTCGATACACAGGTTAGGGATGTCTAAATCACTTGCATTTTGTTCATTTATTTGGAGAAGTAATTACGATGTGACTATAATTTATTTGTTTGTTTTTTTCCCGTTATCTTTACTACTGAAGTTTAAATATTTTATTATTGTATTACTTTATGAATAATGTAATCAGTAACTTAAAAATCTCGCTATGAAAACAAGAATGGGTTTGGTTGATAAAGCTTTAGTCTAATCTCGAAAATACAAAAAAAAAAAAGACTTTTGTGGTCTACGAAGAAGAGTCGGATATTGTGTCAGTATGTTGAAATACAAATTTGTGACTTTAGTCAGATAACAAACAAAATACACACAAAAAAAACTTTAAAAAAACAAAAGCTTATATAACGTGTAACAATTAGTTTGGATCAGTCATGTATTTAATTGTTGGATAGATCTATAGCTAGACCAACTAGTCTACATCTGTGCGATGAAAAATATTTGTTTACCAATTGTTTTCGTTTAGTGCAATTTTATGCTTTTAACTTTCTGAATGCATTATGATCCATCTTTTGTCTGGACGAGTTGAAAAGAGGTGGGGGAGAAAGAACGGGGTAACTTTGTGATCGCTTTGTAAACGTATTTATAACACAAAATAATTGGATATAAACATTCTTGTGACGCTCAATGGAAATTTGAAATTCTCAACGGATTAATATTTTAAAATTTATTTCTTATCTTATCTTCTTATAAAATACAGACGTTACTTCAAAAAGAAGCTGATTAGGTCCTAGGCGTCATGCATCTAGTCATTCATGTTAACCACCGACTTAAGTTCTGCCAAGTCATTGGTTTACCTGGTTAGCTCAGGCAACCCATTCCATACTCTAATAGCACTAGGGAAGAAGGAGCATTCGTACAAATTTGTCCTAGCATATGGAACGAGAAATGTGCCTTTATCTTGTGGCCCCAACAATCCAATAAAATAAGATAGATGAAGATAAAGGATGAAGGTTAGTAAACTCTGTTAAGATGTGATGTTTTGTGATGTTTTGTGATGTTTTGTGATCATTTGTACTGTACTGTGATATGTT